>JACYFF010031955.1:39870677-39920585 GCA_017589665.1 Selenicereus undatus | reverse complement strand
TGAAGGAGGTATTGTGTTTGGTGCTAGTGGTGGTTGAGGGGGTGGCAGTTGGTGGTGCTGTGGTGGTGGAGCTGGCCGGCAGCAGCCCTGGCTGGTGGCTGAAGGTGGCAGCAGCAGCTAGGGGGAGGGTGTTGCTGTGGAGGTGGAGAAGATGAAGAAGAAATGGAGAAAGCCTTGAAGAAGAAGAAGAAAGCCTTGATGCTTTGTGATTTATTTTGCTTGGTTGAAAATGAAGCCACTTACTTGGCTGAAATTTATCCTCAAAAGTAACCATGGTTAAGCCTAAACCATGGTTAATTAGCTAGGTTAATGATACAACTTGTTGGGATTCAACGTTGGGCCGAAATTGGCCTCAAATGAGCTCGGGTTGGAAAAAAAACAAAACAAACTGGTGCAATTAATTAAATTTTTTTTTCCGAAACTCGAAATTAAATGTGATATCATGAAAACTAAATTAATCTTTTAAATCATAATTATCGATGACTAATATCAATTTTTCCGAAAAATTGTTTTCAGTAAATGAAACTTGAATTGCAAAGTGGAGCCCCAAATGAATTCTCCCCACCGGGATCATTAAATGAGATAAATAAATTAGAAAAATGAATAACATGGCTTAATTAAATAAATAAACATAATTTAGGGTCAGGCTATTACAGTTGGCCAGAAGGCGCGCGGGTAAATGATGGGCTGACTCCCTATAGATGATAACTGATGGTGTCACAAGTTAAATGAAAAATCACTGTATTCATTGATAAACTCATTAAGAGTTGTAACTTGATAAACATATTCTACTTTCTGAAGATACAGGGAATGAACATACCTTGAGCCTTTAAAATTGTCATCTGACTTGATAAATATGTTCTGACTTGATAAGACTTATGCATAATGGGGAATGATAACTAAGCCTCGACTGTGTTTCATAAATATCATTGTAGGTATGTGTAGTCAGCAAATGATTCTTACTCACATAATTGAGTAAGTAAAAGCATGTGTAATAGAAATTGAGTAAGTAAATTGTATACACAACTTGGGTATTTCAATATAACTTCAAAACTAAATTAATAAAAGTAATTAAATCCGATATAAAGTAAATAAAAGTAAAATAGACCACAGTGAAAGAAATGAGATTACAAAGGAAAAGGCTATGATGGTGCCAAATGAGGGAGTGGTTGTGGCCCTTTCTGAGATAGGTTACTGATACGGAGTTTAAGGCTCGTTGATGTATAGTTTGGTTCAAGATAACAGCGAGTACATTAGATTGGCTTGATAAATACATTTGGTACATTCTGAATTGAGTAAGTTTGAGGCCAAGAGAGATATATTTTGGTTCAAAATAGCATAAACTGCAATAACTTGGTCTGATAAATATGGTTTTTGAGTCACAACTCTCTCCACTTCTCATGTTTCATTCATAAATCCATTAGATATAGAATTCCACCCCAAATGAGTCATTGAACTCAATAGAAGCTATTAAGCTCACTAAAGTTGGTATTTTCTTTGTAAAATTCATAATTGATTCAAAGCTCATAAATAAGCTCCTAAATTGTATACTTGTCTTCTTCTTTCTCATTAATTAAGCTAAAAGCTCCATGAACTTCCATGAATATTTATTTCCTCCTTAAATGACCTTACTTAGTCTAAAATACACAAAATGAGTGCATGATCAATCTCACTCAATCTTTATTATTGCTCTTTACATAATTACTGAAGATGCTTCCAAAAATCACCAAACTCAAAATACTCAACCAAAATTCATGAAATCCTATAAGAAATTCAAAAATAATTTGGACAATCTACAGTACAATTTTCAGAATTTTTCTTCAAGTATACGCTGCACAGAAATTACAATAACAGCCCAATTTGCACCAAAGCAAGTCAGTTCACGTCAAAAATTCATAACTCTCACCCTTGTCCTCAAATGGAGACCTAGAACCCCAACATGAAAATATTAAGAAGTCTCGAAAAACTTTCATTTGCAACACAAAATATGATTCCTACAATAGGGTTCCCAAAATGGGGCTAAAACACAAGTGTGTCAGTTTTGGTCCATTCTGCACAGGTTTGGTAAAACGTCGATAAATTTTTCCACAGACCTCGGATTAAGAAAATTCAAAATCCATTTGAATTATCACACACTGAGCTATCTACCCACCAAAAATCATAATTATCCCATTGGCTGATCATTACCAGTTTGATCTCGAAGTCTGCCCTATTTTTCTAAAATTTCAGCCTTCACTATTTTAGCTTTTCCCTCTCTTTTCAGACAAATCCTCAATTTAAACCATTCCTTAGCAGCATGTAAACAAGCTTTTCTCCTTACCATTACCAAAAACATCATCATAAACAACAATAGTTAAAAGATGACCAAATCAAAGATAAAACACTCAAAATCCAACATTTCAACATTAAGTTTGCATGAACATGATTAGCCTTAAATCCTAGCCTGCTCCAAGCTTATTTGAATCAATAAAAATATCAAAATAACCCTTGATTCTATCAGTCCAACATGATCAACAATAATAAATAGCAAAACAATAATCAGACTCGAAAATCCAAAGAGACAAATTGTGGGTTACTCACTTCAAGCTTGATAGAAGTAGAGATTGAGGTGATGTTTAGTGGTTTTGATGATGGAGAATGGTGTCTAGTGGTACTAGGATGTTGGGGGGGGGGACCGACGGCAACCAGGGTTGGCCGAAAACTGACCAGAAAATGCCACAAAACAGCAGCAACAACAAGTGGGGGCATGGCCGGCTAGAGAGAGAGAGGAGAGAGAAGTGGGTGTGTGTGTTTGCTTGGTTAGAATAATCAACATCACTTGGCTAATATTAATCTCCCCTAAAGTGGCTTTTTGGCCAAGCATGGTTAAGTTTAAACCATGGTAATTGGCTTGGTTAGTAATGCAAACTTGTTGGGCTACGTTTGGCTTGCACGGTTTGGGCCTGGGATGGGTAGTAAACCGCATGAGATTGAATTTTTGTAGCTCAAAATTAAATTTTTGCGAGGTTGTAATAATAATAATAATAATAATAATAATAATAATAATAATAATAATAATAATAATAATAATAATAATAATAATAATAATAATAATCACAATAATAATAACAATAATAAAAATTTCTTAAACCATAATTATTGATGCGTACTATCGATTCACCCGATATTTAATCAATCAACAAAACTGAAATTAACAATAAATTAAAATTGAATTGGAAAACGGGACCCAAATGAAATATCTCCCAACTGGGGTGATTAAATACGATAAATGAATGCGAAAAATTTAAATGACACAAGGTAATTCGATAAATATATAAATTGAGTGTAATTGAATTAATATACATGATTTGGTTAAACAAATAACCATGATTGATTAAATAAATAACCATGGTTAATTAAATGAATAAACATGATTAATTAAATAAATAAATATGATTTAAATAAATAAATATAGGTTAGGGTCGGGTTATTACATTTTCTGAATAGTTCAATGAATTTAGTTCTGACAACTGTAGATCATTGGAAGTTTTCTGGCTCAAGTGTGAGAAAAAACTTCAAGAGCTCATCATCATAGATTCTATCTTTCATTCCTTTCTTAGTTAAAATAGTATAGTTAACTCCTCTATGCTGACTTCAAAGTCCTGAAGAATACAGTCGATCACCTTGGCATTTGACAGCAAAGGCTCCACTAGTTCTTCCATAGTTAATCCAAGATTCATTGAACCTGAAGGGTTCAAATTTCCTGATAGCTTTAATGTTAAGTTCGAACCATTTAGAGATGTAGCCAACTTGAATTAAGCTAATTTCGGGATATAAGAAGCTAGTTTCTTCATCTTTTTCTAGCGGAATAGTATATAATTTTACAAACATAGGTCCTTGATTGAATGTCTTGAGAGTTTGAACTGTCTCTTATGGAAATTTGGTCATTTCAATTAATTTTAGATTTGGGTACAGTAAATCAAGATATCCAAACTGATAAAGTTGATAGTTTATATCTAGATCTAATTTCGAGCAAGCAGTGAGCCTTGTAAGTAACGATTTTCCTCCGCTATAGAAAGTTTGTTGTAGTTCTTGTATTTCCCAATAAGCTGATCCAGTTGTCTTTCGATAGTATGGGGGAAAAGAGTCATAGATATCAAAAGTAACAAACTTTTTAGATTAACCCGCTTGGATTATAGTTCTTTTTCGTAATATTTTGGTCTTTAGTTCTTGCATCTCTTTCTCTTTTTTAAAAAATGGAGAGCTTGATTATGCTCTTCAAATTTAATAGTTTGCAAAGATTGTGACTTTGCTGGACTAGTAGTTAAAGTAGTCGATGTAGTTGAAGAGGGTGATTCCAGAGAACTAATTGATTTTAGCATCTCTGCTGTCACAGTTATCCCTTGATCTAGATCCTTATTTGTATCACCGATCATGTTGTTAATTCCCATAATGAGTTCATCGATTTATGTACGAGGGTTATCAACTACAACTTGAACTCCTGTTTCGAGTTGTTCTAGTCCCGTTGAAACAGTCTCTAGATATTCATTAAAGCCAATAACAATGTCTTCAAGTTCCTTGAACTTGTCTGGAGTAGTCATGGTTGAAATACTCTGATTCTCTTGTTAGATAATCTCCAAGAAAGTTGTTGATTCCAGCAACATGCTCATAAACCTCGTTAAACTGTGATAACAAAGTTTTCCATATATGGAGTTTACGTATATGAGGACTATTATCTAAAACTTGTTTAACAAATATAGTTGCAGGTTTATTGTCTGTCAATACTTTGAAAGGTTTGGGTAGAAGAAATAGTCTCCATTTTTTAATTCCTTTTATTATAGCCAAGATTTTCTTTTCCATTGTATTATAGTTTTCTTCAGTTTGGAAAAATGTTATACTCTGATATCCGCATATTTTGTTAAGATCAGTTCTTAATATTGTTGACTAAACTTTGTCGGAAGCATCAGTTTGCATTATTAAATTGTTTTCTGGCTCTGGTAATCTAAGTTGAGGTAAAATTTTACATTCTTCTTTAAGATTTCGGTATGATAATTGCTCCATCTTTGGTATTATTTTTTCTCAATAAACTTTGTAAGTCTTTCTTTTTCTTTGCTAGATCAGGTATATAGGAGCTAGCATAATTGAGTAATCCTAAAAGCCCCTGTATTTGTTTTTCGGTTCTTCATTCATCGGGATATTTTGTTATTTTTCTAGAAATATGAGTTTGTAAAAAATACCTTTTGATTCTAATTCGAATCCTAAGAATTCTTTTTTTTTCTCGTTCAATTGTAGCTTTCTTTTCACTAAGACATATTCTTTCTTTTATGGTGGTTTCTGCAAATGTGTGTAGATGCTTTCTATGTTTTTCTAAAGATTTTGAGTTGATGAGAATATCATCAACATACACTACCAAAAAAGAGTTTAGATGTCTAAACGCATTATCCATTCTTCTTTGAAATATTCTTGGAGCATTTTTTGTCCAAATGACATTACAATCCATAAGTAAAATTCTTGTGGTGTACTAAAATATGTATATTTTATACTATCTTCTTCTATTTTTATTTTCCAAAATCTGGATTTACAGTCAAATTTAGAGAATATTTTTTGTTTTTAACAAGATTCTTTATTAGGTAGGAAGTAATTGCCAGTCTTTGCAAATTGGTTGAGTTTTTTTATAATTAATTACCATTCTTGGTTTATTTCTTCACTTTTCTGCTTCATTCATTACCATAAAAGCTAATGACAAATAGCTACTTTTAGAGGGTCTTATTAATCTTTTTTCTAATAGTTCTTTGATTTGTGTAGTAAATTCTTTTATATCTTCTAGCATGTAAAGCATAGTTTTTTCTTTAATATATGCTTGTTGAGTTAATTCTATTTTTGCTTGAGGATGTTCAGGTTTCTTGAATTGTAAAGGATCTTCTGAATAAAATTGTTTTAATTTATTAATCAAATCTTGTTTCTTAATTATGTTCACTTTGAAACTTGGTTTCTGTATTTGTTTTGAGAGTGCAATTTGTTCATATCCTCGTCCACCACCCTTTGCGTGTACTCTGTAAAGATATTTTAAGGCAGGTATTTTAAGTGTATGATCACATTTTGTAGTAAGATATGCCGTATAGGGAGTTTTTGTAAATTTAGGAAATTGTTTAAGGAAATCATTTCCCAATAGAATATCATATACTAAGTTGTATTGTAATACTAAACGAATACTAAGGATTTTATTTCCTAATATAATGGATATTTTACTTTGTACAAGTTCTAAACAAGTAGTGGTAGGGTAAATGCCTTTAATTTTAATTTTTCGATTAGATGAGAGTTTTTTCCATTTTGGTAATAAAATGCCCTGAAAAAAGGTTACTTCTGATCCAGTGTCTATTAGGATCGTAGTTGTAATATCTAAATGTTTAACTATTACATTAATATATGTAAGGACAGGAATATGAAGTTCCTTCATATTCTATCAAGGATGATTTTATTTTGCTTATCAATGAAGGTGATTTGATTCAATTTTATTTCATAAGTTGTGAAATAGTCTAGGAAGTTCATTCCTAATAATAGATGATGGAATTCGTAATTAATAGAATGATCAATATAACAATCGCATTCTAATGGAATGGAAGTGGGGGTTTTCATCATAATTTTAGATTTTTGATTAAGAGTAGGTCTTCTACCATCATATGCAACAAAATTATATTCAGTGGCAGAAATGACTGGAAGAGGTAAAAGTATACAATGACATAGAGATGCCCCTGTATCAATTAAGATTTTATTTTCTATCCGTGTTTGTCCATTAAAATATTCTAACTTTACTTCGTAAGTTCTATTATTAGTGTTTGTCATTGTTATGGCTTTAGGTTGGAATCTATGTATTCTTGTCATCTAAAGATTCTTGGTAGAGTTAGTTGATCAGTGATTCTCATTCCTTTTACTGTATAAGAAAGTCTTGGTGCTTTATAACTACTTGATTCTTCATCTTCTACTAATTGAAAGTTTGTTAATGCAGGTAACCTTGCTTCTTGCGTTGGTGGTGACATAATGGTACTTACTGTTGAGCAGATCGGGTCTATAGTTATTTTTCCTATTTATATTTACTTCTTTTATAGGGAAATTAGTGCTAGAGAAAATGTATAATTCTCTGTAACAAAAGGATAATGTATCATTTTCTGGTTGTAATCCTATATCTATTAAAAGTTTAAATTGCAAATTAAGAGTATCTTCAATATTTTTACTTCACAAAGTAACTGAGTAATTTGGATACCATTCAAAGATTAACTTTTTATAAATCAAGTTTCCTTGTAAAGTTCCGAGATGATTGCTTCGAACATCTTTGATTATGTAGTGATAAAATGATGGGTGAATTAATACCTTCTTTAAAACATGCTTTTACAGTGATTTGTATTCTTTGTAAATGCACATATTGAATTAAGTCTCTGTCCTTTGAGGAAATTTTATTTAAGAATTTCTCAATTATGTCGTGGGTCAGTAGCCTTAATCTAATATTTCCTTGTGGATGTTGGACTTTAACTGGTTGTTCGATAGTATATAGCTTGGAATATCTTATTAGTTATCTTATTCAAAAATCATCTAATTTTCTCATAAAGTTTCTTAGGTCGTTGAGAGATAGGTCTGTTGCTACTATTTTTTTGATTAAAAGCAATTACTCCTGTATAGTTTTCGTTGTTTTCTTGTTCTTATTGTTGTAATATATCTATTTTTTCAATACTCATCTTCAGTGTCTGAATAACTCTTTGTTTTGGAGGCATCTGTATCTACTTTTGAGCTAGTGCATCCATCACGGCTAGATATAATGTCATATATATCAAAATTTATGGGGTAGAGTTCTTGAATCTCATCAAATTCTTCTGAGAAAATTTGTATCATATTAGCTTTTCTTTTATTACAATCGATAGATTTATATCCTATTTCTCCAAAATTCCAACATTGGCAAGAGGTTGGTTTTTTTTTTCTTTTATAATATCTATTTTTCAGGTTGAAATTTTCTTGAGTTAAACTTTCATGTCTAAAGTGCTTACTACCTTTTTGTGGTTTGTTAACAGATTTTTCAGTTTTTGTTTTTTCAATTTTGGTTCTCTTTGGTTTTAAACTCTTTTTCTTAGAAAATCTTCTTGTTGGTATTTTCTTCTGTGGAGTTTTCTTTATATTTTTCTTTGGATTTTTTTTCTTTTTGGTTGGTAATTAGGATAGTTTACACATCCATATTATCTTGGTTCTTTAATATCATTGCAACATAATGTTACTTCTGTAATGTGTCTTATTCTATTCTCCTGTAAGCATAATTGTACCATTTTTCTATTTACTACAGTTTGCACTGCTACTATAGATCTAAAAGTTGTGGGTTGTCTTGCAAATTCTTCAAGTTTTTCAAAGAAATATCTATTCAATGGATTAGGAAATTTGTTTAATAATAGTTGTATATAAGTTTCTCGATTTTTCGTTGAGTCATAAAGTTCATAATAATATTTGTCAAATTCACAAAAGAAGCTCTTAAAGTTGCAGATTCTTAAATTGGTTAATTTATATAGTGCTTCTTTCTTCTTTTCTAGTTTGGAATTTTCTTGATGTTCGACTTATTTGTATCCTTCAAATTGACAAATTAGATATTTTTCCATAGTCCATACTGCTTCTACACCAATTCTTAAGTTTCTTTTAATGTCAATTTCTATTAAATTCCTTATATTAGAAGATATTCCTGTGTACTAGTTGTATATAATTCCTTGAAAAGAATTAATTATTAAGTTGTCGATGACATTTGCATCTCTACCTTCTTCGTAGTATATTGGTTCATTTATTAGAGACAGTACCGATGATGCTTTCCAAACTTCTAGGGCTTTTCTTTTATCAGTTACACAATCTAGGTTTAGAAAATATCTCCATGCTGGTACTGGTTCTTGTAACAATGGGATTTTTTGGTTTGAATTCTTCATTAATAGTTCATCTTCTCCTATAACTATGTGCTTTATTCTTTCTCATTCGAGATTTTCTTGTAACATCCTTAAAAGGGCTTGAAGTTTCTCCTTGTTCATAATTATTGGGATTACGAATATTACTTCCTACACTTACAGTTGGTTTGCTTGATTGCATACTTACTTCTTTTACTATTTCTATTATTTGCATATCTTCAAAGTCATTTATAATAATTCTTCGATAGATTCATTGTATTCTCCCATTAGTCTCTTTTTTCTTGTTTATCTTTTCCTTTAAGTCTTTTTCTTTCTCCAATAAATTTTTATAGTGATTCTTCCTTGGCTTTTAAAAGTCTTTCTTAATGTCTTTTAATATATTTTTCATCATCACTTTTGGGAGTTATTTTCTTTGGAAGCTTAATTTCCAATGGTATATATTCTTTCTTTTGTTTAGGTTTTAACATTCCTTCAAAAGTTATGTTTATTAATTGTATCTGCATTATTAGTTGTTTAATTGATTCGTTTATTTCTCAAATTTCTCCTTTTACTTCTTTTAGTTCTGCTTCAATTTGCGAAAAACTCTTGATTCCAGGTTTTACTATTCTTCATCATTAAACCAATATTTTGCATCAAATTGATCTAGATTATTATCATCATCGTAGTCAAGATTTTTTACAAATTCAAAATAAGCTCTTCTTTCTTCTTCGTAAATTAATAGATTTAATCTATCTTTATTTTTCCAAATAATTTCTTTAGAACAGTTAATTGTTTGAAGATAATCAATTTTTTGAATATAATGTCTTTCTCTTTGTCTTATTTCTTCTTTAGAAGAAGTTTGAAATAAATTAAGAAAAAATTCACAATTGCGTTGAGTAGTTATTTTTAGCTTTGGAACTTCATGTTTTTCCATTATTTTTTTCTAAGCATAATTTCTTACAAGTCTTTCAATTAAAGCAATTATCTTTGATTCAAAAATTATACATTTATATCTATTTTGACATAAATATTTTATCAGTTGTAACGTATCAGTGTCTCCATACATTCCATATTCCATTTCTTGTTTAAAATTAAATTATCCAAAGTTCATTTTTAAAGCTTTTTCTAATATATTAATTTTTTCTTTAAAACTTTTCTATTATAAGTTTTATTAGTTTTGGACTTTAGTCCCTTAGGAATTTATTATTTGTAAAGGAGATCCCTATGTAGTATATCTTAGTACAAAATGTGGTCATACACTTAAAATACCTACCTTAAAACACCCTTATAGAGTACACGCATAACATAGGGGGACAAGGATATGAACAAATTGCACTCTCAACACAAATACAAAAACCAAGTTTCAAAGTAAACATAATTAAGAAAGAAGATTTGATTAATAAATTAAAACAAATTTTATTCAGAAAATCCTTTACAATTCTGGAAACCTGAATATCCTCAAGTAAAAACAGAATTAACTCAAGAAGTATATATTAATGAAAAACCTATGCTTTGCATGCTAAAAGATATAAAAGAATTTACCATACAAATCACAAAAATATTTGAAAAAGGATTAATAAGAACCTCAAAAGGTAGCTATCTGTCACCAGCTTTTATGGTAATGAATGAAGCAGAAAAGCGAAGAAATAAAACAAGTATGGCAATTAATTATAAAAAAACTCAACCAATTTACAAAGACTGCCAATTACTTCTTGCCTAATAAAGAAGTCTTAATTAATCTTGTTAAAAACAAAAATATTTATCAAAATTTCACTGTAAATCCGAATTTTGACAAATAAAAATGGAAGAAGACAATATAAATATAGGGTTTTAGTACACCACAAGAATTTTACGTATGGATTGTAAAGTCATTTGGACCAAAAAATGCTCCAAGAATATTTCAAAGAAGAATGGACAATGCATTTAAACATCTAAACTCTTTTTTAGTAGTGTATGTTGATGATATTCTCATCAGCTCAAAATCTTTAGAAGAACACAGAAAGCATCTACAAACTTTTGCAGAAACCACTATAAAAGAATGAATATGCCTTAGTGACAAAAAAGCTACAATTAAATGAGAACAAAAATAGAATTTTTAGGATTCAAATTAGGATCAAACGGTATTTCTTTACAAACTCATATTTCGAGAAAAATAACAAAATATCCCGATGAATTAAGAACTGAATAACAAAATACAAGGATTTTTAGGATTATCAATTATGCTAGCTCTCCTATATACCTAATCTAGCAAACAGAAAGAAAGACTTACAAAGTTTATTCAGAAAAAATAATACCAAAGGATGGAGCGATTATCATACCAAGATCGTCAAAAATCTTAAAGAAAAATGTAAAAATTTACCTCAACTTAGATTGCCACAACCAAAAGACAATTTAATAATGCAAGATAGTTCTGACAAAGTTTGGTCAACAATATTAAGAACTAATCTTAACAAAATATGCAGATATCACAGTGAGACATTTTCCCAAACTAAAGAAGACCATAATACGATGGGAAAGGAAATCTTAGCTATAATAAAAGGAATTAAAAAATGGAAACTATTGCTTCTATTCAAACCTTTCAAAGTATTGATAGACAATAATGCTGCAGTTGCATTTGTTAACAAGTTTTAGATAATGGTCCTCATATGCATGAACTCCATATATGGAAAACTTTCTTATCTTAGTTTAACGCGGTTTATTAGTATGTTACAAGAAACAACAACTTTCTTACAGATTATCTAATAAGAGAATCAGAGTATTTCAACCATGACTACTCCAGACAAGCTTAAGAAACTTGAAGATATTGTCATTGACTTTAATGAATATCTAGAGGTTGTTTCAATGGACTAGAACAACTCGAAAAAGGAGTTCAAGATATAGTTAGTAATCTTTGTACAAAAATCGATGAACACGCTACAGGAAATAATAACATCATGGGTGATATGAATAAGGATCTAGAACAATGGAGAACTATGATAGCAGAAATACTTAAATCAATTAACTCTCTAAAATCACCCTCTTCAACTATATCAACTACTTTAACTACTAGCCCAACAAAGTCACAATCCTTGCAAACTATTAAATCTGAAGAGCAGAATTAAGCTCTCCATTTCTTAAAAAAGAGAAAGAGATGCAAGAACTAAAGGCCAAACTATTACCAAAAAGAACTATAGTCCAAGCAGGTCAAGTTAAAAAGTTTGTTACTTTTGATATCTGTGATCCTTTTTTCTCAAACTATCGAAAGACAACTGGATTACTTACTGGAAACTACAAGAACTATAACAAACTTTCTATAGCGGAGGAAAATCGTAATTTGCAAGGCTCACTGCTTGCTCGGAATCAGATCCAGATATATACTATCAACTTTATTAGTTTGGTTATCTTGATTTACTTTACCCAGATCTAAAATTAATTGAAATGGCCAAATTTTCATCAGAGACAGTTGAAACTCTCAAGACTTTCAATCAAGGACCTATATTCATAAAATTACATACTATTTCGCCAGAAAAAGATGAAGAAACTGGCTTCCTATACCTTAAAATTAGCTTAATTCAAGTTGGCTACATTTTTGAATGGTTCGAATTTAACATTGAAGCTATCAGGAAATTTGAAGCCTTCAAATTCAATGAATCTTAGATTAACTATGGAAGAACTAGTGGAGCCTTTGCTGTCAAATGTCGAGGTGATCGACTGTATTCTTCAGGACTCTGAAGTCTGCACAGAGGAGTTAACTACATTATTTTAATTGAGGAAGGAATGAAAGAGGGAATCTACGATGATGAGTTCTTGGAGTTTTTTTCTCACACTTAGAGTCCGAAAATGTCCAAGGATTTACAGGTGTCTAACTAAATTCGCTGAACTATTCATAAAAGAAAAAGAAAAACAAGCACGACTATGAATGGTGCAAATTTTACCACTAAAAGGCTAGATGTATGGCTCAAATTCTGCCGACACTATAAATGGATACGATTCTATCGACAAAGGTCATTATCATCTTTATGGACCTTATCTCCTAAAACTTTAAAAGAATGCTGCATTGAATTCAACTTCATTGTCATTATTCATTATCTTATCAATTTATCTTTAGTGTATGTTTGTAACTACTTTGTCAGTTTGTATGATACTAGCTGAAGGATGAGATATTCAATGACTTTACATTGCTCTTTAAAATACTATAAATATATAGCTCTTACGGGAAGCAGGGCAGATGCATTTTGGGCGAAATACAGATCACCCAAAGAGCAATCTGTTTTCTTTAATGTTCTAATTTCCTTTTTTTGGAAAATCTTGTATTAAAAAGAATTATCTTCAAAAAATTCTTGAATTTTATCTTTATTTTTGAAAAATCTTGACATGAGAGAAATAGTTCTAAGATCGAAGTAAGTCCAATAAGGTCCATTGAGTTGAAAGATGTGACGGCAGATTACAGAACGACATACCTCAAGGAAAGATTCCAAGAAAAAGGATGTATAAATTCTTGAATTTACTTGTTGATAATTTGATTTGTTACTTTGGGAGTATCTTTTTCATGCCATTTGAAAACAGTGTTATCTATTTTTCGTTCATTATGATCTCTTATCAAAAAGTTTTAAACATTTTTTCTACAAAAAGTTACCAGACCCTTGTATTAATGATATCAGAGCCTACCAACTAAATTATTCAGAGCCTACCAATGAAATTGTTTAGAGCCGACCAACTCAATTAATTTATGACCCTCTATTTAATTATGATTTTTCCAAAAAATAAATTACAATCAAACTCAAAATTAAATCGAGAAGGAGATTATTCAACCGGACAAAGTTTTAATTTGCCTAATTTAAAATATTATACACAAGATCAAGTATGGGATTTCTTAAGGTCTTTCAATCTAACACTTAAAAGTATAAGACAAAATTTGCTAAAATCATTATAAGATCATATTAAATTACCTTTTAACTCTGCCTGAAAATGTTCACCACATAGCTATAAATTTAATAAAAGATAATATTGCTTTATTAGAATTAACTTTCGAATATACTGTATAGTATTGCCCAAATAGAAATACAAATGAATCTCAAATAACCTACTACACTAAGAAGCAGAATAGAAAACCAAAAAATGAAAACACCCCAAAGAAAAAATAAACTAAAAAAGGGCATTTTAATAAATTAAAAGAGGGCATTTTGGTAAATTAGCTAACAAAACAAAAGCGAAATGCATCATTACTGACCTGGATGGCCACCTCTATGTTAATCTATAGGTATTATTTTATATGGTAAGCAAAAAATTTGAGCCTTGCATTATAGAAAAAAACAACTTATGAGTTAAAAAATTGACTCATAGAATGATGTGAAAGGAGTAAGCTCCTATTTATCAGACTCCCACATGAAAAGACCTAACATGTGGCGTAAAAATCTCTACCTGAAAAGAACAAATATGTGGTCATTTCGAATGTGTATCTAGACTTAGCAAATAGGTCATTCGGCTTGAGTACAAGTCAGGTTAAGTTTGGGTTTGGTCATGTTTCGAATTAAGTGATATTTCGGGTCAACGTGATTTAGTTAGGGTGAATGGCGGTTCGGTTCGACTTCGGGTCAGCCAATTTTTGATCCAATATACTTGTCATGCAAAAATAAACAACTTCTTTGTAGAAAATTTCAGGTTGAGTATGGCTCGAGTCCAGTCAATTCGGAATTTGGGTCTACTTTCGGGTTTCGAGTCCACTTTCGGATAATGCTATTTTGAATGTCTGATCGAGTATAGATTCGAATTGTTCGATTCGGGTTTTGAATATTGGGTCAGTTTTACCAGGTCTATATGCGCCAGGTATGCATAATTAAAATGCAGAGCTGACCCCAATCCTCAATAATGGACGAAATAAATTGCTCCAACGGGGTTGCAACTAGGGTTTTAAAACTCAGCTGTTCCGTCACGGAACGATCGAGTTGACACGGTTTTTCACATTGGTGAACCGAAAAACACCGCAAAATCGGTGTGAAGATCGGGTCATAGCGAAACAGTTACGATAGTCGTGTCGTAACACGTCACAGATGCTCCACTTGGACTACAATCCAAAAAACCCACAAGAACAATGGATTCACATATGCTATTTTTCAATTTTCGAAGCAAAAAAAGCAATGTGGCCGGGATTTGAATGGCGGGAGGCAGAGCTAGTGAGTGGCCGTTAGCAGTGGGCCGAATTTGAGGTTGGGAGGTTGCGATTTCTGTCTGGCAGGATGGCAGTGGGTGGTGGAGTCAGGCATCAGTGTCGGGGTTAGGCAGGCGAATGAGTGGAGAGGGGAGCGAAGGAGCGAAGACAGGTGGCCACCGGCATAATTCTGAGGAGTTAGAGATAGGCGAAAGGTCTAGGGATTGCAGAGGGTTGGTAGGCTAGGAAGAGGGGTGGTAGCATGGGGACAAGGGTTTTAAAACTCAGTGGCGACCACCATGCGTAACACGTCACGGAACGGACGTGTTATAACGGGGTTGCAACCAGGGTTTTAAAACTCGGTTGTTCCGTCATGGAACGGCCGAGTTGACACGGTTTTTCACATTGGCGAACCTAAAAACACCGCAAAATCGGTGTGAAGGCTAGGTCACAGCGGAAAGGCCACGAAAGCTGTGTCATAATGCGTCACGGACGCTCCACTCGGACTACAATCCAAAAAAACCACAAGGACAATGGATTCACATATGCTATTTTCCAATTTTCGCAGCAAAAAACATTTCTGGAACAATGTGGTTGGGATTTGGACGGCGGGAGGCAGAGCTGGTGCGTGGCTATTGGCGGTGGGCCAAACTTCAAGGTGGGAGGCAGCAATTTCTGTCTGGCATGACGGCAGTGGGTTTTGGAGTCCGGCACAGATGTCAAGGCAGGTGAAGGAGTGAAGACAGGTCATGGTTGAGAGAACCAGACCGGACCGGGCGGTTCAACCGGTTGGACCGGGAACCGACCACAGCACCGGTTCGAAAATTCTCTAAACCGTTAGGCTGTCAAATCGGGGAAAACCAGTAAAACCCGGTTGCACCGGCTGACTCGGTCAAACCAGCCCACCCATGGTTGGACTAATTTTTCCCGGCTTTTCATAAAAATCAATATTTTTTTTTCTGCTATGAAGATTTTGAGCACAACTCAACCCTTCAATAGCATCCTTGGCTTGACTTCCCCTTCCATGCCTTTTTTATAAGGCTACCAAGTTTGAGAATTTTCTCAAAATGGCGATGTGGGACTTCTCATTTCTCACAATCTAACAAACCCTATATTTATGTAATGAGGGTATTGCAATCACCTCTTACTCTATCAATGTGGGACTATAATTAAATTTCTTATTTCTCTTCTTTCTCATTATTTTGTACTTGTAACTTTTTTTATTAGATTTTAGTAATTTATGTTGTTAAATCAAAAAATATTTTTTTCATCAAATATATAATTTAATGATCTCTTCTTTCACATTATTTTGTAGTAGTTTATTTATTGTAATTTTTATTTCGTTTAATGTAATAAATGTATATTTTTTGTTTATCATATCAAACTCTTGTAATTTGTATATTCAAGTATGGTTTACCAAATTATTCAAATCAAAAAACTTATGACCCTCTAATTAGTTGTGTTACTATATTATTTATATCTAAATTGTATTACTTTTTTCTAAGTGTGAATGCCAATTATAGGTGATAAAAACACACAAAATCCTTGAGTTCTTTTACAAAGCATAACTTTAAATACAAGCCCATGACTTTGTATTGTCTTTGACTTGCCTTCCATACTTTTTTATAAGGCTACCAAGTTTGAGAATAGGCTCAAATTGACAATGTGGGACTTCTCAATTTTCATTCTATAATAGAACTCATATTTATAAGGCTAATCCATTAATGTGAGACCATAAATAAATTTCTCATTTCTATTCTTCTTTATTATTTTGTAATTGTAACTTTTCTATTAGATTTTAGTTAGTAATTTGAAAAAAATATATATAACAAATATATATAAAAAAATTTTCGGGTTCACTGGGTTGTGCCGGTCTAATTCGGTTGGACGGTAAACCGGTCCAAACTCGGTCCAAACGGTCCGACCGGTTGAACCATCGACCCACTCGGTCGACCGGGTCGATCGTCGGGTCGGTTCTCTCAACCTTGAAACAGGTGGCCACCGACATAGTTATGAGGAGTTAGAGATAGGGGAAGGTTCTGGGATTGGAGAGGGTTGGTAGGTTGAGAAGAGGGGTGGTAGCCTGGGGACTTAGGAATGGAGAGGCGAAGGGTCTCGGAAGTGAGGAGTTGGTGGTAATTTGTTTTGAATTCAGAAAATTATATTTTTGGTCAAAAAATGTAAGTGATGGGTTGTAAAATATTTGAACAAATTAACTTATTAAATTATATTTATAATATTTATATTAATTATGTAATTTTTTAGTAATACTTGTGCTAATTATGTGGTCATTGTTGTTTTTTGTGTCATTTTTATGTTAATTAAGTTATTGTTATATTATATTTATGGTAATCTTATATTATTTATGTTAAATATGCTATTGTTATTATAATTTTTGTTGATTATGTTATTTTATGTTATTTATGACCATATTATCTTTATCTTAATTATGAAACTTTTATATTATTTTATGTTATTTATATGGCATTTATAGGAGTTGTGTTGCATCTTTTATCTACTACTTTGTTAGGTTTAAATAAACTATTTCAATGTTATACCGTTTGTACTATTCTGCAACCTTATAATTTGCCGTAAAACTTCTGAAAGGCATTTTGTTTGACTATCGTCACAATTTGCCCATTGTAATCCGCTAAAATACGAACTGTGCTACCAAATAACGTTACTTAGTGAATTGTGGTACTCAAATACAAATACAGATTACACAATCAACTTTGTGAACCCACTCACACCGCGGCTTGCGCAATCCGTTTTGCGATCAACGTATCCAAACGCTCCCGTATTAAAGCGACCGTAACAGCAAATGCACCTGCATCCGCGTTTTAAATCTCTGGTTGCAACTGAGAACGTTGTTCCTAACATTTACGCTTAAATGCCACTGCATTTTGACCAGCTCACGAGTGCATCCTATAACGCAAAGGACAAGTACCGAGAAACTGAATATACATGTAGATGCAAAATTACAAATTGCAGATTGCGGATTTCACTGATCACAACTTCTAAATTATTAGGAGAAAGAAGATGTATTTGGTGAAGACTGAAGACTGCAACACACGTAAATATTAAATTGTATGCATCCCAGGTGATGCTCGAAATGCCAATCACATGTAGGATCGCATCCGAGGCCTGGTCAAAGACTGTCCTCCGTCAACATATATCATAGTCCCAGTCATATAACGCGAATCGTCGCTTATTAGATAAGCAACTGTTGAGACCAAGTCTTTCTCAGGATCGAGCCATCTTAGGAGAGGAGCCGCTTCCTTAACAAGTTTCTCGGCCCTCTCCTTCCCAACTGATCTTGGATACTCATCATCTAGGTGCAAGCCACGAGCAATTGCATTGACTCTGATTTGGTATTTCCCAAGCTCCATGGCCATTAGCTAAACAGAGGAATCGGAGTCATCAACACCGCATAAAATTTCAAGGAAACATATATATATATAAATAAGAATAGTCCCTTGAAACATCCATTTCTTATCAGGAGCAGAGGCCTTTACTTCCCTAATCAGTTGCGTGGCTGCAGGAAATATCAAGAAAGTAGTTCTGGATTGACATATGACAATAGAACCCACATACCAAGGATTTAAGGTTTGTGAAAATTCATGAGATATGTGAGAATCAGGTACAAAAGAAGTTGAAGAACATAGAGATTGTTATACTTACCCTTGATAATTGGTTAACTCCAGCCAAGCAGGAGCCAAAAGCAGCAGCTCCCTTATATATCCCTCTTTCAGCACCATTTATGGTAGTCAAAAAGACAAGGGATCCTCCCTTTCCCTGATCACGCATTCTTCTCCCAACAGCTTTTACTAGGTACCAAACCGCCATAAAATTTACTTTTACAACTTTCTTGAAATCGCCTTCGGGCATTGCTAATGGGTCTTGCATCTCGCCTGAACACAGCGAAGAACACAATCATCAAGATTTAGAAAGCACCTTTACCCAGAAATATGACAAAATAAAATATCTGGCAAGCAAATGTTTTCAGGGCAATTCATAGTTTTCAGTTGAAGGATGGCCCTCTCGAAAGTTTTTCCTATAAACCTTCTCATCAACTTCTTAACACTACATCAGACACTCCACCATATGAAAATATGCATTATGTTATCAGAGAAACTACTATAATAAGATTTTCTGAGATCATGCCTGCAGTATAGAAATGGGTGACTAGATGCTAATCACACTAAAGTCTAATTTAGGCTTCTGAAATTGAATGGCAGGGATCTTGTGCAACCACGGTAACTACGATGTGCCCTAATACACCTTTAGTGGCCATAAGATAGATCATGTGGCTACTGATTTAATATTCTGATACTGACAGCCTTGTCAACTTGCACACATACAGCACCGAAAGGAAAAATATACACACAAGACACTCAATTCAAAGTTCCCTGATCACCTGAAAATGCAATAAACAATGTCACTTTAGATTCAGAGAAAAGAGGGAGGAAAAGCCTTCACTTGACCACCAAAGATTCTAGTCATCCCAAAGCATTTAATCTTTCAAGCATAAAATCCTCAATCAAGCAAGATGATACTACCGTCGTCCAAGACTTAAATCATATTACAGAACACTAATGGTCATGACTAATGGTAGCAATAGATGAAAAAGGATGTGCTAAAAAAACACATTTGCCTGAGTCATTTGTCTGTTGTAATTTTTAAATGCCTGCAACCTGCAAGAACCATAACAGTAGCTTCCATAGTATGATATTGAAGCACAAAACTACGTTGCTGTCTCGACCCGGACATAAAATAGCCAAACGACTCACAAGGGCTTATGTAGACCTGGCAAAACTGACCCGTGACCCGAAACCCGAACCGAATGACTTGGACCCATACCCAACCCGTCACCCGAAATATGCTCACCCGAAAGTGGACCCGAAACCCGAATTGATCCGACCCGAACCATACTCGACCCGAAATTTTCAACAAAGTTACTTGTTTTGGCATGACGAGCGTATTTCACACAAAAATTGGTTGACCCGAAATCGACCCGACCCGAACCATACCCGATCCGAACCGAAACAACTCAAAATGTCACTTAACCCGAACTTGACCCAACCCGTACCCAACACGAATGACCCATTTGCCAGGCCTAGGCTTATGAACTAGCTAGCTCAACTAATTAATCAGCTTATACAAGATAATAACCATTTAATGATAGATTTTATTTAGTTTACAATCTACCAGGATTCATCTAGTTACTGTGCAACAATTTTATACTAAGTATGAACTTCTGCCAATTGTCCAAAATTTGCATAGCTGAAAAAGGCAAGTTTGGACTACTTTTTTCAACTTGGATTGTACGGACTAAAACAAAATGTCTTTTGAAATTTCATCTGCTCCGTTTATGTGGAGTAGTAGGTAGTATATAACTTTTAAATCCAGGGTCAATTAGAACCAATCTCTCTGTAATTTTGCAATTCAGAAGTAAGCCTGCTACATCAGACCCCCCTACCTCGTCTGATGGTGGGGTTTTTGGGGGTGTTGGATTTGAATTTGGATATATGAGCCTCTTCCAAGCACAAGTAATAGTTTTTATGATAAATTTATAACTGAGTAGAAAATTCATTACAGGAAAAGCTATAAAGTAAATATACTCAACTACATCCATAGACTCGACATGCTAAACAAAGAGTGAACCCAAGCAAAACTTGTGATTGGGCTTAGACGGACTCATTTCCAGTCTACTTTACTAGGATAGCAAAAAGGAGATTAGATGACTATTTTTCTACTCAAATAGGCCCACAATGAGTAGTTCAACATAACTCATCACTCATCAGTCATGACATGGCAAAGATAGACAAACATTCAATAGAAACAATAAAAACAACATTAACCCACAGACAAGTGACAATAAAAGTCGCTTTAAGTACACTCACCTATGCGTCATTTAACTTTAAGTAATTATATATTCACACATACAACATTGCTTTCATCATTTTTATTAAATCACAACAGTCTGACCATGCTTACTGTTTCCTTCATATAGTTTTTCAATTGGCTCACAACTACAAACCAGATCTTTCCAGATAACTTGAACACAACTACAGTAAAAGCATTGAAATTACCTTCGTAAGTGTAACAATTTATAAAGGCGTCCACCCTTCCAAGTATATTGCATGCCCTCTCAACTGCAGCATCAAAGACCACCTCCCTGTCGTCCTCCATATCTAGTCCTACCACTTCAACTGCACCCACACCCTTTACAGAATCAGCTACCCTGTCGCTGACGCTTTGCAAATGGCCTTCATTTCCCATCAGGACCAACCTATTAAAGATGAGAATAAATTTTAAAAAAAAAAGGATCTTAAGGGAACAAAATATAGCCTGAATTCCAAATAATCCATCCTTCAAGAATGTCTATTTTTCCACAGCAAGAAGTTGAAGGTCATGTTGATAGATCAAACCATGGCTTCTATATTTTAAAATTTAAGTTTTGACAAGTCCCAATTGTCAATAAAAGTTGCATAAGTTCTTTTTTTGATTTAAAATAAAAGCCAACTAACAAATTGCATGTCCAATGAATAATTGCAGGTCTGAACAACTTGATTAAATAACACCCTAAAAGATTATGCTCCATACTTCTTCAAAATAGCCATTCCTTGGGGAATATAAAATTGAACAAGAAACAACGGCCAAACTTTGGAAGAATCCATCTCCAAGAACATTCATTTCCCATAATTAGAGATACAATTAACACCCTTCTTGCTTAACAGATTTGTGCTATGGATTTGGGCCTCCATGTCCTAAAATGCCATCCACAACCACAGACCAAACTCAATCACACGTAAGTAGCAAACACGGTCAACTACCAAGATTTGCCATGAACAAGGTGAATATGGATAATTCTGTACTCCAACCCCCAAGAACACCAACCAACAACATCAGAATGATGTCTGAGGTACTGAGTTGTTTTAAGAATTCATGTAACTAAGAATATTCATTTCACCTTTACAATATAAATTAGTAAGCATAGGAACACTCAAACTGCCATCCTCCAGTGATTTACAATCTTGTTTTTGTGATAATAGAAAAACCCAAAACACACTAGACTATGAATGCAGCAGAAGTAGAAGCAATCAACTGCCCAGACTGCCAATGATCATGACAATCATGGATAAGATGACACATCGTCATCAACGATACCAAGTGCCAATCAACAAAACCAATTTGATAGCTGGAGCTCAATCTATAGCTTTAACATCCTGGATTTAGCAAATTCTAGCACCAAGAAAGCTTAACTAATTTAGACAAACGTGATCTATTTCAAATCATAGGAACCACTTGAGCTTATATTTGGAGGCCCAATCTTTAGCATTACAATCCTACATCTAACAAATCCCAATCAGGACGCAAACTAGACAATCGTGAAACTGGCCTAGTTGAAGCTCACCCAAAAGCTTACGCTAGTTCGCCCCAATTACAATACTGTATAGGACCACTTAGATATAAAATTATGCACAAATGGGTACTGAGTGACCCTTAACAAAACAGACCTTAACTAATGTAGGCCATCCAAATTGGGGCTCCCAGAAACCAACCAAAAAAAAAAAAAAAAAACTAAACACAATTTTTTTTTTTTAACTGAAGGGTTAGGGTCCTTAGGGAGAGAGGGTCCAAACCTGCAGCCCAGTTTAACCAAATTGTAGGCAATGTTGACAGAAACATCATCGCCGCTGGAAGTAAAAAGAACCCTCTTTCCAGAGTCTTCCATCTTCAAAATCTTAAACAACAAGGACAGTAACATTGAGTGAGGCCTTTAGGCTATTTATAAGAAACGCCCCCACAAGGTCAATCAAGTATATAGCTTTAGGAAAAACAGAAAAAGAGACAGTACGTTCACACTAACAACCAGCTGAAGAAAATCAACGAATAATGCGAACTAGAATAGATGGAAATTGCGGTGGAAATTCAAGGGAATATTACCCGGAAAGAATGAGCGAAATTGAAGGAGATCTGCTATGTTTATGAAATCCGAATGGGTTTCACCAAACTACGAAGGGTATTTAAGCCGCTAGCTTTTTCATTCTCTTGAGTAGACGAAGAGCTAGATGACTGCTGATCCGTGGATTGATTGCGTTTGAAGGGACTTTCACGTGCTGCTCGGTTGTTGTGGTCATGACAAGGACAATGCCCTAAAAGTGTCGCTAGAATTTATGTGGGGTTGGTACTGATACTTCGTTTGAGCTTGCAAAATTAATTTCGTTGGAGTGACCAATTGTCCCTCCCAGAGGTGAGATGTGGGCCGGTTCGACCTGGGCTCACCTGCACTAGGCTCACCTGCACTAGGCCTGCTTTTGAATCTACCCAGGCCCCTGGTCAACGGGTATGAGTCAATATGACCTAGAGCCTTGTAGGGTATGGGTCGGAGTGGATGGAGGTGCAGACAAGCTTATGTCATCGCTCGGACCGGCTCAAATAGCCAACACGTACCCTGCTCGCGAACTTGCCAACCCGCTGACGTCAAATTTGTTCAAAAGAAAGTTTGAGTGCCGCCTTGTTGCATTGCAGTCTGCCTTCTGCCAAAAGCATGCATGTGATTGCATCTTGGGTGACAACACAACTTTTTGCTTTCCATCACAAATTTGACAACACAAGCCAGAGAGATAGCATGTGATTCTCCATATGTCAACTGAACTCATTTTCAATTTTTGAATTGTTGCAGAAGCTTTTTAGTGATTGTTGCAAAAATTTGACAATACAATTGCATCATATTCTGTTGCTAATTTTTGAAAAAAAAAAATGGTTAATTTTGTTATAAATTCGAACTGTGGCGGTGAAAGAATTCAGAATTCAATTTCTCCTGATATCTCTATCTGTTTCACAGTTGTTTCGGCCTTTTTCAAAATCTCTAACTCTGTCAAGTTTTCTTTAATTATATTAGAATTTAAAGTCTAAATTCTTCTTCTAATATTGATTTTGTGCTACAATCGGTTTTCTTTAATTCTGACTCTGTCAATATTTAATTATACAAGATTTTGTGCTAAACTTAGTTGGATAAAATTAAAATATAATATCTGCTTTAAAAAAATGGCAACTGGATCAAGATCAAGAAAAGGAAAGGAGAAGATGGTTATGGGCACAGAAACTCAATATCAATTTAGAAGGTAAGTGCGTTTTGGTTATTTGTTGTTTACAAGTATGATATGATTATTTATTTTGTTATTAATTCATATACTAGTCAGTGCATTTTTTTTAATGCATTTTTCTATTATTGTTTTTGTTAATTTGTTATTAATTATGACAAGATGATAAGTGCCAATTTAGAAGGTAAATTTATTTTGGTTAGTTGTTGTTTACAAATATGGTATAATTATTTATTTTTTTTATTAATTCATATACAAGTCCATGCATTTTTTTTAAATACGTTCTTTTCTATTATTTATTTTGTTTATTTATTATTAATTATGACAAGTTGATAAGTGCTAGTTTATTTTATGTGTATTAATCATAAAATACAAATTTAAACAACAAGTTGATAAGTGCCACTTTATTTTGTGTGTATTAGTCATAAAATACAAATGTAATTAATCATAAAATTCACATTTAATTGTACATGTATCTATTAACGTCATTTAGAAGTTTCATGTTCATTTTTGTGTATTTTATAAGTTTCATAACTATGATTTTTAGAAATACGTTTGTATATTTTGAAGAAAAAAATATAATTTGTGATTCTTAGATTTCGGTATTTCAATATTAATTATAATTTTATATATTTATAATTCGTGTAGACATTGAAAAAATTATCTAACTTGGCTAAATATGTGAATTTGCTAAGATTACATGAAGAGATGCGCATTTTGAGCATTTAGCAGGCTATGAATCGTTCAAAGTCAACATGATGTCAAAGTTGATGGAAATGCTATCCAACCGGATACTGAGCATCAAGCTGAGTCGCAACAACCCAATTCGCAACCCATTGGCCATACAACTGGACTCCAATCTACAAGATCCCTTCTTCATCCAAACAGAGATAAGACCAGTAGTAACAAAGGAAAATGGAAATAGACATCTTGGCTGTGGAACTTCTTCACAAAAGTTCCTATTCTAAATATGCCAGGAGAGTTTTAAACTGTATGCGAGGTTTGCAAGACGGAGTATGAAGTGCACACCAGATGGGGAACTGGAACAATGACATGACACTTGGAGACCTATGGCATTTTAAAGGACAGTGGCATATCACTTAATCAAGCACAAATTTCTAGGTTCCCAGGGGCAAAACCCAACGCAAGTATGTTTTTCTATAACCAAAAAAAAATTGATGAATTTAGTAGGTATGTTATCCTTGACGAAAAACCTTTTGTGATGGGTGATAGTCAAGCATTTGACCATTTTATGTGTAGTTCACTACAACCGGCATATCGCCCAATCTCACGAGGTGCACTTAAGAAAATGATTAATTCTTGCATCACTAATACTTACACTAAATTATTGAATTACTTAACTGCTTTTAAAGGATGTGTTAGTGTGACATGTGATATGTGGGGATCTCCATTTTAAGAAAATTTTCTTAGTGTAACTTGCCATTGGATAGATGAAAAATGGAACATGCAAAAAAGAATTATTGTCTTTTAAGTTATCGAAAGCGAGAAAAATGGATATTTACTAAAAAATGCTTTGATGACTGTTTTTACAAATTTTGGTATTCAAAACAAAATACTTTCTCTTGGTGTTGACAATGCCTCTATCAATACTAAATGCATTGATTATATGTTTGAGAGTAGATGTCTTGATTTTCTTCTTAAAGATTTTTTCCATGTTCGATGTGTATGTCATGTACACAACTTGTGTGTTCAGGATGGTATTAAAACGTTATCTTACATAGTTAACCCTGCTAGAAAGGCTATTAGGTGGATTCGTAGTGCTGACCAGAACAGACGATCTTTTAAAGAGGCTTGTAGGAATAGATCTGTCCCGTATAAATCTTTCAACCTTGATATGCTTGTTAGGTGGGGCTCTACATATAAGTTTTTGAGGGACACGTACATATATAGAGAAACAATATCTGATTTGTACGACAATGCTATAAGTGAGGATATTCTGACACAAGACCTATGGGACATAGCACATGCCTTTTGCAGCCTTCTTGGCATATTTGATAAGGCTACAACATTTTTCTTATGTGTATCAACCCACTATAAATGATGTTGTTGTTAAAATAGTAGAGATTGTTGCTGAACTGTTATCTTATACACCATCACATCATTTACTTGATTGTGTTCTTAGCATAAAATCGGAATCACTTAAGTATTTTTTTTGATATGCCCAAATTGTTTCTTATTTCTGCTATACTTGATCCTAGATATAAGATCCGTGTATCAAACTATCTACAATATTATTACCAAAAATTAGATGTCCCTTACGATGTCAGTAGAATTATAAATGATAGGAATAACTTGTTACCATTTTTATGCGATGAATATTCGGAAGATGCCCAACCAGCTACCCCACAAACCCCCACACAACCTATGCCTTCTATTCCTGTGAGTCAATTTTTAAATGATAAACTTGTGAGGGGGCCAGGGGGTTCCACCATATCAGGTCCAGAAGGTAGGTGTGCTGAGTTAAATGAATATTTGCATTGTTCTGGTTATGCATAGCCAGATGAATCTTTTAACATATTATTATGGTGGAAAGAAAACAAAAAAAAATATCCAATTTCACACAGAATTGCAAAAGATATTCTTACTTGTCCTCCTTCTACTATAGCAATTGAGTCAGCATTCAGTGGTGGGAGATGGATCCTTGATGGTAAAGAAGTGGCCCTAACCCCAAGCACGATCAAGGTTCTAATATACTTGAAGGATTGGCAAGCACCCTACCTTGTGGACCTGATACTAGCAAAAGTCTAACAATCTTGTACCATATCCATTGGGGAAAAACCTGACATAACATTAGCCTTGTTGGAATTGATAACCATTTCTTAGCTTAAGGGTAAGATAATCATTTCTAAAAACTTGACCACTGCCGTAAGTGCATTGGTAGTCGTACTATAGATAAAATCATCCTCTAGTCTTGGCTTAAGGGTAACATAATCATTTCTAAAAACTTGACCACTGGTGCAAGCGCCCGAGTAGTCGTAGTATAGATAAAAATATCGCTCCTCAGGGACCAATGTAATATATCAAGTTTTTGTCTATCAAAAAATGCTAAGTAAAATTCTGATTTAAGAGGGTTCGATTTAACAACTTCTAATTCACTAATTTTAAATCAATTAAGAAAAAAACACCTAGGAATTCATTTAGTTATGAAAGTTGATTGGATCAAAATAATAAGCATGTGCTTTTCTCTAACCGGTTAAATCTCTAGGAATTGCAATCTCTCTAAAAATCTGGTCTATTCTTTCGAAATCGACCAAATTTGCCTAAACTGAGCAAAAGTCGTTCTTTTAAACTAATTTGCCTTAATCCGGGTTAAATGTCTTCGATTACTCTCTAGTCTCCTAACATGCAAATCTCTTTTTCGAGACAACGTTATGTCAAGTTTTATCAAGCAATCTAACAATCAAATGTCACCTTTCAATTTTTCACTCAATTGCTTCAAGTGTGTAAGCAAACTTTGGCCAAAAATTCACTCCCAACGTGATAATCACTTGATAGAATGAAATTAAACCGATCATGAAATAAGCACAATTCTATAGATTAAAACATGATCCAACTACACTTTTATAAACTGCTAAATCTCTAGACAAAATAAACTACTCACACATGATAAGAGATCAAACAAACAACAAATGTTTTGGCGAATTCTAAGAGAAAGGGCTTGACTGAGATAACCTTCAACCAAGGGTTTCAAACTATCTCAAAATCAAACACACGCTCTCAAGATTTCTCACTAGAATAATAACCAAACTAAGAGTCTAAACTAAAAAGAACAAATTTAAGAAAGAGAATTGAACTATGCTATGCTTGCTTCTTTTTTTTTCTCTACTGCTGAACGACACCTTTTATAGAAAAATCTGGATGTTTTCAACCACACAACCAAAGGAAAACAAAGAGAAAACAGTTTTACCGTTCACCACGGTCCGTGGCAGGCACCACGATCCAACCGCGGTCTTGGTTGGAACCAATTTTTTGCTTTTTTCTTACTTCACGGCGAAGCAGCACATGGATGCCCATGGAGGAGGTCAAAATACACCCAATAAAGGTCAAATACTGGGTAAAAAGGCATAAAATCCTGTAAAGCATATTAAATAACCATACCCAAGCATAAATTGAAATAGGAGTATAGATTATGACAGGGGCGTAGCCAAGGGGGGGTCAATGGGGTCACCCGACCCCCCTCTCCAAAAAAAAAAATTGTATATATGTCAGAAAATTAAAAAAATTAAAAGTTAAGTATATGTATTATATTTGTTGAAAATAAACAAGAAATTTGCAATGGCTCAGCGATCAGTGCCTTGGTTTGGTGTGCTTGAGGTTGCGGGTTCAAACCTCCTCCTTTCCATATTTTTTCCCAACTTTTTTTTGTTGTTTTTGTTTTTAAAACCAGTGTCCTTTCGCGTTTGAGGTCGTGAGGCCAGCTATCTCCTTCGACCTTCAATTTTTTGCCACTCCACTGCCCAGACCCAACTCACCCCACCGGCCCACCTACCACCTGCACCGCGTCACCGACTCTCCGTCCACCACCCGCTGCCAATGGATTTGTTGTTTGCGCATCGCAGCTAGGCCCTCACGGCCTCACATCTCTATCCAAATTTGTGAGTTCTCAAATCTCAATTTGTAAGTTTTATTTCAATTGTAGGTTAAATTTGAATTTATAGATTAGCTTGATACTTTGATTTTAATTCTCACGTTTAAGGCTTGAAGAAGACACTGTGGGTGGGTTTTGGGTTTGCTTTGCTTGATTCTAGGGTTTTGCCATTTATTTGAATTGTTGGATGCAATTGTTGGATTTCAATTGTTGGATACAATTGTAGTGGTTTTAGTCATTTATCTTGTGACTTGTATGCTAATTAATCATTGGTTATAGTTTAGGGGTCTCATAAATGTTTGATTTATATGTTTAATTTTAATTGTAGGCAAAAATGCATAGATATTTCAAAAAGAGAGGTAAGGAATACTCGTCTGCTACCTTCAAATTCGAAATCCGAAAACTCGCCATTGAATGAAGAAGATGGAAACGATGTACTCAACCACAACCACCACCACCACCACCATCACCTTGTGATGTAGATATCAATTCCATCCCGTTGTCTCAAAGAAGTCGGATTAATTCCGACCCCCTCTCCTAATTTCCTGGCTTCGCCCCTGGATTATGACTTAAAGTACATAATTCTCCGTAAAATGTGACAAAATAGCCCTAAAAATGATGTATACATTAAGCAATCATTAAACTCCCCATGTTTAAACTATTGATTGTCCTCAAGCAATGCTAAAAATAAAAAATATGCAGAACCTCTTTAGGATAGATATAAGTAACATTCCAATGGCAAAGTGGATCCAAAGGTAGCCCAAAAAGATTCAAAAAAACCATTAGCAAACAGATTAGAGAATGAAATTTTCGAAAATCACTTGATAGACCACAATGTCAAACTTGAATTGATCCCCCCAAGTCGTCAATTACAGTTATTCAACATATGAAACAAATGAAGCTAGCAAGGCCGGTAGAACCTCACTATAGTTATGTGGCAGTCATCATTCATGTGTTTGAAAATGTATATATACATAAAGGATTTCTTAGACTCAAATCTACCATAAGCTTGACAAGACTCTCAAATTCACAAGCACTAAAACGCAAACATACTAGACAATCATGAGGACTTTCATAAGGTTGTAATGGGGCTATGGGTAAAGGTAAGAGGGGAACAAATGTTTTGGAAATAAGGAGGTAGAAGCCATAGATTAAGAGCTAAACGATTCTAATGCATCATACTGTATCCCTTTTAGACCATTATAAGTTATCAACAAAATACATCCCTAATTGAAGAGAGAAATAGTTGAAAATCAAAAGAATTTACAATTCCAACAGGGCTAACACTTTCTTCCTTTTTTTCACTTTTCTCTTTTTTTTTTTAAATTTGTTTTTTCATTTTGCTTTTCATTTTGTGTTGTTTTTCTTTTCTCTTGTTTTTTTCCCAAATGAGTTAGCCAAGGGAAACCCATAATGAACTTTGAATTCAAACTCTTCTCTAAACTTTGTACAATTTGACAAGGGATTTAACAAGATCTCACATCCCTTCACCAAACAACCAAAACCCACTAAAAGAGAACAATCCACCTTACTAGTGCCCTATCAACCTTGTTGCAAAAAAATAAAATGCTCCTTTAGTCTTGGCTTAAGGATATAAGATAATCATTTGGCCATAGGTTATAATAGGAGGTTCAAATTAAAAAAAACAAATATAGGCTCAACGAGACTAGCAAGGGATATATTATACAACAAAGGTCGCAATTTGGCCATTGGGTTTAACAAATCAAAGAAAAATGCCTCAATCATATTGCATAAATGCATATGCAAAATGTGATCTTGAATGAGAATCAAAGCAAGTTCTATAGAAATGATGTCAAAGAAGAGTCACATATGAAAGAAAATATGAGACCAAACTGATAAATAGTCTCTAAAGCTCGAATCCTCACAGGACGTCTACCAAGATCATAACTAGCTCATTAGTAAACACGTGCTAAAATTCATGTAAAGACTCATGGGGTAATCAACTCTCACTTGATGTGTGGTCAAAACATAGATCTCGTTTTCACAAACTCATTCTCAAATATTTTATGCACAATTTGGGCAAATCAAAGGATCAGACTAAACCAAAGAAGTCTACCAAATCTAGAAATATCATTATCGGAGGATGTTTTTTTCAATTTTTTCTTGGTTTTCTTTTTTTGAGAACATGCATGCCCCTAATACTAACGCAAACGAAAATGTAAAATGGTAAAAGAAAAAAGTAAAATGCAACAAAAACTAAAATGCAACCGAGAATGAAAAGAAAACTAAATGCACTTACTAAAATACTGCTAAACCAAATTAAAACCTAAAACAAAAACTCCAAAAACTATCACAAACAACATATACAAAGCGCACGCACATCAAACCAAATCAGGCATCAAACACCAAATATAATGACCAACTCCCCCTTACTTAAATCACACATTGCCCTCGATGTGGGCACATAATAGAAAAAGGGAATGGGAGTAGCACAAAGCAATCAGAAAGGAGGTGGTGGAGGAGGATGGGGTGGTTGGCCATAAGAGATATGCCAATCCCGCCAAATCTCTTGATATGCCCTATAGTCCTGAAAATATTGAGTCTGGGTAGCAAGCACTCCGCGAACCTCATCGTAGCGCTCTTGGACAAAGTCCCGAAGTGCGACGTTCTCAGAAGCAACAAATGCTCGAAGGGAAACTTGTTCATCCTGAATGGATCTAAGGGTGTCTTGGAGGTCGGTCTAGTCACGAGGAGGCAGTTGAGAGGAAGAACTAGGTCCTGCTTGACTAAAATGAGGGGCATGATGATGGGGTGCAGGTTGAACAACCTCGTTATCACTCGGTACCCAATAAAGGTTAGCCCAGTGAAGTAAGGTGGTTCAATCGACATTGGGAAGTGGCAAAAGTCAGTCCCCAGGGTAAATCCAACATAAACGCCCAACCTCAACGTTACAAAAGTTCACAATTTCATAAGCAGCTTAATCAAATCGCGCCAATCCGGAAACTCTGTCCTTAGGGTTAGGCACAATACCCAATAATCTAGCAATAATAATCACAATCCCACCTATGACTATCCTACCATTAGTGCTAACAACAACACTATACAATTGCATGGCTAAAAACGAACCTGGGTCAAGCTGGACACCATCAAGCATACAGGACAAAAAGTACAATTCAGATAATCTCGGGACATTGAGACTATCGTCCCGAGCAAAGAAACAACAAGCCAAGATACACTGAGCTACTCTAATGCAAGGGTTCCTAATATGAGTGCACTTCGATGAACTAGTGCTGTACATAACATTCCCTAAAAGTTAGCCCCAAAATGCATTCGGGTTGAATTCCCGGGGGACTTGGTAGTTCGGTAAATCCATGCTAGGTGGAAAATCGAATATACTATTAATGGTACCTAAGTTCAACTCGTAAAATTGTCCCTGCAAATAAAAGGATATGTACCTGACTTTACATTCAAGCCCTCCAGTGACCTCGACATGGAGTGTACTAAGGAACTCTAGGGTTAGGTCTCGGTATGTATGCTTTTTTATTTCTAAAAAGTGTCCCATACCACTTTGTGCAAATAACCACCTAGTATCATCTAACATTCCTAATCTAGCTAACAATTCCTCATCATAATATCTAGTTGCCACAACCATGTGTTCATTCAAACAAGTGTATCTAGTAACATGATCAGGATGCGTTAAACCAAGGGGGTGAGGAATGTTACCTTGAGCTCGCGCATTGGTGGAGGTTCGGGATGTCCTTTGAGGTCGTGTTGGTGCTTGACTTGAAGATCCGACCTCCTTGATACTCTTTAGTCTTTGATAAGTGCCATTGTTGCAAAATGAAGCAAAAAACCAAAACTAAACCTAAATAAGAAAATTTGAGGAAGAAAAATGAAGATTTTAAGGAAAAAGAAGAAGAATAAGAGAGAGAAAAAGATGGGTATGGTGGATGAGTGAAGTGAGATGAGTTTGAAGAAGAAGAAAGAGATGAGATTTGTATGAAAAAAGAAAAGATTAGGTGAAAAGGGATGTTTTTGGGTGAAAATTTGAGAAGAAATGAGGTATGAATGAAGGTTGTAGTTGTCGAGGTTTAGAAAGAGAAAATGATGGTACAGAGAGAGAGTCTCATGAAGAAGATGAAATATGAGGGAAAGTGAGGGGGCACCGCGGTCAAAGACCTAGACTGTGGGCCGTAGCAGGATATCACGGACCGTGGCGTTCACCACTGTCCGACCGTGGCGTTCACTAGTCCCTTTTTTTTTCAATTTCCTGGGTTGGCACCCCACGGCTGCGGTCCTGGATACCATGGCCATAGTGCCAAACGTTTTATTCCATATTTTTTTATTTTCTCCTTTTTTTCTTGTTTTGTTCTTGTTTTTTTCTTTTTTCACAAACTACAAAAAAAAAGTAAAATTCAAAGCTAGAGAAAAAAAAAGGAAAAAAGAGCTTGGGTTGCCTCCCAAAAAGCGCTCTTTTAAAGGTCAAGAGCTTGACCCTTTTTCTATGCTTGTTTCGGTTCACTAAGTGTGTGGACATTGGCTTTATCATGATTCACATAGTCAAACTTCTTCAGTTGAAGGTACCGTCGCAAAAGCTCGGGTTAAAGGTCCTTTATTTTCATAATTTTACACCATAATGCATTATCGGTGTACAAAACAAAGCGCACTCATAGGCTCATAGCCCATCAGACAGGCTACTATCGACTTGTTCAACCCCCAAATCAAAATCAGCATCAAAGCCTTCCATAGGGGGCAAAGAAAGAACAGCCTAGGCAAACCTACAATAGTCACTCATAGAAGACTCATTAGAAATATGAGCCTCAACCTTAGGCATGTTAGGTGGCATAGGAGTAGCAAACTCCACCCTAACATACCTTTGGTCGGGGTCTTCATAAGAAATCCAGTCAAGGTCAGAAGAATCTTCACAATTCAAGACATCCTCCATGTCAATTTCAGAGGGAAGGAAAAAATCATCCAATAAAAAAGAATTAGCAGAAATCACTTTCTCCTTCTGATGAGAAAGCACAGCATATCGTCCTTCTACCTCAAAAGTTGTACGTCTATTTCTTACATCAATGTGGCAACCAGCTGTAGCCAAAATGGGCCAATCTAGGATAATTTGAGTATCAATCCCAGGCATATCTGCTGTGATAAAGTCCTCCAATACCCAAATATCTCCTATATTGATTGACACATTGTCCAATTTGCCTATGGGTTGCATCTCAGAACCGTGTGCTAATTATAGTGAAAAGGGTGCGGCTTGTAATGGTCCTAGGTGAAGCTTATGAAACAAAGAATATGACAATATACTGAAGCTTGCACCTAGATCACATAAAGCTCTCTGAATTTCCACCTTTGCCACAATACAAGGGATAGAAAAACTACCTGGGTCAGGGAGCTTAGGTGGAAAAGTTGTGGGGATCTCTATACTGACATTCTTTATAAAAGTGGCAGTCTTGCCACCATCATTCCTCCCCTTACTTCCAACCATGAGTATTTCCCTACCATCTTCCATTGGTACATCCTCAGGGGCAGTAAAGTCCTTTACTTCTTCCTTCAAGGTGACATAGTTGCAATGCCCTCGAGGGTTAGGTTTGGGCTTGCTAGGAAGCCGTATGGAGGCGTAGATGAAAAATTAGCTTTTTGGGCAATCTGGGCTTCCAACATCCGATTATGAGTTGTAAGCACATCAACCTTTGAGGCTAATTGCTTAATATACTCATCCTATTTTTGTTATGCCATAATTATACTTTCCATCATCGCTTCTAAATTGGACTTTTGGGGTATTTGAGAAGGGAAATGAGGTATTTTTTCGGGATGTGGTCTAGCATTCATTGGGGGTATATTCGATGGGTTTGGATTAGACCTATATGAGAAATTTGCGTGATTCTTCCAACCCGGATTGTAGGTACTAGAGTAAGGGCCATTGGCCGGTCTCGCGTTAAAGTTTTGTACATAGTTAACTTCACCAGGGTCTTGGGAAAAAGGGCTCCCAACTTGACAATTCAGAGACACATGCTCAATAGAACCACATATTTTACAAGGGGAATGGGCACTAGAATTCACAGCATTAACATTCATTCGGTCCAATCTTTGAGTCATAGCATCTACTTTGGCAGAAAGTAAAGTAAGCGCATCAACTTCAAGCTTGCCTCCAACCTGTTTGGGTTGGCCGTGTTCAGTGGACTATTGAAAATTGGTAAGTGCCATCTCCTCAATTAAGTTATAGGCTTCATCCTCAATTTTGTTCATTAAGGTTCCTCCCACCGCCGCATCAGTAGTGAACCATACAGATTGGGTCACACCATTATAAAAAGCTTAGATAAGCATCCAATGTTTAAGACCATGACGGGGGTATAAGCACAGCAAATCTTTAAACCGCTCCTAAGCTTCGTAGAGTGTCTCTTCATCTTTTTGCGTAAAGTTGATGATTTGATTCCTAAAACTGGCCGCTTTGCTAGGAGGGAAAAGCTTGGCGAGGAAGGCTCTTGTTAACTCATCCCAAGTGGTAATACATCCCTATGGCAAAGAGTGCAACCAAGCCCCTACTTTATCTCTCAACGAAAAGGGCAATAAGCGCAATCAGATGGCATAAGTAGAGACTCTATTAAGTTTCAACGTATCGCACACCTCTAAAAAGACAGAGAGGTGTAGATTCGGCTCTTCCAAAGCAGTTCCTCCAAACTGGGATTGTTGCACCATGGAGATGAGTGCCGGTTTGAGCTCGAAATTGTGGGCATCAATAGTAGGGCGAGCAATGCTTGAGGCGATCACTTGGACTATAGGGGTAACAAAATCTTGAAATGTCCTTCTTTGGTCACCTTCTCCTCCCGTCGTGTTTGTTGGATTCCTTCTTACCTTGCGTCTTTATTCTTCAATCCTTTGCTTCTTCCTCCTTAAGTGGAAAGTCCTTTCAATCTTGGGATCGAATTTGTATAAGATTGGACTTCGTATAAACAGGAAAAGTTTCTACAAGCACTATCACCAACACAACCAGTGCAATTCAACAAGAAATTACAAAGAAAATAAAAGTAAAAGACAATAAAATACTTAAGCACTTTCGTAAGACTAACTCAAAAGTTAACAGATTAGTTCCCTGGTAACGGCGCCAAAAACTTGAACACTATCGCAGGCGCATAGGTAGTCGTAGTATAGATAAAAATATCGCTCCTCAGGGACCAATGTAATCTATCGAGTTTTTGTCTATCAAAATATGCTAAGTAAAATTCTAATTCAAGAGGGTTTAATTTAACAACTTCTAATTCACTGATTTTAAATCAATTAAGGAAAAACGCATAGGAATTCATGTAGTTATGAAAGTTGATTGGATCAAAATCATAAGTATGTGCTTTTCTCTAATCGGTTAAATCTCGAGGAATTGCAATCTCTCTAAAAATCTAGTCTATTCTTTTGAAATCGACCAAATTTGCCTAAACTTAGCAAAAGTCATTCTTTCAAACTAATTTGCGTTAATCCAAGTTAAATATCTTCAATTACTCTCTAGTCCTCCTAACATGCAAATCTCTCTTTCGAGACGACGTTATGCTAGGTTTTATCAAGCAGTCTAACAATCAAATGTTACCTTTCAGTTGTTCACTCAATTGTTTCAAGTGTGCAAGCAAACTTTGGCCAAAAATGTACTCACAACATGATAATCACTAGATAGAACAAAATTAAACCGATCATGAAATAAGCACAATTCTATGGATTAAAACATGATCTAACTACACTTCCTTAAACTACTGAATTCATAGACAAAATAAACTACTCATACATGATAAAAGATCAAATAACTAACCAAAGTTTTGGCAAATTCTGAGAGAAAGGGCTTGACTGAGATAGCCTTCAACCAAGGGCTTTAAACCACCTCAAAATCAAACACACACTCTCAAGATTTCTCCCTAGAACAATAACCAAACTAAGCATCTAAACTAAAAAGAACAAATTTAAGAAAGAGAATTGAACTATGCTATGCTTACTTTTTTTCTCTGTGCTGCTGAACGACACCTTTTATAGAAAAATCTAGATGTTTTCAGCCACATAGCCGAAGGAAAATGAAGAGACAATAGTTTCACCCTTCACCACGGTCCGTGGTAGGCACCACGGTCTGACCGTGGTCTTGGCTGGAATCGATTTTCTGCTCTTTTCTTACTCCACGGGCGTAGTAGCACATGTGTGTCCATGTGAGAGGTCAAAATACAGTCAAATAAGCGTCAAATGCTGAGTCAAATGGCATGAAATCCTGCAATAATCACCAATCAACCATACCCAAGCATAAATCGAGATTAGGAGTATAAATTTTAATATTAAGCACATAACTCTCCTAAAAATGGAGGAAAATGACCATGAAATGTTATATATGATAAGCATTTATGAAAATGGTGTACGACCGATCTAAAGATCAACCTCTACCAGAGGACAATGAAGATGAGATTGACCAATTTGTACAACTTAGCTTATCATACGGTTTAGAAGCATCAGGTGGCAGCTCTGTAGATGAAGCTCTAGATGATGATGAGTGACGTTCTCTTATATTTGCCATATTCTACCTTTGGTCGTCCCAGTAAGTCAGGTAAGTATAAGAACTAAGTAGGATTTGATTCTCCATATGTTAAATAGAATAACAAATATTCTTTGAAATATATGGGGATACGCAAGCATCTTAATATGAAATATTTTAATTAATTATTTCATAATCTTTGGAATATGAAATATTTTAATTAAATGATCATATTAAGAACAAGCCTTTTTAATTTCTCTTCCCCCCTCCCATCACAAGGTAAAAAGGAAAAAAAAATTATATTTAAATATCTTCTACTATAGATATAAGTTATTATTTACTAATTTAATAATTACAGCCTATAGTTTACTCAGAATGTCTTTAGTTATTATTTGCTAATTTTAAATCATGTCGTTAGTTAGAACTCATTTTTAATAACATTTAAATCATGCCATAACTTAGTAGTTATTTTTAAAACTACATATTTGAGCTCAAATTTTAAAATTCAAAGCGAATTATCTGTTTATTATTGTTTTTGGGAGTTTGTTGTACTATTTTTTTTTCCCATATCAGTTGTTTCCCTTGCACAGCCTCCTCATTTTACTCTCATCGTGTTTCGTATATTCAACATTAATTGAGAGAACCCCCATGTTGGTGTCAAAATTTTAATGTTATTCCATCAGAATCCATCACATCAAAATCCTTACTTTTATTGTTTGCATGTCCCTCCATCTCTCTCTCTCGTCTTGTCACAGGCATAATGTCTCCCATTTACCATTGTTTTTGCTTTTTTGCTTTTAACTAAAACGGGTCAACTTGACCAATCCTGTATTGAACCTGTAAACCACCCTGCCTCGTTACTTTCATGGTGCGGTGAGGTTCATGGAAATGGGGCCCGCCTCATATCTCACCCCCAGTCCATCCCTTCCCACTCTCTCAACGCTCATCCAATCATTTGGCCTAGGATTGTCAAAAGTTAACCCGACACGATTACCGATCCTAGCCGAACACGAAATTAAGTGAATTTGGGTAAAGATTTTTAACCCGTTAATTAAATGGGTTGACACGTTTAACCCGTTTAATTAATTGGATTAGATTCAGGTTGAGAATTTTGACACAAAAAAATATCTATTTAACCCGTTTAAGTAAATGAATTAAATAAGTTGATCAGTTTATCCAATTATATGTACTTTTGAAGGGGGGGATTTATAAAAATGTGGGGTTTAATCAAGTTGATATTTGTTTTGTGATTGTGATTCTTGTGAATCATAAACAATTGTTGCATTATGATGTTATATTAAAACCAAAAAATGATTTATAATGCTCGGTAATCATATTTTAGCCAAAATATAAAACGGGTAGATAGGTAACCGTATAACCTGAATGTAACCTGTTTATATTAAACGGGTTAATAGATAAATTTCAGGTCAACCCATTTAAAAAACAAATGGGTACAAGTCAAGGTTTTCAACCCGTTTAATAAATTGGTTATGTTCAGGTCGAAGATTTCTCAACCTATTTAAGTTCGACATGAACACGAATTCGACCCGACCTGACCTGTTTGACAGCGCTGGTTTGGCCCACTCCTCAGTCCTCTCAACCTACTTTTCCCTCTCGATCTCATAATGCCCCCAATTTAGGGGCCTAGGGGTATTCAAAAATATCCATAATTAATAATCCAAACCAAAAATTCGCTATTCCTTCCAAAATCTCTTTTACCCAAACCGAAGTATTTGAAAGTTTTGGTTTGGGTATCCGAACCAATATCTTTTTGGGTTATTGGTTAGGGTACGGTTCGAGCGTTTTGAGGAGTCGGGTGCTCGAAAATCTGAAACTTTTTTTGAACTTTTTGAACTTTTTAAAACTTTTTCAATTTTTTTTTTGGTTATCCCTTCCCTAAAGGCTTCATAAGTCAAATATTCCCAAACCGTAAGAAGACAAGTACCTTGATTTCGTGGCATTGTTTTGTTTGAATGGTTGGGCATGAATATGATGTTAATAAGCTTACGCCTTGTGGAGGTGGGGACTGATTGAAATGTGAATAGTGGTAGAATATCAAGTGACATTGCCATATTGTGTAATAATTTCAAGTACAGCTTGGCGCAATACAACAATATTTCATCGCATAAATAGAAATAATTATATTATGGATACAACAAAATTATTAAGCAAAGTAGGAAAATTTTTTTAGAAAAAATGGGTTATTGGGTAACCAAAAATCCGAATCAAAATTTTCGGGTACCTGAATTTTGGTTTTCCGAATGGTTCGATTCGGATACAGTTCACATCTTGCTGACTTGAAATTTTAGGAACCACACCAAAACCTATTTTGGTTCACGTACCCGAACCATGAACACTCCTATTCAGGGCCACTCTGCCTCCTCCTCCCTCCCTCCCTCCCTCCTTCCCTCTACCACAACCAAAAGCACCCAAAAAAATTACAATAATCCCCATATTAGCTATGACTCTTCATCTTCATCCAAATGAGGGCTCAATGACCATGCTAAGTCTTGATTTAGGGCAAATCATTACGTAAATAGGTGGCCATTGCTGGGTCTGGGAAGAAGCTAAAACAGGGATCTTGGCTTCGATTCCCTGTTGCAAGCGAGCGAGAAAAGGGGAAGGGAAGAAATGCGGTGTCAATGGAATTGAAGGATGGAGAAGCCCGCCTGGAGAACGCCAGCGAAAGGGATGGACAAGGGACTAACATGCCCTTTTCTACTTCAGTCAAGAGAGATATTTTAAATTCTGTTGTTGTGTTGTTTCTACCATTCGGCTGTAGTTTGATTGTCTTTGTATCTACTAGGAGTCTGGGAGTGATGGGAGTGAAATACATTTGAGAGATCTCTCTAGATTCTAGATTTTGGAAATATGTTAAGGGAGTTGTAGACCTCTTTGGAAATGCATTGTCCTAGAAGCATGGAACTGATGTGGATGAAGGAGGGTTATGTGTGGTTTTGCCATCTTGGGATGATGTCAATTGGCAAGTTATTTATGTGATAAAGATGGGAACTTATCATGAGATTGTTTCTGGTGGGATTGTTAATACTAAAATTTGAGAGTTAACTTTGAAGACGATTGTGGAGAAAATTCAAAAGTTCATTTGAGTAACAAGAGCACATGATATGACAATGTGAAAACTTGATGCTCTTGATTAGGTCCATAAATTTGGATATGTCAAGGTATTCTTGTATTGGCCATGAATATAAGTATCTAGTATGGCCAGCTTACTTAAGGAAAATTCTATTAATTTGGTAGCTTGCGTTTTGAAGGAAAATTGTATTAATTTGGTAGCTTGCGTTTTGAAGCTTATGTGCTTAGATTTGTCCGTGTAGTAGAGCTATGCAACCTGTAGAAGAGTCTTATATAAATATACAATTTTTTTTTGGCTGAAATTAATTTATTTGAAATATTTTATTTGATTAAATTTTTATTTAATTTGAAATTCTTTTACACATCTATAAAAACAAAATTTCCTTTACAATAGTAATATTTACGACCCTTACTACTGTATTTAAAACTAAATTACTATGAATAATATGAAATTAAATTAATTAAGTAGGAACATAATTTGGATACATATATCCCTTAAAGTTACTCGTTTAAGGGATATTTTAATCCCTATGGTAAGAAACCCAAAACCCAGACACCAAATTATAGATCCTAATCCTTCAAATGCTAAACCCTTAACTATTAACTTTACACTACAAAAAAAGGTCATACTTTCACTCTTATTTAACCACGCATGGTTAAGTGTAGAAGGAAAATAAGCAAAAAGGAATGCTTGGAATTATCCCCACACATATTAAGTGATGAAAAATGCTAAATCATAGGTCTTCAATAGTATACTTTAAGCCCTAAACCACAAAAGTCAACCCCACACAACTTTAGCATTTACGTCACATAAATTGTCCTTGTTGAAATCAACTGTGTTTTAATTCAAAATCCCCAAACCCTGAAACTTAAATGCTATAATTCTCATCTTTTGGTCTCTTTTTGTTTTAGAAAATTGCCAAAAAAAAACGAGATAATAATTTGTAAGTTGCTTTACTAAATTATTTAATATAATTTTCAAATAATTAATTACCAAAATTATGAATGAAACTATTTAGCATTTAGAGTTTCAACTAGGGGGTTAGGGTTTTTGGTAGTGGGATTCTAGCATCACTTGAATGAGTGACTTTTAAGTGACATTTCATATAGTTGAATGATTTAGGGTTTAAGTTTTTGTAGTATACATTTAAGGAATTAGCATTTAATGTTTTGGATTTAAGAGTATTGGGTTTAGGGTTTAAACTTTAGGGTATTAACCTAAAGGTTCGAGAGTTAAGGTTTAGACTTTACAGTTTCGTCCTTGCGCTTTAGGGTTCAATTTTAGAGTCTTGGTTGATGTTGCTCCTAACATATATGACAATTCATACTATTACCCTATAAATGTATATATAGATACTTGGGTTACCTATGAAGATCTTTGGGATATTTATAAGGTCATACTAGATTTGTTTTAAAAATAAAAAAACGAGACAAGAAGGAAATGAAATTAGGTAATTAGGAGTCAGAACTTCCATAATGATATAAAAGAATGTTTAGTAATACATTATTTATGACACGCGATGCAAGAAAAATTAGGTAATTAGTATAGTAATTTAGGGTTTCTATTAGGGTTTGGGATTTCTTTGTTCAAATCTTCAAATATCAAGACTTAGGATTTAGGCTTAGACTCTAGCATTTGGAGCTTAGGGTTAATAATTAGAGTCTTAAAAAGTGGTAATTGTGAGATTCCTATTCTCGCAAGAGTACGTCAAACTACATCCTCAGCTAAGATAGACCTAAGAACTGGGGAAAAACAGACATCTAAATTAAGAGAAAGAGGTCGTAACAGAATGCCCAAATTTAGATAGCTAATCTACTACCATATTTGCCTCCTGAAAAATATGATTTGTGTGGAATCGGCTACCATGGTGTAACCAAGTGCAAACGTCTTCAGTAATATTGAAAATTTGCCAAGGAATAAGGGTTTTTCCTTTCAATGCCTAGGTTCCTATTAGATTGTCGCCTTCTATGCAAATGTTGTTGAAGCCAGCATGTACAACTGCGTTAACTCTATCTCTAAGTGTTGTGGCTTCTACGACAAAGATTAAACCCATAATATGCTGCTCTTGCTTTGAGTAGTTCGCCAGTCCAGTCACATGTATATGTCCGCCTGATGCTGACCAGTTGATAAATGATCTGTCAAAGTTGATTTTGACGAATCCTAGAGGTGGAGGGTCACACCTTATCAGTTGGATCGAGGTGGAAGAGAAAGAAGAGGATCCCCCATTGAAGTGATCGCTTGACATGCAAGTTCAGATTCTCTATTCAACATTCGCCTTTTTACCATTGTAAAAAAAAAAATTAACATTACTCGTAACATATATAACAATCCATACATGTTAACCCTGAAATGCATTTACAATTACTTGGGTTAACATATGAGGATTTTTATGATAGTATAATAAATGTAGGGTTTAGGGTTCTTGTTAACTCTTTGAATATCAAAGTTTACACTACACCTTAAATGCTAAAACCTTAAACTTTTAAACCCTAAACTCTAGGGTCTAGGGTCTTTCACCATGGGGTTCTAGTATCACTTGAGACTCTTAAGTGGTGTTTTAGTAAATTCAAAAAGTTCAAGGTTCATCTTAATTTTTGAGATTTAGATTTTAGAGATTAGCGTTTAATGTTTAGGATATAAAAGTATAGGGTTTAAAGTTTGGTATTGACCCAAGAGTTCAAGAAATTTACTATATAGGATCTAGGTTGTAGTATTTGGGTTTAGGGTTAGTCGTCACAGTCTTGGTTAACATTCCTAGTAACATATATAGTAATTGATATAAGTTAACCAGTAAATGTATACACAACTACCCATGATAACCTATAACGAAATTCAGGATAATTATAGTATAATAAATTTAGGGTTTAGGGTTCTTAATTCAACTATTCAAACATCAAGGTTTAAACCACACCTTAAACCTTAAAACCATAAACTCTAATACCCTAAACCTAACCCTAAACTCTAAGGTTTAGGGTTTTTTACTGTGGTTCTAATATCACTTGAGTGACACGTGATATTTCAATATATTCGCGTGGTTTAGGGTTTGACCTTTTGAGTTTTAGATTTCATATATTATTTGTTTTAACGTTTAGGGTACAAGAGCATAGGGATTAGGGTTTAAGGTCAAGGATATTAACCCAAGACTTGAATAAAGTTAGGGTTTTAGGGTTTAAGGTTTAGGGTTTAGTGTTTGAGGTTTAGGGTTGATAGTTTCAAGTTTTGGTTAACGTCACTGGCAAATATATAGCAATCCATACATGTTAACCTGAAAATGTATACACAACTATTGAGGATAACCTATGATGGAATTCAGGATAACTATAGCATTAGGGGTTTAGGGCACAAGAGGATAAGGCTTAAGGTTTAAGGCATTAGCCCAAAAGTTTAAGAAGAAATTTAGGGTTTAGTATTAGGGGTTTGGGGTTAGTAGTACAAGTCTTGGTTAACATCACTCATAATATATACGACAATTCATACATGTTAACCCAGAAATATATATAAAACCACCTTGGATAACCTATGATGAAATTTAGGATATTCATCATAGAATAACTTTAGGGTTTAGGGTTTAGGGTTTTTTATTCAACTCTTCAAATATCAAGGTTTACACTACATCTTAAACACTAAAACCCTAAACTCTTAAACGGTTGCTCTTGCTTTGAGTAGTTTGCTAATCTAGTCGCGTAGTATATATCCGCCTGATACTGATGAGTTGATGAGTGATCTGTCAAAGTTGATTTTGACGAATGTTAGATGTGGAGGCTCCTACCATACAAGGTGGATTGAGGTGGAAGGAGAAGAAGAAGATCCTCCATTGAAGAGATCGCTCAGCATGCAAGTTCACATTCTCCATTCCACATTCGCCTTTTTACCATTTTAAAAAAAATAATAATAACATTACTCGTAACATATTAACCTTGAAATATATTTCAATTACTTGGGTTAACATACAAATATTTTTAGGATAATCATAGTATAATAAATTTAGGGTTTAGGGTTCTTTGTTAACTCTTTGAATTTTAAATCTTACACTACACCTTCAATGCTAAAACATTAAACTTTTAAACCCCAAACCATAACCCTAGGCTCCAGTGTTTAGGGTCTTTCACGATGGGGTTCTAGTATCACTTGAGACTCTTAAGTGGCATTTTAATAAATTTGAATAGTTTAGGGTTCATCTTAATTTTTGAGATTTAGATTTTAGAGATTAGTGTTTAACGTTTAGTGTATAAGAGTATAGGGTTTAAGGTTTTGGCATTAACCCAAGGGTGCTAGAAATTTAGGGGATATGATCTGGGTTGTATTACTTGAGTTTAGGGTTAGTAGTTATGGTCTTATATAACATCCCTCGTAACGTATAATATAATTCATATAATTTAACCAGTAAATGTATACATAACTACCCAGAATAGCCTATAACAAAATTTAGGATAACTATAGTATAATAAATTTGGGGTTTAGGGTTTAGGATTCTTTGTTAAACTCTTGAAACATCAAGGCTTCCACTATACCTTAAACCTTAAAACCATAAACTCTAAAACCCTAAAGCCTAATAGTAAAATCTATGGTTTAGGGTTTTTGACTGTGGTTCTAGTATCATTTGAGTGACACTTAGGTGATATTTCAACATATTTGCATGGTTTAGGGTTTTACCTTTTGAGGTTTAGATTTCATAGATTAGTTTTTTAACATTTACGGTGTAACAGTATAGGGTTCAGGGTTTAAGGTCAAGGATATTAACCCAAAAGTTGAAGAAACTTAGGGATTTAGGGTTTGGGGATTAGGATTTATACATTTTGGGTAACATCACTCACAAATATATAACAATTCATGCATGTTAATCAAAAAATGCATACACAAGTACCGAGGATAACATATGTGTTATGATGTCTATGGTTTTGATGATAACAAATCCAAGTGTTGTTGTTGTTCCAAACAGGTTCTTACTACTGTTCTCAACGCTTTACAATGTGCCTGGTTAACAATGTTCAAGAACAGGTCTTAAGAACAGGTGCTGAAGATACGTTGGCTGGCAAAACTTTCATGAACTTCAGAAACAGCCTTAAGAACAGTCCTGCTGAGTGTTTGGAGCAGCTATGGTTGATTCAACAAGAGTCTTCGGTTTGCTATGGTTTTCATTTTCTTAGATTCTTGTTAATATGCCAATTAGAAAGTCTTGATTTAACATTTACTTTGAAATGATTTTTTCTCTTTGAAAGAATTTTCAGAACAGTGCTGGAAACAAGACGACCAGGGTGTTTCCAGACTAAAACTGCGAAAAATAATTTTACTCGATTTTTCCTTGATTTTTGGGCGAATATCTCTGAACTTTTTGGATAGATTTTCTGCTAAGTGATAAAGTCCAAAATGGCTATTTTTAGCTTTGAAAACTTGGAGAGAAACTTTAGCCTATTTTTAGCCTTATCTTATCCTCTTATAACCTCTTCTTTATTTTTAGAAAATGACTAGATTTTTGGAGAAACTTATGGGCTGAAATTCTGGTAACTTGTGGTTAACATTTGGCCATTTTAACCAAGTGAATTTCGTTCACATTTTTTCCACCTTTTATGGGATAAGCATTCTTTTAATTCGCCCAACCATTTTCTATTTAAGGGGAAATCTCTACTTCAGTTTTTGCATCGGTTTTTCACAGGATTTTCAAAGAGTTTTATGAGCAAAATTTCTAGAGAGAAAACCGACTAAAGTGTGTGAAAAATTGAGCTTTCAAAATTGGCATACTAGGACTTCATTTGTACCCTATATTCGCTTGATTGAGAAGCATTGTAATAGGGTATTCTCTGTGTAATCTCTCTTTTATAAAAGTGAGGTGAGTGTGTCCTAAGTCAAGTGGACTTTTGGACGTGGGGTAACTAGTCTTAGGGAAGACGGTTACGTAGGTTGCAATTAGTAGCAAAGTGTGTTACTGTTGTAACGTATTAAGCCCGTTTAGTGAAGTGGTTAAAATCCTACACAAGGTAGGTCGTGGTTTTTTTCACCTCAGTTGGGCTAGAGGTGTTTTCCACGTAAAAATCCTGTGTCCTTTATTTCCGCATTCAATTTCCTTGGATTTTCACTTCTGCTCAACTGAGGAACAGTCTATGCAAACAGGTTCTAAGACTGTTTGCCAGAAAAGTGCGAAAATCTGACACCACAATTCACCCCCCCTCTTGTGGCTGTGTACTCTCAAAACTAACAATTGGTATCAGAGCAGGTTCTCCTTGAAAAGGCTAACACCTTGAGAGATCCTTGAAGATGAGTACCCCACAAGGCATACTTGAAGGTCAATCCATAACTCGACCACCATACTTTAATGGTCAACATTATAGTTGGTGGAAGAATAGAATTGAAAACTACATTCAAGCTGAGGACTACAAATTATGGATGCTTATCAAGAATGGACCACTCATTCCCACGAAGGTGATCGAAGATGGAAGTGAAGTCCCCAAAAAGCCTGAAGAATTCAATACTGAAGATTACAAAATGATGGGGAAGAATGCCAAGGCCAAAAAACTTCTATATTTCGGCCTAGGTCCTGATTAATATACTCGCATATCTGAATGTGAGTCTGCCAAGGAAATCTGGGATGCTTTACAAGTAGCTCACGAAGGGACCAATCAGGTAAAGCAATCCCGGATTGAATTGCTTATGAGAAAATATGAGCTGTTTGAGATGGGTGATCGTGAAAGTGTGATGGACATGTACACTCGCTTCACTCACATAACGAATGAGTTGAAATCCCTGGAAAAATCCTTCACCACTGAAGAATTGGTGAGGAAGATCCTAAGAATTTTACCTCATGCTTGGGAAGCGAAAATAACGGCCATCCAAGAAGCTAAGGACATGAACAAGATCACCTTAGATGAGCTGATTGGAAATCTCCAAACGTATGAACTTAGAAGAAATTCCCAACAGAAAGATGAGACAAAGAGAGATTGAGGTCTTGCACTAAAGGCCTTAGAAGATGATTCTGATTCTGATGAGGAGGAGATTGCCATGATAACAAAAAAATTTAAGAGGTTCTTCAAGAAAGTTAAAGAAAACATCAAACGGAAGGACTTTGGCAAGGCCAGGAACACCTCTCGAGAACAGTTCTCCGGATGTTTCAAGTGTGGCAAGTTAGACCACATTGTCAGAAACTGCCCACTGCTGAAGGAAGAACAAGAACCCGAACACCCTAGAAAACAGGGTAGGAAACAGGGTGTAAGCAGCTCTGCAAAACGATTCTCAAAAGCTATGCTAGCGGCCTGGGGTGATTCAAGTGAGGATGGGGAAGGGTCTGAAGCTGAGGAAGCTGATATAGCACTTATGGCAAGAAGCGACACTGATTCAGATGATGAATCAACAAACAGTCTAACTCAACTCAAGAACAAGGTACGTGGTCTCAATAAATCAACCCTTGAAGAATTAGTGTACACTATAATGGATATATGTGCTGAGTTAAAAAGGGATGTTCGAGACCTAGAACTAAAAAATGAAATTCTCAAAATGGAAAAGCTTGAAGTTGACAAAGAAACACTTGCCTTACATTGAAAACATTAGTGTGCTTAAAGAGACCCTACTCATGAAAGAAGAGACTTGTTCCATAAATCTGACTAAGTTGGAAAAGGAATCCCTTGAACTGAAACAGAAGGTTGAATCCCTGCTTATTGAGAACAGTAAATTGCTTGAAAAATTAAAACAAGTAGAATCAGACCTTGCTGCAAACAGGCGCTGGAACAGGTCCGCACAGGCGCTAAATTGGTTGAACACTCACTTTAACCGAAGCAAAAAGGGATTAGGCTTTGTGACTAAGCGCACCGTTTACCCTGTTAATAGAAAATATGTGGGACTACCTAAAAATATTGTTTGTTTTCATTGTGGTAAAACGGGGCATTATCGGTATGCATGTCTTATAAGAAGGTATGCCATTGAAAGAAACACAGTTTATGTAAGACAAATATGGGTTAGGAAAGATGAGATTTGTACGTCTAAAGGAATGAGACCCAAGTGGATCTGGGTTCCCTAAACTAACCTTTGATTTGTTTTGCAGGCTGAAGTGAGAGAAAACAACCCAGCAAACAACCTAGCAAACAGCTCAGGGAACAACTTAGGGAACAAGCAGCTGTGGTATGTTGATAGTGGGTGTTCGAGGCATATGAGTGGTGAAAAATCCAATTTTCTCTCACTTGCAGCTTCAGAAGGAGGGAGTGTGGCATTTGGAAACGGCAAATTCAGGACAATTGTCGGTATAGGTAAGATAGGTGAGTCACTCTCCTATTCAATTGAAAATATTTATTTTGTGGATGGATTAAAACACAACTTACTAAGTGTGTCCCAACTGTGTGACAAAGACAACCTAGTAGTGTTTTCTCCGACACGTTGCTTGGTTGTTAATATGAACACAGGAGATGTTGTGTTGAGGGGGAAGCGACACAAAAATGTTTATAAAGTGTGTATTTCTACTCTTCCCCAAAATAATTTGACTTGTTTGAGTGCTTTAAATAATGATGTTATGCTTTGGCACAAAAGACTAGGTCATGCAAGCCACTCGCTTTTGAATAAACTTGTTACCAAAGACTTAGTGGTTGGCTTACCTTCCATCAAATTCAATGATGACAAGGTATGTGACGCATGTGCCAAACGTAAACAAGTTAGAAATTCGTTTAAATCTAAAAATTGTGTAAGCACTACCCGACCGCTTGAATTGCTACAAATGGATCTCTGTGGTCCAATGAGGATCATGAGTAGAGGTGGAAAGAGGTATGTTGTTAAGTCAAATTTCATGCATTATTTTTATAATTATTTTTAGTATATTATATATATTATTTCGTTTAATTTGATTTGTTTTATATATTTTTCAGGATTAATATTAATTTAATAAAGAAGAGGAGAAAGGACGAAGAAGCTCGGTTTTACACACTTGACTACAAGACGGTCCAAAAATAATAATTATGAAAATTATTATTCTCATAATTATTATATTGGGCTATGATTATAAGAGTTGGGGAGAGGCTTGAAGTCTTAGGGAAGAAGACATCTATGCAGAGAGAAGAAGAAAACCCAAGCAAACCCTAAATCATCACCACCTTATAACTCCACGACACACAAACATTTTTTATATCATCCCTTCTTCTCTTCAAGCCTTCACGACCCACCTTCAGCATCACCATCTTCCTCGCCTCTCACTACTTACCCTCATCATCATCGTCATCATACCCCATCAAGCTCACGCTCAATCGCCCCCTCCTCCATATCATCTCCACCACGCCTGCTTGCTCACCTCACCACAGAACATCATCATCCTCCATCAACACCCAGCATCTTCATCATCGTTAATCACCATCATCGTGAGCTTCAGTCATCTTCCATCGTCACCATCATCTGACCGTGATCTTCATCACGACATCACCATCAGCTCTTCTTCTCAGCCTCACGACCATCTTCATCGTCATCACTGATCATCAGCATCATCATCCATCGTAATCCCTGTTTGTGGTCTGCCGACTTGCTCTGTTTTGTTATTTTTATTTTATTTGTTTAAAATTTTTTTTCCTTCTCTTTTTGTTCCTCATTAATTGTTGATTTAGCAGGTTTCAACTTTATTATTATTATTATTATTATTATTATTATTATTATTATTATTATT
>JACYFF010031955.1:39860551-39870667 GCA_017589665.1 Selenicereus undatus | reverse complement strand
TTATTATTATTATTATTATTATTATTATTATTATTATTATTATTATTATTTTCCCCTTTATCATTTTGATGTTATTTATTAAAGACAATTGTTCTAGCGTCATTATGCTAGGCTAATTTAATATTTGCTTAACCTAATATTTTATTTTACCATGTGAAGTTATTTGCTTGAGATAAGATTTATGTGCCTAAATTTCATATTATATTTATGTGAATAATCTAAGCTGATTGGAAATATTTGTTTAATGTTGAATGTTGGATTATTTTTGTTTGGCCATCTAAATAATTCTAACATTTAATAATGTTAACTAGTAACATCTTTTGACCAGTAGGGTTAAAAGGGTCAACTTGGGTCTAAATTACATGAATCTGCTGTTGAGGATTTAATGGTTTAGGTTAGTCGAAGTTTTCCTAAAGCCTAATGCTTTAAGTCTATAATTTGTTATGCTGTAGAGTAATAAGTTAGTTGACTTAAAAGAATTCATCCTTAGACGTTCTAGGGTGTATTAAACAGTAAGGGAAAATAGGGATTACAAACGTTCTTAACCTACAGTCTAACTATTCAGTAAATATAATATGTGTATCGATGATTAAATAACGGAACATGGTAAAATATATATTAAGGTTAAGCAATTTTCCAGTCAAGCGATAATTGTTTGCTTCTATTCTGCTCAAATTTTATTATTAGTTTATACTTTTTGGTACCAAATAATTTAATTATATTGTTATCAGTTTATTAAATATTTATTATCCAATTAAACCCCCCCCCAAGTCGGTTTTTTTTTTTAGTCATCTGAGTCATAGAATTACATCTTAATAGTCAGTAATTTGTGTTGTTTTTATTAATTGCTTTATAACTTAATTCTATTTCCTCGTGGGATCGACCCTACTTGCCCTATCTATAGTTCTTAATATTTAATTACATGGGTATTTAGGTTATTTAATTTGTAGGCACCGCGACAAGCCTTACATATGTGCTTGTGATAGTGGATGACTACTCTCGTTTCACTTGGACCCTGTTCTTAGCGTCCAAAGATGAAACATTTGAAAAATTTCTTGCACTTATCAAAAGGATTGAAAAGAGAGTATGACACTCATTGGTTGGCTTAAGGTCTGATCATGGTACGGAATTTGAGAATTCAAGCTTTATTAGCTATTGTAATGAGCATGGTGTAGACCACAACTTCTCAGCCCCAAGAACACCCCAACAGAACGGGGTGGTAGAACGCAAAAATCGTACTCTAGAAGACATGACTAGAACAATGCTTGTTGCTAGTGGTCTTCCTAGAAATTTTTGGGCTGAAGCTGTGAACACATCATGCTACATTATAAATAGATGCATGATTAGACCTCTTCTTAACAAAACACCCTATGAGCTCTTCAAGGGAAGAAAGCCCAATATTATGCATTTAAGAGTATTTGGGTGCAAATGTTTTGTGCATAACAATGGGAAGGATGCCTTAGGGAAATTTGATCCAAGGAGTGATGAGACAATACTCATTGGTTATTCCTCGCACAGTAAGGCATACAAAGTGTTTAATAAGAGAACCTTGTGTGTTGAGGAAAGTGTGCATGTGCTTTTTGATGAAACTAACTCTCTAAGTGAGAATGATGCACAGGAGGAAGACCTTGAGCTAGGTCTTGTTAGAAAAGACTTGTTGCTCACACGTGAGAATGGTAAGAGTCCTGAGGATGGATCAGGGCCTGGAACTGTTTCCTTGGAAGGCGGGCAAGGTCTGAACCAGACAGGGGGAAGCTCTGCTGAACCTGATTTGGCTCAAAACCAACCTAATTCTTCTCGAACAGGCCAGGAAACAGGCTCCAGAATAGGCTCCAAAACAGGCTCGGAAACAGCTCCTGAACCTGTTTCACCAAGTATTTCAGCTAGAGTAGAAAGCGTGTCTGTGGATCCACTTACTCCACGACCATGGAAGCACCAAAGTTCGCATCCTCTTGACCAGATTCTGTCTAACATTAATACAAGAGTGCAAACCAGATCCAAGTTTAAAATTTTTTGTGCTTTTTATGCTTTTCTCTCTAATATTGAGCCAAAAAATATTAATGAAGCCCTTGCAGATACAGATTGGGTCACGACAATGCAAGAGGAGCTTCATCAGTTTGAAAGGAACAAGGTGTGGCACCTTGTACCACAGCCAGAGGATAGATGAATCATTGGCACCAAGTGGGTGTTTCGGAACAAGCTTGATGAGTTCGGAACAGTCACTACGAACAAGGCCCGGCTGGTGGTTCAAGGCTACAACCAAGAAGAGGGCATTGATTATGAGGAAACCTTTGCACCTGTTGCAAGGATTGAGGCTATCCGCATCTTGATAGCCTTTGCAGCTCACATGGAAATAAAGTTATATCAGATGGATGTCAAAAGTGCATTCCTCAACAGATACCTTAAAGAAGAGGTGTATGTGATGCAACCCCCTGGTTTTGAAAATAAAGAATTTTCTAACCATGTTTTTAAACTTGACAAAGCGCTTTATGGTCTAAAACAAGCTCCTAGAGCTTGGTATGAACGCTTGTCAAACTTTTTATTGGAAAATAGTTTTAGAAGAGGCAAGGTTGATAATACCTTGTTTCTAAAATCTAAGGGGGAACATTTGTTGATTGTTCAAGTATATGTCGATGACATTATATTTGGTGCAACACACAATGATTTGTGTGAAGAGTTTTCAAAAATGATGAGAAGTGAGTTTGAAATGAGCATGATGGGTGAGCTTAAGTTTTTCTTAGGCTTGCAAATCAAACAAACTTCAAACGGCACCATGATACATCAACAAAAATATGTCAAGGAACTACTTAAGCGTTTTGGAATGGAATCGGCCAAGCCCATTGATACTCCCATTTCTCCTTCAACCAGGTTGGAAATGGATGATGGGAGTCCCTCAGTTGAGGACAAATATTATAGGGGCATGATAGGGTCAGTTCTTTACCTAACTGCTAGTAGACCTGACATTGTTTTTAGTGTTGGTTTGTGTGCCCGTTTTCAGTCTAAGCCTAAAGAATCTCATTTAAAGGCTGTTAAACGGATCTTTAGATATTTAAAACATACACCTGATTTGGCTTTATGGTATCCTAGAGGATGTAACTTTAACCTTATTGGTTATGCTGATGCTGACTATGCAGGCTTTTTGGTTGATAGAAAAAGCACCTCAGGTATGACTCATTTTCTTGGACCCTGTTTGGTATCTTGGGCAACCAAGAAACAACACTCTGTTGCCTTGTCCACAGCAGAAGCTTAATATGTGGCAGCTGCATCCTGTTGTGCTCAATTACTATGGATAAGGCAACAACTCAAGGATTTTTGTGTTGACATAGGATGCATTCCTATTTATTGTGACAATACAAGTGCAGTTAACATTGCCAAAAATCCATGTCAACACAAAAGAACAAAACATATTGACATCCGTCATCATTTTTTAAGAGACAATGTTGAAAAAGGATTAATCTCAATAAATTTTTGTGCCACCGAAAATCAAATTGCTGATATATTCACCAAGGCACTGAGCAGAGAAAAGTTTGAGAAGAATAGACTCGACCTAAGTTTGATAAAAACAGCATGATCGTCCTGTTCTCTCACCCTGTTGGTAATGTTTAAAGGTTGCAGGTTCAATATGTTAAACAAAAATTTTGCAATCAATTAGTGTGCTATTTTTAGCATATGTGTGGTTTGCAGCTTGCTGACACTCGTTGAGGTCTAATGAGATTGCCCTTATTGTCCATGTTACCGGGCAAGAGACCTCAAGAACAAGCGTCAGAAACAGGTATGCCCTTGTTTGTCAAATGGTTGCAACAAGTTGATGAGAATTAAAACTCCTCACCCTTCCCAAAGCTCACGCGGCTAGCATTAAGTGATAAAGCCGTTGCAACGGGCAAATCTTCCAAGATCTTCCATTCCTCTCTCTATTTAATCCTCCCAAATTCGTCTCCCTCTCTCACCTCACCTCAAATTGCTTGCCGTGATAGCTCTCACAAAACCCTAAACTCTCACTCCCTTCTTGCAAAAATGGTGTCTCACATCAACAATGAGAGTTCTGTGTCTTCGATTCAGGGCAGCACATCATCAATTGTAGTAGCACCAACAACTACAGCCCTGTTATCTCAACTCCTCATGGCTCTAATTGAAGGTAAACATGCTGAACCTCCTCGCCCCATTTGCTATAAGCCGTTTGGGTTCCTAAAAAGTGTAGACCTCAAGAACATAGGTCTCAATTTAGCTGACATCCCCTATAATTTTGGGTGGAACTTGGTTCCGTTTGGGGATTTGGGTGCATGTCTGAGATTGGAGAAGGAACAAATTAGGGAATCAAGCGAGGATATGGGTGTCAAAAGTCAGTTCTTTTTACCTAAAGGTGACTTGGGTGACATTTGGGAAGTCGAGTCATACCCTTTCGGGTTGTTTCCAGAACAGGAAACAGGGGCTGAAACAGGGCCTGAAACCTTCGACCTAGTGTTCGAAGATGACCTAGGAGATGAATTGAGGGATGATTCGGATGATACAGGGGGAAGTGGGGAAAATTGGAGTTGTCCTTTGCTGAAATTGAAAAGCCTACACCGGTACCAGAAACCGGTGAAAAAAAGAAAAAGATACAAAATGGTGGCTAGGCGCAGTAGGATGCTGAGAACAAGGACACCATCATGGCCCAAAACTGGCCAAACTGAAGAGACCACCAAAACCCTTGCCCAACCTCAATTCACACCTAAACCAACAAGAAAATTTGCCAGGATAGCCTTTAAGGCTACACCCCGATATGTAGCACAATCATCTCCTGTAATTGAGGAAATTGACTCCTCTTCAAGTTCTTCTGAAACTGATACCGAGAACACCTCCTTCAAACAGGGCACCCCCGTGTTCTCAGAATCCTCAGAGGACAAACCCCTACCTGAACCTTCATTTGAGCCTGCCTTGCCCATTCCCAAACGAGCCTCCACTTTACCCTCCTTAAAGCCATCAACCACAAAAACCCCCAGCAAACGCAAAGTTTCTTACAAACAAGCCTCCAACCAAGGTCTGGCTGAAGACCCTCTTACTGCTCCTCATCCGAAGAAAGCCAAGACATCTGCCTCTCCTACACCTCATCCTAAGCTCTCTCAACTCCTTCAGAGACGGATAGTCAGGGGCAAAATTGTCAAAGTCCAATATTTTGAGGAACAGGGTCTTGGGGTGTTCTTGCACAAGTTAAGGGCTCAAGGATGGTTTGAGTTATTCACAAACACCCGGCTGGGGTGTTCTGCTCATGAGTTGGCCGAGTTCTATGCCAACTACTCAGTCACCGGAGGAGTGGTGACTAGCACTGTTAATGGGAAGAAACTTCGCTTTGATGCGAAGACATTAGGAGAAATTTTGGGGATTCCCTCCACAGGTTTTGATGTGTATGTGAGGGAAGATAAGAAGGTTCTTGGGACAGCACGGCTGTTGGAGCTTTCCCAAAAGCTGAGTCAGCAAACACGCTTGCAAACACCCCAGTTAGTCAAAAAGGGGGATATGACATCTATTCATCAGTTGCTTTTTTGGTTCATCATCAAGAATGTCATCCCCAGGGGCCAAGGCCGCAATCTAGCAGATGCAATGGACCAATGCCTTGTGGATCTGATGGACAAGGAGGAGCAAATAAACCTTCCTGCCCTCATGATTCGTCACATTGCTAGGATTGCAAACATCTCCAGGGGGCATGATCTTGGGTATGGCTTCCTATTGACTTGTATTTTTGAGCACTTTGGGGTAGAATTGCAAAAAAGGGTGGGAACTTAGTTTATTGATGAAATTGGGAGCAACACCCTTATGGGTTGTGGGTACACCTTGATTGAGGGTTCTGCTTCTGAACAGGGGACAAACACCCCCCGTCCTCCTGTTCTTGGCAGTTCCTCAGACAAGGTTGAGGCTGTTTTAGAGCACCACTCTCACTTGAATGCTGAACTTAATGCAGTGAAGGCTGTTCTGGACGAGGAAAAGGCTCTCAAGACCAAACGCCATGAAGATATCCTAGCCCTTCTCACTTCCCTCTCGGCAAAGCTCTCCTCTCCTGCTCCTTGACCCTTCCCTGTGAACTGTTCTTGTAGGGTGTTCTGTCATGTTCTGTTCTATTCTGCTCTTCTCTTGATTTTGCCTTTTGCTGTAATTTGGTTCTTCACTCCTTGTTGCACCCTCTGGCAAATAATAAGTTATCCTGTTTTTGGTTTTGCCTTGCTTGTTTGTGTTGTGCATTGCTTATGTGTGACTAGGATGGCCAATCTCATTACCGTACCAAAACACTTGAGTGTATCACTTGTTGGCTTTCCTCCATTACCCAAGTGGTGGTGATCGCAAACACCCTCTGTTTCATTGTTTGCTCCTTCCTTTTTCATGATGCCAAAAGGGGGAAGATAGGATGACCAATGTTGTTGTAGTTTTACCATGGAAGAGTCGTTTTTCTTGAAATGTTTTCAATACTAGCAGCCCCCAGTGAATTTTCGGTCCTATGAATAAATTAGCACTAAATCACTTCGTTTTTGAAAAAGTCAATATGGTTGCTTGATTTGTCATCATCAAAAAGGGGGAAATTGTTATGATGTCTATGGTTTTGATGATAACAAATCCAAGTGTTGCTGTTGTTCCAAACAGGTTCTTACTACTGTTCTCAATGCTTTAAAATGTGCTTGGTTAACAATGTTCAAGAACAGGTGTTGAAGATACGTTGGCTGGCAAAACTTTCCTGAACTTCAGAAACAGCCTTAAGAACAGTCCTGCTGAGTGTTTGGAGCAGCTATGGTTGATTCAACAAGAGTCTTCGATTTGCTATGGTTTTCATTTTCTTAGATTCTTGTTAATATGCCAATTAGAAAGTCTTGATTTAACATTTACTTTGAAATAGTTTTTTCTCTTTGAAAGAATTTTCAGAACAGTGCTGGAAACAAGGCGACCAGGGTGTTTCCAGACTAAAACTGTGAAAAATAATTTTACTCGATTTTTCCTTGATTTTTGGGCTAACATCTCTGAACTTTTTGGATAGATTTTCTGCTAAGTGATAAAGTCCAAAATGGCTATTTTTGGCTTTGAAAACTTGGAGAGAAACTTTAGCCTATTTTTAGCCTTATCTTATCCTCTTATAACCTCTTCTCTATTTTTAGAAAATGACTAGATTTTTTGGAGAAACTTATGGGCTGAAATTCTGGTAACTTGTGGTTAACATTTGGCCATTTTAACCAAGTGAATTTCGTTCACATTTTTTCCTACCTTTTATGGGATAAGCATTCTTTTAATTCGCCCAACCATTTTCTATTTAAGGGGAAATCTCTACTTCAGTTTTGGTATCGGTTTTTACAGCATTTTCAAAGAGTTTTATGAGCAAAATTTCTAGAGAGAAAACCGACTAAAGTGTGTGAAAAATTGAGCTTTTAAAATTGGTATACTAGGACTTCATTTGTACCCTATATTAGCTTGATTGAGAAGTATTGTAATAGGATGTTCTCTTTGTAATCTCTCTTTTATAAAAGTGAGGTGAGTGTGTCCTAAGTCAAGTGGACTTTTGGACGTGGGGTAACCGGTCTTAGGGAAGACGGTTACGTAGGTTGCACTTAGTAGCAAGGTGTTTTAGTATTGTAACGTTTTCAGTCCAGTTAGTGAAGTGGTTCTAAATCCTACACGAGGTAGGTCGTGGTTTTTTCACCTCAGTTGGGCTAGAGGTGTTTTCCACGTAAAAATCCTGTGTCCATTATTTCCACATTCAATTTCATTGGATTTTCATTTCTACTCAACTCAGGAACAGTCTGTGCAAACAGGGTCTGAGACTGTTTGCCAGAAAATTTCGAAAATCAGGCACCACAATTCACCCCCCTCTTGTGGCGGTGTACTCTCAAAACCGACAGATTGGTAGCCCGAGTCTAATCGATGCAATCCTATTCAACCAATTAACGGGTGATCAATCCAATCCATTTTGAACAATCCGACCAGTAAAGCCATTCACCCACTTTTCTAACCAAGTCAATCATCGGTCGGTTCTCTTAACATTGGTTTCAACCACTCTAGATTTTCACCATTAATTTCTCCTTGTAGTAGTTTGGTGCCTTCCTTTTCTCTTGGCTCATTCTCAAGTCAAATGTATTATTTGCCCCATTTGCATCTCTTGTTATCTGCATGACCCCCTTCCTTCTCCATATCTTGCTAACCGAAAGTGTAGGATCTGGTGGTGGATTGTTAACCAAACCTCTTCTTTGTGTTTGTCCTCAAACTTGCTTTGCAAACTTTGATTCTACTCCCACTAATACTATAATTGTTGAACATCCAAATACTCTTCATCATCTCTTCAAGTCCTCAAAACTTACAAAACTATATCTCCTCATTCTTCTCCCTCCTCTCAATGGAATGTACACATCATTTACGCAACACGCTCATTGAAATAATCCTCTCAATCCTTAACAGTCAGAAGTACTCACAAAAAAATTGTGAATTGTGCCTTAGAATCTTCCCTACTCTTGTCTCTCTCCTCACCCTTCCACTAGCCATAAGTGATTGCATTCTACTTAGACTAAAGACGGTGCAAACAAAGATTGGCTTGCAGAATCAGAGGTTTCAGTTTGTGCTCTATGAACGGGAAATTCCCCGCAGAGGCACGAGTTCAAGGTTGTGGCTTGTTGCTCCAACTGTAACCTGGTGTACTCGCCAATCGCCATATGTACTTTAATTTGCTTATTGTTACATATATAGACCTAAAGGCTCCCGATTAATGTACAGGGCATTCCTTCTGCCAAATATCTCAACAATTTGCATAGGGGCATTGTACATATGTGCACTTACTCTTCTCATGCGAATCATAGACCAATAATAATTATAAAACTAGATTGAGAAATTAGTTAGCATACCTTTTATGGAGTCTACGGAAACAATGGAACAATAACATTCAAAAAATCATGGTTGAGAAACCTGGTTAGTACAACAAGTGAAAGAGCTTTCAAAAACTAATTTGTTGGAGGACAAGTAGGTGTTACCAGTAAAGGTTAGGACTTCGTTAGGAAATTAATTAATTGAGGAGATCTTTGTGGCGGAAGCAAAATATTTCGTAGGATGTAGGAAAGAACAACAACAAAGTTAGGTGATGGGCATATAAGTTAACATGGAAGTTAAACCCAAATTGGGAAACTCATGGGTAATGACAATAAAATCTACTATAACAACAATAGATTACAAAACGATCTCAACAACAATGAGCCAAATGAGATTAAATAAGAACATAAATTCGACCACAAACAAATTGTCCACTTAGACTAGATTAATGGAATAGAAGGGGAAATCGGTGCCTCCAACATTTATCACCATGCATAAATGCCACAAAGGAAGGTGCCAAGAGGCACCCTTGAATGCCACACCAAACTAGGTTTACTGACCTAGAATGACGGAGAAGCCCAAAATTAACCCATAAGAAATCCTAAGCCTAAACATGTGTCTTACACACCAAGCACCATGTGTTCCAAAATGGAAACTAGGGTTGAAAAGTTGGGCATTCAGAAAAGAAAGGAAATATAGCTAGTTGTGTGGCAATTGACACGGGCTAGCCGGGATGATGTGTGAGCGATGTGAGAACATATTGGCTAGAAATTTGGGTTTGAACAATTGGAATTGACAAAGAAGTTTTGGCCAACAAGCCAACAAGAATCGCTAATCATACATCCAACAAACAAATGCCCATAAGCTTTAGGCATGTGTTGCATAGCTTCTTCCTTGCTTTGCGTAATAATATAATATTAGGAATGTTGAAGTCTAAACATTTAACCTCTTGCTTAAAAATACTTTGATATCATACGTAAGAAACATATTGAAAACCTAAGCAAAAGCTAACATATGAAATATCAAGAAATTTACTATATTTTAACATAAGGAGATAACAAGATAATCACTTAAACATTGAAAGGGAAAGATACTAGACAATGGCAAGTTAAGCTTAGACAGTTCTCCATCACACTAGGAAATATTTCAAAAAGTAATATCAAATTATCATTATTTATCATATCTATCATGAACACAATGTACACAACAATATGGTTTGTGAATTTTGATAATTTAATCACTCCGATAGAATACAACTGATAAAACTATCCATTATCAACTTGTTATTATTGTCATGACAATAAACTA
>JACYFF010031955.1:39813865-39850551 GCA_017589665.1 Selenicereus undatus | reverse complement strand
ATATATATATATATATATATATATATATATATATATATATATTTATAGCATTTTTAAAAAGTTCTTTTGAAAAGATTAATAAAAATAGCATTTTTAAAAAGAATTTTTGGGTGAAATAGTTGTTTCAAAAAACTGTTCACTAAATACCTTTTTAACTATTTAACTTGATCAAAATAGCTAAATCATCTTCAAATAATTCTTTTTCTTTAAAAAACTGTTGTTACGAAACACTCCTGTCTCTTCTCTTCGATCCAGCAATACCGGCCAACGCATCCTATGTTGCTCCATCACTTTCATTGGCCATCTCACCAATCGCTAGCTGACATGCGGGCTAGTTGGAACTATCACTTGACACGGCTCCTCACCCTTTCTCTCCCGTTTTCCTTTTTTTCTTTCTCCGGGCAGCAGTAGAACGGGGGGTTGTGCCCTTGTTTCAACCCTTGTCCTACGTCCTACGGTGGCTCTGCCACCCCTCAGCCTCCACAACCTTTACCACATTGTTCAACCACCATTTCTGGCGCACAATTCCATTGCCACCGCTCTTCCCTCCTCCTTTCTCTTTCACGGCTACAACAGAGAATGAAGACTAATAAACAGAGAAAGCAGATGAAGATGAGGAACTTGTTCTTTTTTTTTAGTGCAGATGAGGAACTTGTTCCAGGGAGAAGATGAACGTGCTTTTTGATAGTTTCAACGCCTTAGTTGCCATGAATTGTTTTTTTAAAATAGTAAATATGGATTACTTATTGAGCCCCTATCTTAGAAAAGACCCAATAGGCCAACCACTCCCAGGGAAAAGGGGACAAATCTACCAAGGCCCAAAGCCCAATCCCCACACCCCTCCCTTTTCCAATTAGTTGCCATGAATTTATTTGATTATGCTATATATGTTCTTTTTCTGTTAGTTGTTGAGATTTTTAATCCAGTTCTTGAAATGAAAGAACTTTTGTGGCCAGACTTTGATTTTAATTCCCACATGGGAGTATGCTATTTGATGGTTGCATTTTCACAATGGTGTTCAGGAAAGGCTTGATTCAGCAGTTTTCCAGGTTGTTTCTGTGAAAATTGGAATAATACGGACTCCTCCAAAGAGCTATTATACGAAAGTAAATACTTAGAACCAATATTGCATGGGTTAATTGCATTGAGTGTATTGCATGGGTTAATTGCATTGAGTGTATTGAGGGCCTATTCTTTTTGTGAGTCAATTTCTAAGATACAAACCTCAACTATCATTTCAACCTATTTTAACTAATTCTAACCTACTTCAATCCACTTCAACTCATTTTAACTATTTTAATCAAGTTTAATTTATCACATAAAAAAAATTGAACTCACCTCAACCTACTTCACCCTTTTACCTATCACAATTTAACTACGAAAAGAACATGCCCTAAAGGATGCTAAAAGAGCGTTTCCTGTTGTCAGTCCCCTGCTTCCCTTTCAGTAGTTGATTTGGATTTTCAGGGATAGGTCGGGGAAGACAGCCAAGGTGTTCTTAGAGAATCACCAAATAGCGAGTTGCGCCGGCGTAGACAGGTTGAATTCGTTCGTGAGGACAGAGAAGGATGAGGAAACTGAAATTGTCAACTAGAATAGAGAAGGGGGGCCGGGAGGGGGGAGGGGGGGGAGATGAGTAGATGTGCAACGAGCAGGGAGGAGTGAGACTGGTACAGGGAGCGGCGTGGTTGAATGGGCACAATAGTAAAAAACTGAACTTCTTTCTCTTTTCAATTCCTGTAAGGGGCGTCATCAGCCTGCGCCTCTGAGTTCCAACAACACGTTTTGGCCCATGTAAACTTTTGGCCACACCCTCTAGACATTTTCCTCTTGATAATTGCTGAACTAAAAAGAGAGAGTTTAAAAGGAGAATTTAAATTAAAAAAATTGTGGGGAGTGTGGCCCATCACCCGTTGCTGTGTGAGGCTGTGAAGATGTGCATTGCAATGTTCCATGAAAATCTATCAGATCACACGTGGTGTAGCGGCGAGACCCAATGGCCAATATGGAGGCCCCCATACGTCATGGCTGTAATTAGACTATCATGTCAATTTAGATAGGCGAGTAAATACGGATCATGCATTTTCAAACTATGGTAAAATATAGATTGAATATATAATGTAAACGGATGTATTTTGATTTTATCGATGTTAGATGAGATCACTGGGTTTAGAGTATTTTTTAACTATTTTTTTTATTAAAATTAGAAGTACAATATTTTTATAATGAACTAGTATAGATCTGTGCTTTGCGCAGAGATTTATAAAATAGATAATAAGTTATTTATAAAAGACACATAGTTGCTATTATTATTTAGAAAAGAAGACACAAATAAGTTACTTAGTAAGTGATATTGTTATAAGTAGAAATAAATTTTCACTATAAAAATTTAATAAGCCTAGTTATTATAGTTAGAATTTTTTTAGTATTATATACTTTTTTATCATTTTTTTTAGAAAATTTTTATCTTTAAAAATAAGTATATTCTATTTCTGGTCATAATTTCATTCAAGTTATCTCAATATGTAGTTGCAATCTGTCAAAATTAGTCATCCATGATGTGCTTAGGCTCCTCCTTTTGAAATCATGAAGTTAGGTGGCCTTTTATTGAAAAATATATCATCAAATTCTTCTTTAAATAACATATCTCCCTAAGATTAGTGTTCCACTTAAATCATGAGTTGCAACACAAATGAGTTGTTGTAGATTTAGGACCATAGATTTAGTGATTTTAGGTGATTTGAATTAAGTAAATTTTATTTTTTTGGGAAAAGGAGGATTATGAAAATAGTAGATGGATTTAGAAAAGCAATAAAAATTATCATATATGGTAGCTAGTCTATTAATTTGAAACTACCTACCAATTTATATAAGTTGTCCCATCTCATAAAGAAAGATAATGAGTTAGCAGAAAGATGCATGTTAAGATATTCTAGTTAAATCATGGATCATTATTAGTTGCAGCATATTACCCACAGAGTTGTCACTATTTGACTGTCTGTTTAGTTAACCCATAATTTAAAACCCCAAAAATAGTATTTTCAAATTTGTTCATTCGGTTAGCCAACCAAAAATGGGGTTATTTTATTTCTTGAAATCATAAGAACCCATCAAAATCTCAATTAACACATGATTTTCAAAAAAAAAAAAACCCAATAAATTAAAATTTTCTATAACGTTACCTTGTGATTTGTGTCTTAAGTTAACTATATGACATGATTAATGATTTTGAACATTTCTCATGATTTATGAAAAAAAAATCTACAAATAGTATTCAAGAATATATTATAGTATTTTACTAAATAACAAAAACTGTTACATTAATTAAAGCATCCATTACAGTATTGAATGTATGCTATGATAAAAAAATATATAGAAATAGTATTCAAATATGCATCGTAATTTCTAATTAAACAATGAAAATATTCAAGCATGCATTATAGTTTCTAACTGAACAATGAAAATAGAAAATTACATTGATTCAAACATGTATGTAGTATTGAACGTATGCGATGATTTTAAAGAGAAAACTGAAAAATTACATTTGTTAATGTTGGATGCATATTTTGAAGGTGAATAAGTTAATCAAAATCGTTCTAAAGACTTTACAGATTAGGATCAACTTTTTAATATTAAACTCATCACATATGTCCATTAATGCAATTTGATCCTACTGCTAAGGTTCCTAACCTAATGAAATCCTCCAACACCCCCTTCATATTGTTCTAAACCCCAACCTAACCACCTCATTCAATTTTCAAAATAGCAAAACTTTTGAAGATATAGAGGAGTATATTCTTATCTATGTATGTAAAAAGGAAAGTCAAATTTTATGATTTTTTTTATATATCTTAACAGTAACTTTTGTAAATTATGAAAATCATATTATAATTTGTAGTATAGATATTTGAAATTTTTTAAATGATGTAAATACTTCATAATCGTCATTTTGATAATTATGAAATTATACTTCATAAGATTATACTTTCTTATGATCATTTCCTTATTAATGATTTTTTCCCTTACTACTATGTGAGAGATTTGAAAATTATAAATTAATTATTTTCAACAATTGAATGGTTGTGATGAGGAGAGAGAATGAATCCAAGGGTTCAAAATCTCTAATTAATGAGAATGCAAGAAAATTTCACATCATCACAACATTGTTTTTATATATAGTATAGATAACCATTATTATTAAGAGAAAAAAATAAAAAAATAAAAAATGAGGACATAATCTCAGGTTGAGTAGGTGTTTTTAATTAGGGTTAGATTTGACATGCTAATTTACTAGTTCTTTGGGTTCGGTTTATTTCGAATTTGGATTGAGAAAATCATATTCAAAAACCAAAATTTCGGAAGAGGTCAAGTCAGATTTTTGAGTTGAGTCAATTCTTATTAAGTATAATTGTAATACTGTGTGTTTTTTAGGAAAAGGAAACGTAAGAAGACTCACATGAAAGTTCTTTTTTTTAGGTCTATGTTGTGGATAAATTGCGATTAATTATCTTGCTAGTTCCTATTGTTAAAATTTATAGTATTTATGTTATGTTATGTCATGTCATTTCCTTTCTTTTAGTCTATTATAAAAAGATAAGTCACAATTGAGTAAAAGAATTTTTATCTGTCATCACTTGACATGTCAAAATCTTCTAAAGCGTTGTCTTATGGAGACAGGTACTTACAAGATTGTGGTTATGTAGGTTGTTTTGTCTATTATAAAAAGATAGGTCGCAATTGAGAAAGAATTTTTCTTGGTCCTCACTTGACATGTCAAAATCCTCTGAAGCGTTGTTGTATGCAGACAATTTCAAGATTGTGGTCATGTAGGTTCTTTTGCCTGCGGCTTCCCTAGCTGCCATGCCCTTTTGTATCTAAATATTTACTTTTTTGCCCTTTAGTTTATTTGTTAGATTGACATTAATTTACAATGTCACGTATTTCTTCCTTCCATATCCCACTTCCTCTGCTCCTCCGCTTCTCTCTGTTCTTTCCTATTATTTCCAATAGTGGGTGACGCAATGTAGATGTCTCCTTTTTTTCAAGAAGATGGGGTTATGTTTTACTTTATAATTCTTTTATCTATTACAATTGAATAATAAAAATTAAAAGTAGTGTGTAAGTTGTCTTTTATGATTCATATTTCACGTATAGATAAAAGTTCTAAATTCATCAGTTTTAATGATTTGATTTGATTAAATAAATTCATCAATTCCGTAAATTAGATGTAATCAAACAAGTTGATCAAAGTTGACTTTTTTCCAATCGATTTACATTAATTCTAATTTAAACAAGTTAGGATTTACAGTAGTTCTATTCATAATTTGAATTCAAGACGAACATAAAATTATGTCATTATTGATATGACATTGATAAAATATTGATAAACCTCAATGAAGATTAACAAACAGCCAAAAAATTGCAAAATATGATTATAGATTTTATCTTTTCATTGGTCTTCAAATGGCTCCTTTGAAAAAATTGAAAGGTAAGCTACTGGCTAAACATAATATTAATCTAAATTACACATTCATTTGATAGTAATCGTTATAGGTATCCGAAAGAATAAACAATATGAGGTTAATGTAAAGTCAAATAAAGTATGACTATTTTATTTGCAATGGTATGAATGAAATACTATAATTTTCACTCCGTCGAACTGATTCATTGTTTTTTATGTTTTGCTTGCTTAATGTACATTTTGGATTGAACCTATAAAACCCCCAAAAGTCATATTTGTAATCCTTGAAGCATAATTAAGGTGATTTTTTTTCGAGAATTTATCATTAATCGCTTGAGCTCGTCGGTAGCACTTTAGTGTTGGGCTTTCATGTAAGTTAGAATGTTGAACCAAGCCCAAATTTTCCTATTTCTGATGTAACTCAAAGCTTTTAACAAAGGAAATATTAATTTTATTTAATAAAATTCATATTTTTGTTGTTTTTAAATTTCCTCCCAGAATTTCAAATGTAAATTTGAATTTATTGTTATCTTGGAAGGAATATCATAAAATTTCCTAAATCGTTGAGTAACCATAATTCCACCCATAAATCTCTTCCTTTCCCTTTTACTAGCCAAAAAATAAGAAAAAAATATGCACTCTTTTATGTTTTCCATGATAGCAATGGCCCCCCCCCCCCCCCCCCCAAATCGCATGTCTCCCTCTCTTAGTCTCACTTGTCCTCCCCCCTCTCTCCGACAACCACATCCAGTACCCCACTACCGCCACCTCTATTGCCATGCCTCCTAACGCTGGTCACCGCTCATCACCGTCCGACCATCACCACCATCAGTTCTCTTTTTCCCCTTCTTTGCTTCCGTTTGGTGAGTGGATGTATGTTTCGGTTTTTTTAAACCCTTGAATTTTGATGAAGTGTTTTTGTTTCAATCTTTTAAACCTTTTGATTAATTCCTAAAATCTTCTTTGGTATTAAGTTTCAGATATAGGGTTGTCTTAAAAGAGAAATTCGTTCTCTTGAACCTTCATTCTAACCATAGAAGGTAAACCCCTGTACTTGTCATTCTTTTATCTTTCTACGAGGCTTGCTTAGGATTTTTAGAAACTTATAGGTGTTAATGGATGTTGAGGGATGCTTCAAAGTTGATGTCATGGATTTTGTGGCCGAACAAGAGGATTTCGTGCATGGAATATGAATCTAACCAAGACCAGAAAATAGGCCTAGACACAACTTTGAAGAATAAACTGGGTTAATGTGCTAGGCTACAAATTATGAAAAAATTCAAAGATATAGTTTTACAAGTCTATTTTTCCATTAATTTGGAGTTACTAATTTCGAGCTTAAAACAAGCGAGATAAATTTTCTTCCAAGATTATACAATTCTATTATGAAACTAACTAGGTACAAAGATATAAGTTGTTGAGATAGTTGTTGTGGTTGGTTACACTTCAATTCCTCATAGAACGAAACCTGTAGTAAACAAAAATATCTTTCTGTATTATGCTTATACACCTCAATATGGTAATTCTAGGTGAAGTTATGGCATTTTCATGTTCGGTCAGAAAACTTATCTGAAACTGCTTCCAAACTCTAATGGATTTAAATTTCAATAATTGCTTTATTTGAGTAAATGGGATTTTAAAAGTTTCTTAGGTTATTGAAAATTAGTATCTAAGAGTACTATTCATATTCATGTGGCTTAATGGCTTGTTTGACTTTTGGGGTTGAAAAAGATTGGTTTTTGGGTGCAAAGACTCCCTTAAGTTAGCCCATGTTATGACTTCTTATTTTATTGTTTAGGCCAACACCTTAGGTTCGAGCTCAAGCTAGGTCACTTACAATTTTTTGAGGTAATGTATATGCGCTAACTCCCCTTGGTTGCTCTTTTAAAATATATTTTGGATATTTATGAATTGTTTATATGACGTTATATGCTGAAGGGACCTTATGTGTAAAACTTGAAATGTAACATGTGATTTTATGAATCTTTGAACATGTAATATGGTGTTGTGATTGCATATTTTTACTTAAATAGTTCATATTTCAAAGTGATTTTGCTAAGCTAATAGAAGTTTGGTTGAGACGGGTTGGGGTTATTGGGGGCCAAATGAACTTATTCATAGAATATTGAATCTTAAACTAAAAGATTAAGGCGAGTTTGCGGGAGGTTGCCTCCTTAAATCCGAGTAGATTTACTTTGATGTGGAGATAGTTAGTCTCTTCGAATGATAGTATGCAGTTGTTCGGGTACGTGCCATTATAGACGGAAGTATGCTAAGATGGGCTCTGGGTACCCATGAGGTAGTTCGGCGGAAGGTCATGAGACCCTCTCGTAGGGTTGCTCGTCGATGAAATTGACTCTGTTTTGGATTGTGAATAATGGGTAAGAAATTTATAGCTTAAATTCTTGAAATGGCTAGGCACATATCTTCTTTCAAACTGTTTAAATGTTCCCTCTCACGCCTAAATACTTGGAATGAATTTAAGTAAGTGTTTTATAGTTACAGGTAGATATTACTAAACTCCATCTCACTGTTTGAAATGTTTTGTTTTCAACTACTAGATTATATGGGGATGGGATGTGAGTGATGTCATGTAGAATCTTCAGTTAATTTTAATTAGCTTGAAATAATGTTGGACTTGTCGTTTGGCTAGCTAAATTGACCCTTTGACTTTTGAATCATTGAATTTGGACTTTGACTTTGTGATTTAAATAAAATCCTTTTTTGCTTTGTTTTTTGTAATGAAATATGGTAGTGACATCCGTTTAGGTTATTCCGTTGTATTAAATAGGCTAAGGATTAGTATAAAATTGAAATTAAATTTTTGGGCATCACAAAGTGGTATCAAGGTCTAGGTTCGATCTTAGCGGCTCACTTTGGAGTTATTCACTTCAAAGGGGAGCCCAAAGCCTTTTGGAAATAGGTAATAAATAGAGTACGAGTGTAAGTATGGGAAAGAGGAATTGCATATTTTTCATAAGTATCATTATGCATATGCCTTACATCTTCTATTTGCTATCTGGTGACTTGAATGCAGAGTGTGTGGCCAAAGCTACCAAAGTCTTGCTTTGTGCTTGTGTTTGATATAAAGAGCACGTGGTCTAAAACTATTACATTGAGAAGTAACCTTAAATAGAGCATTCAACTGCTTTTCTAATGATCATGAACTATGGCCTATGGCCTATGGCTTTGGCTGAAACCATAAGATGCTATGGTGTATGTGCCTACTAGTCAATCCTAAACTTGGTTACTAAGTTCAAAGAGCTAGGTAGATGTAGGGGTGTGCAAAAAAATTCAAAGCCGAAAACCGAACTGAAAAATTGAAAAAACCGAAACGAAAAACCAGTTAACGGAACAAATTTTTCAAAAAGATTGGTTTGGTTAACAGAACCGAAATTTTTTTTTGATTTTCGGTTCGGTTACGGTTCGGGCAACTTGAAAATTCGGTTAACTGGCGGTTAACTGAACCGAAAATAATTTTGTTTTTTAAAAAAATTATACATAAAAAATTAAAAAATTAGGTAAGAAAGGACACTTTTTTATTATTTATAAAAGGTAATGAAAGTTTAATTTTTATAAAAAGGATTTAAACATTAAAAAAATGAAAATTTAGGTAAGAAAGTATATGTTTGTTATTATTTGTGAACGGTTAACCGGTAACCGAACTGAAAACTGATTAACCGACTTTTTTAGATCGGTTACAGTTCGGGTTTTGTATGAACCAAAATTTTCGGTTAACTGAAAAATAGTTAACTGAAATTTTCGGTTCGGTTATAGTTCGGAATTTTTTTGAACCGAAAAACCGGTTAACCGAAACTCCGGTTAACAGGTTGTGCACACCCCTAGGTGGATGACTATTAGGGTGACTAGTTGACCTTTGTGGACTTGTATTCAAGGTGATTTTGGGGTTGAACATGACAATTTAGATGTTGAGTTAGAAATACTATCTTAGGTAAAAAGTGAGCTTAAGGTGGTTCAAGAGGACATGTGACTATTATGGCATGTTAGAGGAGGGCCCATAACCGTCTTTATACTTTCTTTGACTTGTTGCTTTCTCTACCTTACCAACCTCCAAAATCTTCCACTTTTTTGATCTATTGTTTCTGTCTTACTTGGATAAGTTGCTCTTAACCCTATTATAATTAATCGCATCTTGGGAATAACATTCGCTACTTTGTAATTGGTATCTTTGTTTTTCTAGTGCGCCTTGTACATTCTAGGAATCTTGTGATCCCTTGGTTTTATTCATGTGGTTGTTGCTTTAACTTTGTAATCTTATACGTTCTCTTGACTCTCATGTTCATTGCCTCTCATGTTCATGCATTGATATACCTATTTCTGTTCTTCTATTATCTCTCAGAATTCTTTTAAGTTGTTTTTCTCAATGATGATATCATCTCACTAATTGCTTTATCTAATTTTTGGGATGAGTATGATTATTGAATCAATTTGTTCACCCCGTATTTTGCTTTGAAATTGTTTGACATTTCTTATGTTTCCTTTGGAATTACGTTTACTTGATGACTCTTAAGTTTTAACAAATTGCTTCTTGGGAAGGACAATTGTCATTCTGTTTTGTTGATATCTTCGTCATTTCGATAGAAATTTGGATTTCATTTGTGAAGATAAATCTTGGCCTGTAGTATTGTCAATTGTATAATCTCATATACTCAATTTTGACTTCTATGGTTGCCATATTTAGCCTTGCAATCTCATATTTTCAATTGATTCTTGTACTTAACACACATAAACACTTGCAATAGTACTCCATCATCATTTAAGATGGCTTCTTTACTTTCTAGGATCCTTAGCCTCATCTTGTTACTTCATTTCATTTGTTTTGTTGAACAAGTATCCCTTTGGATGACTTTTTTGCTCTTCATTTTATTTGTGCTGGAATTTCTAAATGCTTGAGGTTGACATTTTGTATCTTTCTTTTGGCATTATGCTTGCTTTGGTGACCTTTGAGTTATTGCTATTAAGATATTGTAAACACTATTTGTTTGTTTTTCTTGCAACTGTTTGAGCTCATATTTTGTTGTTCCTTTTTGTTATCACCTTGTAACTCAATGTTAGCCTTTACGGCCTATATGATTCAAACCACTCTCCTTTTAGTGAAAATCTTAAGATTAGACTAGATTTTGGGAGAGTGTTATAATTTTTTGACATATCAGTGAACTTATCGAGAATTATCATTATTAATTATGCAATTAGGTTCTTTTACATTATTCATATTATAAGGTTATACATAGGCTTCAGTCATCACATCATTCGGTGTCCTTATTGTGATTAACATGTTCATGAACCTTGGGACTAAAATTATTAGAGAACTAATAAGGAAAAGCAACAAGAAACTATGAAGATAGACTTTGGTATGGGGAAGCGATGATTATATTGATGTACTAAGAATATATATTTGGCTACACTTTTGGGGATCAATTATCAAACAAAATTGTATTTTTGGGTATCATCATCTTAATTGAACTTGGGTTGGCTAGCTTAACTCTTGGGTGACAGCCGTTGTGAATGCCTAAGGTACGTTCGAAGGAGAAAAAATATGGGATAACAGAGGAGGCTTACTATATTGCATATGATTCTAGGGATATATCCACGAGTTGCTGAAGTTTAAGGATTTCATGAAGAACTATGGATGATTAACATATGCTGCTTAGTGAGTTAGAGATCTTAATATTGGTGAATTTAGAGTGAAGGATGAAGTAATTTACCTACTAAAGGGGACTACGTATTGATTTAAGGTTGAATGGTAGTTAATTAGTAAAGTAGCACCAGAGTATGAAGTAATGTACCTTGAAGGTGCCACCAACCAAGGCAGTTACAAATAGAGAGCTCATCCACAGGCTAAAACTAAGTATTACTTGTTACACCTGAGTGTTAGATATGTTTCCTCAAGTCTGCCTAGAGAAGATTAGCTAATTGTGCAGTATGGGGCATCCTATTCGATGATATCAACTTTTGGCATGAAGTATGACTTACTGCTTTGGCGAAAGCTCTAAGAGGCTTTTTGGATAAAGCTAAACTTTATTTTCGTATTTTCCCTAATGACTAGAGGTAGATGAAATAAACGACCTAAATGTTAAAGGGCACTGTTAGGGCTCGTGCATTGGATTGCCATAGGATGTCCAATTAGCACTTATTGAGTTTTCCTACAACAATAATTATAATTCTAGCATAGGAATATTTTATTTTGAAGTATTTTATATTACAAAATGCATAAGTCCTCTATGTTGGCAAGAGAATGATGACTATTTCACAATTGGACCTAAACTGATTTAAGTGACCACATAATAGATTTAAGTGATTCAGGTGATGATGAAGGCAACCTAGAGTCATTAGAGGAGTTATGATTATAAGCTGTGGAGACCTTTTGGATTTGAGGTTGGAGATAGACTCTTACTAGAAGTCTCACCTATCGAGTGTGCCATGCGATTTGAGCAATCAGGCAAGCTTACCCAAGGTATATTAGTCCTTATTCCATCAAAGAGTAGGTGGGCGATGTAGTATATCGGTTACAACTATTAGAGGAGCTCTAAAGAGTCCACAACATATTTCACATGTCCTAAATATGTAAATACATTCCTCACTCAACTCATATGAACGAGCTAGAACCTTTGTGGCTTCGGAAAGACTTAACCTACGAGAAACAACCAATTGAGATCTTAGATCGCAGAGAGAAACAACTTCACAACAAACTGGCTCCACTTCTGAAGGGCCTTCGGGCTAACTACACCATAGCCATATGGGATCTGGAAGAGGAAATACGGTATGGGAACCAGAAGAAGAAATATGGTCTAAGTACCCTCATCTATTTGATGGACCAAGTATGAGCATGTTTCAGGGATGAAACTTCCTTTATGAGGTGTAAGATCTAAAATTCTAGAAACTTAGATGTTTATAACTAAGTGATTTGTGAAGTTTCAAGGGTGAAACTTCTTTAAAGGGAGTACAATGTAAAACTCGAAAATTCATATTTATAATTCTTGAAGCATAATTAAGGTGATTTTATTTTTTCGAGAATTTATCATTAATCACTTGAGCTCGTTGGTAGCGGTCTAGTGTTGGGCTTTCCTGTAAGTTAGAACGTCGGACCAACCCAAAATTCCTTATTTCTAACGCAACTCAAAGCTTTTGATAAAGGAAATATTAATTTTATTTAAAAAAATTCATATTTTTTATTATTTTTAAATTCATTCCCAAAATTTCAAATTTAAATTTGAATTTATTGTTATCTTGGAAGGAATATCACAAAATTTCCTAAATCTTTGACTAATCATAATTGCAAGCATAAATCTCTTCCTTTCCCTTTTACCGGTCAAACAAAAAAAAGGAAAAAAAATCTTCATTCATTGATTTTTTACGTGACATGCAATCGTCCCTATTCACGTTTCTCCCTCTCTTAGTCTCACTTCGCTTCCCCCTCCCCGTCTCCCACAACCACAACCACCACCCCACTACCACCATCTCCATTACTGTGCCGCCCAACGCTGGTTGCCCCTCACCGCTGTCCGTTATCACCACCACCAGTTCTCCTTTTCCTCTTATTTGCTTCCATTAGTGAGTGGATGTATGTTTAGGGTTTTGTTTAAACCCTTGAATTTTAATGAAGTGATTTTGATTCAACCTTTTAAACCTTTTAATTAATCTCCTAACATCTTCTTTTGAATTAAATTTTAGAAATAAGGCTATCTTTCAAGGGAAACCCTTTCTCTTGAACCTTCATTCTAACCCTAGAAGGTAAATCCCCATACTTCTCATTCTGTCATCTTTCCATTGGGCTTGCTTAGGATTTTTAGAAATTTATAATGTTAGTGGATATTGAGGGAATGGTTTAAAGTTGACTTCATGGATTTTCATGGCTAAATAAGATGACTTCATGCATGGAATATCAGTCTAGTCAAAACCAGAAAATAGACCTGCACTAGACACGAATTTGAAGAATAAACTAGGTGTGTACGGGGCAGAAATTACAAAACACTTCAGGGATGTACTTTTACAAGTCCATTTTTCTATGAATTATGAATCACTAGTTTTGGGCTAGAGCCAGAAATAAATTTTCTCCCAAGACTATGCAATTCTCACTTGAAATTGACAATGTACAAAGATGTGAGTTGTGAGGCAGTTGCTATGGTTGATTGCACTTGCTCAAATGACAAAGGTTGCAGTAGACAAGAGATCTTTCCATATTGTTCCTGTGCACCTGAATGTCATTATACTGTGTGAAGATATAGCCTCTGCAAGCTAGGTTGGAAAACTAATTTGAAATTGCTCCCAAACTCTAATGGGTTCAAATTTCAATAATTGCTTTATTTGAGTAAATGAGCTTTGAGTTTGCTTGGATTCTTAAAAATCACTATATAGGAGTATTAGTCATATTGATGTGTCTCAGTGGCTTGTTTGACTTTGGGTTGACAAGGATTGGTTTTTAGGTGTAAGGATTCCCTTAAGTTAGCTCATGTTGTGACTTCTTACTTTATCATTTAGGCACAACACCTTAGGCTCGAGTTCAAGCTAGGTCACTTACACTTTTTTGAGGTAATGTGTATGCTCTAACTCCCCTTTGGTTGCTCTTTTAAAATGTGTTTTGGATGTTTATGAATTATGTATGTGACGTTGTATTCCAAGGGGATCTTATGTATAAAATTGAACTGCAACATATGATTTATGAATCTTTGAACATGTAATATGGTGTTCTGATTGAATATTTATACTTAAGCACTTCATGTTTAAAAGGGATGTTGTTGAATTAATAGAAGTTTTAGTTGAGATGAGTTGGGGCTATTGGGAGCCAAATAAATTTATTCATAAAATAATGAATCTTGAACTGAAATATTAAGACAAGTTTGTAGGAGGGTGCCTCCAAAGATCAAGGTAGATTTACCTTGATACAGAGATAAGTTAGTCTCCCTAGATTATAGCATGCAGTTGTTCAGATATGTGCCATTGTAGATAGGTGTATGCCAAGATGGGCTTTGGTAACCTATGTGGTTGTTCAGCGAAAGGCCATGAGACCCTCTGATAGGGTCGCTTGCTGAAATTGATTCTGTTTTGAATTGTGAATATTAGGTAAAAAATTTACAGCTTAAAGTTCTTGAAATCATTAGGTACAAATCTTCTTTCAAATTGTTTGAATGTTCCATCTCACCCCTAAATGTTTAAAACGAATTCAAGAAAGTGTTTTAAAATTAGGAGGTAGGCATTATTGAGCTCCATGTCACTATTCAAAATGCTTTGTTTGCAGGTACTAGCAAGCTGCATTGGGATGAGATGTGAGCAAGGCCATATAGAAGCTTTAGTTAAATTTTAATTATCTTGAAATAATGTTGGACTTGCTGTTTGACTACCTAGATTGACCCGTTGACCTTTGAATCATTGACTTTGGACTTTGACTTTGTTGTTTTAATAAAGTCCCTATTTGCTTGTATTTCATAATGAAATACGACAGGGACACCCGACTAGGTTATTCCGCTATATTAAATAGACCAAAGGTTAGCATAAAATTGAAATTAAATTTTTGGGTCATCACATTTCAAACAACTCATATAAGAACACTAATGTTGTGGACTAAATAGAAAGAAATAATTATAGGCCTTTGGACGTAATATTTGAATAAAAATATCATTTACATTTAGATAAATCATTATATTTTTAAATCTGTTGAATTTATTCTTTAATTACTTTATTGTTGTTTTTATTTTGTACTCTGCATCAAGTGCAACATTAAAAAATTAGATGAATTTTATCATTTTAACTATGAATATTTACACTAAATTTATCATTTGGCTATAAAAATATACTAATTATAATTAAATTTGGGTTAAAATTAAATTAATATTAAAATATTCTATAAGAATTATTGATCATTGCCCGTACCTTGCACAAGCACCATACATTAAACTATTGTAAAAGGAGCAATTTCACTTTGTTGTGTTCTTGCCCCAATTTTGTTTTGCAGGCTGCTTGCCTGCTTGTGATGAATACACTCTACAGGTGCTAAGTTCAGTTCATCTCTTGATTTTGCCTTCGATTTCTCTCTCTCCTTCTCTCTCTCTCCCCTTTCCTCCTCTCTGATTTTTACTTTACTTGTGAGCTTTGTTTTTTTGGCTTTTCTGACTGTTTGACAACTTCACTATCCTTAATAGCGTGATAGGTTTAATGCCATACAAATAGAGCACAATCAAACCAATATCTTGTAATTTTTATCCCTATGTCTTTGCTCCAATTTTGACTTGCTCTTATCAATTCTAAGCTTATTGGATGGTAAAAAAAAAAAAACTTTGAATTTTGTCCTTACTTTTTTTATTTGGCTGAGTTGGATTTCTATCTTTTACCTCCAAAAGTAATAGGTTCCTAGGGTTTCAAGTTAAAATAGGGGAAGAGGAAGAGTTCCAATTTTGAGATTTAAATCAACATTAGGGAGGAAGAAGTATATGCATATTGAACATAGATTTGAAGGATTTGGAAGCAAAAGTGCAAATAATTACTCGAAATTAACTTTTGAAATTCACTTATAATAATTTGAATTAAAAAAAGAAAAATGTAGATCTAAGGGAAAAACCAAAAGAAAATGAGAAGAAGGCGAAAAAAAATATTATGCTCCTATCCTATGCTTCGTGGTTTCCTTCGTTACCAAATTACTAGCCAAATTGAATTCATGCAAATAGCACGCCTGACTGAAGATATTGCAGTCTATCATTAGCCACTCATTCATGAGTGAGAGAGATGCATGATGGCACTGACAAACAGGAATGAAGCTAGAGAGAGAAAATTCAAGGGGAGAGGAGTCATGGTTGAAGAAATAAAAGAGAAATTGAAGAGCGGGTTGAGTCCCATGGGTAATAGATGTAGAAAATAAGAAAATAGGAGAGAGAAAACATTAAAGAAAAGGAATGAGGGATATTGGGTGAGAGAAGATGGACTACTGAGTTCTGGGTTGAATTGGACTATGACTGCTATGATTTTCGGCAAGTGTATGGTTTATAACCATAGTACTTAAGGGTGTCGACCCACAAAGATGGTCATGAAATTAGGTAACTATATTACTAGACGAGCATGCGAAGCTAGATTAACAAAATAGCTAATAATAATCCAATTAAGCAAACTTTGAGATTTTACAAACTATAAGCTTCCATCAATAAAGGAGAAATGTAACAAACCTGACCTAATGCCTTTGCTTATGTTGAACTCACTTACATTATTAAATCACCAAATAATAATAATAATAATGACAATAATAATGATAATGATGATGATGATGATGATGATGATGATGATGATGAAAAGACAAACAAATCAAACAAATCATAGGTAAGGCAGAATAAGGAAAGAGAAAGAAGATATAATACCAATGAACTATGAACTATGAAGAAATTGACCATAGGCGGAATCACAGGTATGGATAATTTGAAAATAGGGCAAGGCAAGGAAAAGGGAACAATCCAAAATCAAGCCACACAACCCAGATCGTACTCCTCCAAATTCATATATAGAACTGAAACCAAGACCTGACAAGTGGCAACAATATCAAAGAACTCTTAAAGGTTCAGAACCGAGATGCTAAATTCATATGGCCACGCTCACAAAACAAAACAAGGAAAAACATGGGTATGAGTAAATTCAAGTGAAACAAGCATAGATGAACCAAAAACTCAAGCTTAATGGCACCTGACTTCAGAACTAAATTTTAAGTGTATATCAAATGCGAAACCCAGAATCTGATTAAAATAATTTGAGAACTGAAACTAAAAAAACAAACATGAAAATGAAAAATAAAACTTGAAAATGGAATAACTATAGGGTAGGTTACTACTCCCTTAGATGTATCTTCTTGCTTGTCCTTACAGCCAACAAAATGTAGCTGAGCTCTTGATTGCTTTGCATAATCTCATTAATGCCCAATTACTTGCGCAATTTGATAAGAGAAATAGAGGTAAAACATGGTTATTGATGATGGTAATTAATAGGTGAAGAAGAAGAAGATGAAGCAAAAGGCAAGGAGAGCGAGTATGTTGGAGGAAAGGGGAGGTGTAAGACCCCAAGCCCTCCTAGGCTATAGACAGTTACCAAAAAATGACTTCAAGGATCATTGACCGACCTCACAAATCACCACAAGTCCTTCTAGCATGTTTCGTCCTCGCGCACACATAGGCTAGGAAACTTCCCAGGACGTTACTAATAATAAGAATTCTCCCATGCGAGTATGCATAACCGTGGAGTTCTGAAGAGTGAGTTTCCTAAAAAGGAAGGTACATCTTTGGTGACATAGGTAGCCACTTCATATCCTACTTAAGGTGTTAGATTCACCCCACTTGAAAAGAACAACGTCCTCGTTATGCCTCACTAATCGGCGGACTTATATGTCATTTTGACCGACTGTCTATGCCCAGTATCTTTACCCAGCTAGGTTACTACTTATGGCTCTCTCACCCTTTGGCGCAACTCACAGTCACGGATCAGTTCTCACACAATTTGTAACACTCTAACCCCTTCCCGAGTTGCGGATAGTTACCAGAAATGGCTTCAAGGATCACTGGCTGGTACCACAAATCTCCACAAGCCTTTTCGGCATGCTTTGTCCTTGCTCACATACTGCTTGGGAAACTTCTTAGGAGGTTACCTATCATAAGATTTCTCCCCAACGAGCATACTTAACTATGGAGTTCTTAAGAGTGGGCGTCTCGAAAAGGAAGGTGCACCTTTGATGATATAGGTAGTCATTTCATATCCTTTAAGCTACACTCGGGATATTATAGAAGGGCTCAAGTCTGCGAAGAAGAAAATGAAGAGGGCCTGATTTAATTGTTATAGGGAGGAGAGGAGAAAGGGGGGAAATTATGTCATGCATGCGACATGTGACATAGGAGAAGGAGAGGAGGATTTGAGGCGTTGGACTGCACTGCTGGGCCAAAAGAGATGTTTGGTTGGGCATATTGCATTGTAATTTGTAATCATATACGTTGTTCAGAGGAACCTCATTACACGCAAACTAAACCTCTGTGTTGATTTAAGATGGTGGTATACCCTTCGTGAACAACGTTATCATTCTAATATTTGTTTAAGATTCCACTATTTCTAGAGTATACTTTCATAATTTTAATATATAATTTCATAGCATCAAAACTCACAATTATAAATAAGTTTTTTATTTTATTATTTTTATATTTATTTATGATACTTTTTATAAAAAACAGCCATTGGGCGACAACAATGATGTTTTAACGTGAAGTGTATTATGGTTTTTTGGAAGTTTGCCCCATTGTTATATTTGCTTTCCTTAATTCATTTGAATGGATTGTTTGCCACTTCAAGCCTTCTTATTTAATTGTAGTCATTGTTGGTTTAGTAAGATTGATGTAGTTTCGAATTTGAGCAAGATAATTTTTAGTTTGTGTTGAATAGGGATCAGTTAATTGTTTTCTTAAAAAAAAATTTGATGAAAAATGTTTGGGTGGGTTCACCAATTTACGAATTTAAAATTTATGATAATTTTGAAATTCTTATGTTACAACTAGGAAGTCAATACTAGACTTTTTTAAGTACAGTCTTTCATTTGTTAGTATCCAACCATTTATCAATTTTGAATTGCCTATAATAACACTTAGATATTTTAACAAATTTACTGTAATAGGCTGACCCTAAATCATAATTATTTATTTAATTAAGTCAAGTTATTAATTTTCTCGCATTTGTTTATCACATTTAATCATCCCGATTGGAAAAAATTCATTCGCGCCCTCACTTTGCAATCCGGGTTTTTATTATCGTTAAATTTCGTGGGAATCGATAACCAGCTCTGATAAATATGCTTTAAAGATTAAATTATTTTTCACAATGCCCCAAAAATTTAATTTCGAGCTACGGAAAATTCAATTGCATAAACATTGACTTTCTTTAAAGGCCAAATTCATTAAGGCCTAATTTCGGACCCAACAAGCTATGACTTATTTACTTAGCTAATTATCATCAATTATGCCTAATGATCATTAGCAAAAAGATGCTTTTTGAAGTTTAAAAACTCAGCCAAGTAATTCTAGAATCATTTTCATCCAAGTAAAAACCACAAAATATCAAGGGCTCTCTCTCTCTCTCTCTCCTCTCTTCTCGCGGCCTACGCTCTCTGGTTTGCTGTTGTCCATGGGCTGTTTCAGCCTGCTCCACCACTCTCTGGCTAGCAAACAGCCACCAACAACCCCCCTAGCCCCCACCCATACTCCTGCAGCATCTAACCTCACTTATATCTCCTTTCTCAAGCATCAAAGTGAGTAAAACCCTAACCATATCTTATTGATTTTGATTTGTGTTTTGGTTTTAATTCTTGTTTTTGTTATTGTTGATTATGTTGTTTTGATAGAAATAAATTTTGGTGTTTAAATTGTTGGTGAAGCTTGAAAGTATGTGGGAGTTGAGGTTATTCACGACCATGCAAGCTTAAGTTAAAATGATGGATTTGGATTGTTTTTGTATTTGAGTTTGTAGTCTTTAATTCTATTGATGATTGTGATGGTGTTTTTGGTGATTTTAGATGAAATAAAGATGAATTAAGTTGGTCATAAGCTATGGTTTTGGTGATTATGTATGGTTAGGATTATTCCTGGCATCAAGCATGTTATTTGTATATACTTGATGTAAAATGAATCTTGTATGTATTGTTTAACTTGGAAAATGACTTGGGGTGAGTTTACCTAAAGTATTGTGATAGGAAGAATTCGAGTTTTAATATTTATAACCCCAAGTGCAAGGTTCTACCGTTGAGTACTTCGGGTGTCGTCCACTAGGAGTTGGGTTTCAAGTATCAGGATTAGCCCAAGTATTTCAAGCTAGGCTAAATGAAAAGGAATGAAAGAGAAGCTAAACTAAGCTAACAATCATACAAAACAAGGCTTGGAGTTATGATTGGGCCGAATGACGAACCAAGCAAGCAAGGCAACTCCTATACTACCCAACCTTAACAAAAAGCAAGAGATGGTCGGCTGCACCTTCGAAGACCACCCAAGCCCTCTCTCAAGGGTCATGAGCTAGTCTAATTAATCTAACCACCTATTTTCATGGGGTTAGTCCAATTAGACCAAGAAATTAACAACCCTCGGACCTAGCTAAGATCGGGACTATTTTCATGTCCTGAACCCGGCTTCTATCCCCTCTCCCAGACTAGCCAATTGACCTCACCTCTCGATATAAGTCAATCGCCCAAAAATATAGATGAAAGCACTCTAAATGCAAGCATGAACAATATGAAGAAAAAAAAAATACAAAAACTATAAAGAAAAAAAAAACTATAAAAACCTAAATGTACTTCTAACATGCTCTAGGTAATTAAAATTAAATCTAAAATGCTACTCTAAATGCAAGCAAGAACAATATATACAATGCATACATAAGCACATACCAAACCAAGTCAGGCATCAGAAGCGCCATCAATTAACCGACTAACTCCCCTATGCTTGAACAAAACATTGTCGTCAATGTGAGCATAGAGTAGAAAAGGGAAGGGGAGTAGCAAAAAGCAATCAGAAGGGAGGTGCGGAAGAAGGGTGGGGAGGTTGACCATAAGAGATACACCAATCTCGCTAGGTCTCAAGACAAGCCTTATAATCATCAAAGTATTGGTTCTGCGTAGCAAGCATCCCATAGAGCTCATCGTGCTGCTCTTAAACAAAGTCACGAAGAGCGGCATTCTGAAAGGCAACACAGACTCGGAGGGATACTTGCTCCTCTTGAAAGGACCTACAGGTGGCTAGGAGGTCGGCATAGTCAATAAGGGGTGGTTGGAAAGAGGATCTAGGTCCGGCCTGAGAAGTAAATGGGGTGGAGGAGGTGCGGGTTGAACGACCTCAGCATCACCAAGTACCTATTGAAGGTTACCCTCGTGAAGTAAGGTGGTCCAATCAATATTGGGAAGTAGCAGAAATCGATCCTCAAGGTAAATCCAGCACAAACGTTCAGTCTCAACTTTGCAAAAGTTCATTAGCTCAAAAGAGGCTTGATCAAGCCACTCAGACCTAGAAACTCGATCCTCAGGGTTGGGTTTAACACCTAAAAATCTAGCAATAGTTGTGACTACACTCCCAATTACTATCCCACCCTTAGTGCTAACTGCTGCACTATACAATTGTCAGGCCAAACATATCACATGATCAACTTGGACACCATCAAGCATATAGGACAAAAGATATATCTCAGATAATCTCGGGACATTCAAACTATCATCTTGAGCAAAGAAACAACAAGCAAGAATACGCTAAGCCACTCGAATGCAAGGGTTCCTAATGTTGGTGCAGTTGGAAGAACTAGTGTTGTAACTAAAACTCCTTGAAAGCTCACTCCAAAATACATTCGGGTTGAATTCTTGGCGGACTTGATGGTTTGGTAAGTCCATGCTAGGTGGAAAACCAAATATGCTATTAAAGGTACCTAAGTTCAAATCATAAAATTGTCCTTGCAAATAAAAGGAAATATACCCCGCTTGACATTGAGGCCCTCGAGTGACCTTAATGTGCAAAGTGCTTAGAAATTCTAGAGTGAGGTCCCAATAAGTATGCTCTTTAATCTCAGTAATATGCCCCATTCCCCCCCATGCAAACAACCACCATATATCATCTAACAATCCTAAACGTCCCAATAATTCCTCATCATAATAATGAGTTGCCACAACAATTCGTTCATTCAAGCAAGTATATCTAACAACATGTTCGGGGTTAGTCAAACCAAGAGAATGAGGAACGTTACCTTGGACCCATATAGCGATGGAAGTTCGGGAGGTCTGTTGAGGTCGGGATGGTAATTGGCTAGATGACCCCGCCTCTTTGATGCTCCTTTTTCTCTTGGTGGGTTCCATGGTTGAAATATGCAAGAAAATTGAATCAAAAACCTAAAGAAAAAAAAAGATGTATGAAAGAAAAATGTAGAATTTGAGTGAAAAATGAGGAAGAATTAGTGAGGGAAGAAGATGGTTATGGAGGATAGGTAAAGGTGAGATGAACTTCAAGAAGAAATGGTGGAAAAGATGAAATTTGTTGGAGAAAGAGAAAGATTAAGAGAAAAGGGAAGATTTTGAGTGAAAATTGGAAGAAATGAGGGAGAAATAGAGGGTTTAACAATGGAGGTTTTAGAGAGAGAAAGAGGGAGTAGAGAGAGAGTGTGTCGAGGTTGAAGATGGTTGTGGAGTAAAGGAAATGGTCACCATGGTCAAAACCCTTGACTGCAGCCTAGAGCAGCCCACCACGGACTGTGGGGAGCACCATGGTTGGACCGTGGTGGCTGTTGGATGCTGAGTTTTTGGTTCTGCTGGGTGGGCACCCCATGGGCTGTATTGGAGAAATGCGGACCGTGGTGCCCATAATTTTTTCTTCCTTTTTGATTGCGTTCTTTTTTTCTCTTTTGTTTTTATCTCTTCTTCTCTCATTCATTTGTGTTCTTCTTCTTTTTTTGTTTTTTTTATGAAAAACTATTTAAAAATAGAAATCAAAGCTATAAAAGGGGCTTGGGTTGCCTCCCAAGAAGCGCTCTTTTAAGGTCAAAAGTTTGACCATTTTTCTATGAGCAGTGGGGATCGGTAAGAATATGGGCGTCATTTTTGTTGCAAACCACGAAATTGTACTCCTTCAAATGAAGGCACCCCTCATAAGCTTAGGTTGGAGGCCCTTCGTCATCATCAATTGAATGCATATTGTCAGTGTACAAGACAAATCGATTGTGTGGTCCATCAGACTGACCACTATCATTATGCTCAATCCCCATATCAAAGTCTACATCGACTCCTTCCAGAGGAGGCAAAGAGATAAGCACTTGGGCAAACCTGTAATAATCACTTATAGTAGACTCATTATAAGCATCGGCCTCAATCGTGGGTATGTTAGGTAGCGTAGGAGTAGCAAACTCCACCTTAACATACCCTTAGTCAGAATCCTCAGTGAAAATTTAATCAAAATCAAGAGGATCTTGACAATTCAAAACATCCTACATGTCAACCTCAGGAGAAAGAGGAAATGCATCTGATTGGGAAGAATGAGGGGAAACCACTCTTTCATCCATAAAACAGACCATAGTATAACACCCTTTTACTTCAAATGTTAACCGTCCCCTTTACATCAATATTGAAACCTGAAATAGCCAAGAAGGGTCTACCAAGAATAATTTGGGCATTATTGATCTTAGTCATATCAGCAATGATAAAGTCTTCCAATACCCAAATATCTCCTATTTTAACTGGCACATCCTCTAATTTACCTAAAGGTCGTGTTTCAGAACCATCTACTAATTGGAGTGAAAAGGGTGCAGGTCCTAATGGTCCTAAATGAAGCTTATGAAACAAAGAGGGCATCAAACTTATGCTTGCACCAAGGTAACATAAGGTTTGCTCAATTTTCACTTTTCCCACGACACAGGGATAGAAAAGCTGCATGGGTTAGGAAGCTTAGGTGAAAAACCATGGGGATCTGCAAGTTATTATTCTCTAGGAAAGTCATGGCTTGTCGCCATTGTTTCTCTACTCACTCTCAACCATGATAATTTCTATACCCTCTTCAAGTGGTATGTCCTCAGGGTCTCTAGGGTCCTTTACTCTTTCCTTCAAAGTAACATAATTACAATGCTCGCAAGGGTTAGATTTGGGTTTACTCGGTAGTCCATCCGAAGGTGTAGATGAAGAGCAAGCTTATTGGGTAATTTGGGCTTCCAACATCTTGTTATGAGTTTTAAGCACATCAACCTTAAAGGCTAATTGCTTTATGTACTCATCTTGCTTTTGTTGCGCCAAAAGCATACTCTCCATCATGGCCTATAGGTTGGACTTTTGGTGAGCTTGTTGGGGAAATGGAGGTATTTGAAATTCGGGGGGTTGCTTAGCATTCATTTAGGGCATTGTGGAAGGTAGTCCTATATGAGAAATTTGGATGATTCCTCCAACCCAGATTATAAGTATTGGAATAAGGATCATTGGTTAGTCTCAGGTTGAAATTATTGACATAATTGACTTGGTCGCTATTGTTTGGGGCAAAAGAACTCCCAACTTGGAAAATTTCAGTCAAATGGTCAATAGAACAACATATTTCACATGATGGGGGAGGGGTAGTAGAATTCACAGTATTCACATTCAATTGGTCCAACCTTTCAGTCATAGCATCTACTTTAGCATTAAGTAAAGTAAGTACATCAACTTCAAACTTATATCCAACCTGCTTTGGTTGGCCTCGTTTGTTGGACCTTTGAAAATTGTTGAGCGCCATCCCATCAACCAAATTAAAGGCCTCGTCTTCAATCTTATTCATCAAAGTTCCCCCTACTGCTACATCAATATTATGCCTTACTGGTTGGGCCACTCCATTGTAGAAAGCTTGAACAATCATCCATTGTTGAAGGCCATAGTAAAGGCACAACTGCAACAAGTCTTTGAACCGCTCCCAAGCCTCATAGAGTGTCTCATCATCCTTTTGGATAAAGTTAGTGATTTGGTTCCTCAAACTTGCCATTTTGCTTGGTAGGAAGAATTTGGCATGGAAAGCACTAGTAAGCTCATCCCATGTGGTATTAGATATGAGAGGCAAAGAATGAAGCCATGCTCTTGCCTTGTCCCTAAGTGAGAAGGGAAATAGCCGCAGTCGAATGACATCAGTAGAGACTCCGTTGAGCTTCAATGTCACTCACCTGCAAAAAGACCGAGATGTGTAAGTTCGAGTCTTCCAATGGGGTGCCTTTGGGATTGTTGCACCATGGAAATAAGAGCAGGCTTGAGCTTCAAGTTGTTTGCCTCAACGTTAGGATGAGCGATGCTTGAGGTGATGCCTTGGACTCCTGGGGTAACAAAATCCCTAAGCATCCTTCTGTGCTCACCATCTCCTCCCGCCATATTTGGTGTGGTCCTTCTAGCTTTGCGCCTTTATTCATTAAGTCTTTGCTTCTTCCTCCTGAAATGGAAAGTCCTCTCAATCTCAGGATCGGGTTGGTATAGAAATGGACTTCGCATAAACGGGGGAAGATTCCTACAAGCACAATCACCAACACTACCAATGCAATCAAAAAGAAAAGGAAAATAAAGTAGAACACTTAGTCAATTTTGTAAGACTAACTCAATAGTTAACAATTTGGTCCCAAGCAATGGCGCCAAAAACTTGATACGACCGAAAGCGCACGGGTGTCGTAGTAAAGATTAAAAGATCGTCCTCAGAGACCACAATAATCTATTGAGCTAATGTCTAATTGAAATTGCTAAGTAATCAATCTTTTCATTGAGTTGATTTAATAAACTAATTATCTAATTGGAAATCAATCAAATTAAAGCATGTAGGAATTGGATTCGCTAAGTAAAGAGTTGGATCATAGAATTAAGCATGCACTTTTTATGGATTGAACGATTCAAGGAATTACAATCGAGTTGAATTTAGTCCTTTCTTTCGAAATAAACTAAATTGCCTAAATGAATTCGACTAACAGTCTCTCAAGTGTCTTTGATTTAGTCTAGGTTAAAGATTCATGAATGTTAAGTCTCCTCTTAACAAGCAATTCTCTCTCGAGTTTCGCTAAATCAAGTTCTATCAAGACGTTCTAGTAGTGAGTTTGACTTTTTAGTACTTTACTCAACTACCTAACATAAGCAAGTAAAATTGGCCAAATTCTACTCACAAAATTTCAATTTCAAGATGGAAATAAATCATTCCAATTATGAAATAAGCACGAGATTGCAAATATAAAGGATCCAACTACAATACTATAGCGAACGCTAGATTAATAAAACTACTCACTCATATTTCTAATTCAAAAAAAAAAGAATTCAAAAATAAGTTCAAAGGAAGGAAAACTTTACAACAATAGCAGCCGTTGAATTGTGCAACAATCTTCAAGCCTCCAAGAGCAAAGCTTCTCCCTTCAAATCTCAAAAACTATGCTAACCTAAACTAAACTAAAAGAGAGATGAGAGAGTAGGTTATGGTTGCTGAAAACCGTCTCTTCTAAGCCATGGAACACGCCCTTATAAGCACCAAATAGAGCATCCTCAGTCGTACAATGAAGAAAGATGAAGAGGTTAGCAGCTACAAGTTAACCATGGTCCATGGCATCCACCACGGTTGGACCGTGGTCCTGGCTGGCTCCGAATTCTTCTACTATTCTCTTGCTCCACGGGCATAAGACTTGGGGTACCTCCATGGCAGATCAATATGCACGTCAAATGCCGGGTTAAATGGTCTAAAATCTTGCAAATATCATCAAAGAACCATACCCACGCATAAAATGAGAATAGGAGTACAAATAATGTCATTAAGCCTATAAATTCCCAAAAAAGTTCTACAAAATGTCTAGAAAATGCAGCATATAAAAGTACTTATCAATTATTATGACTATTATTATCCTGATTAGTGTTAATATTATTATTCCTACTATTCCTACTATTATTGTTATTATTTGTTTATTTATTTCAATAACTACCTTTTTATAGTCATTTATTAATGAAAAGGCAGTTAGGTCTAGTAACATCAATTTAGGGATCTAGTTTGATTTTCAATGTGATAGCTGGAGTTTCTCAACCAAAATTGGGAGATATAAGTTTTCAAGACCTTGGCTAAACTTTAATTGCCATTTGCTAGTTTGGATTACAAGCAAATAGGTCATTTAACTTACTTAAGCATGATTCTACCTTTAATAATCTTTTTGGGTAGCATTAACACCTAACCTTGTCATTAAGATTAATCAAACCTCCCTTCTTCCTTAATTTTATTAATTTATTAGGAATCTAACTCCAATACAATTTCAATTACTATCCACTCAAATTACGCACTAGAATACAATTCACTCCATTAAATTAAACTTCTAAATCTACAACAACTTTCACTTATTTTAGAACTCCCAAAACACCTCTTTTTCAATCTTCTTCCACCTCCAACCTCAAACTTTCCTCCATCCTCTTCGATTTTTTGAATGGAAAAAACTAAATACAACCCTCCCAACATTTAATTCTTTCAGAAACACAACAAAATCTCTTTGAATTTCCACTCAATTACCCATTTGAGCTCGCTTCTACACCCATACTCAACCCCAGTTTTTCATGATCACCCATAAATGCCATACATTTTAACACCAAAATTTATAATTGTGAACTCAAATTTACACCTACTAACACTTATATAATGTTAAAGGACATGATTTTTAGCTAAATCACTGAGTTATGAAAACAATTAAAGAGGAACTTACAGCTCACCTTACAAATCCCCAAGAAACAACCCCCTCAAAAAAATGTACAAGGTGGTGATAATTTAACTCAAACTCAAGCCCGTGCGATGCTAGTAAACTTGCTCAGAACCCTTCCTTAGTTTTCTAATAAGCCTTGATGGTTGCTTAACTTAGACTTTGTGAAAAGCTAAGTAAGCATACTCAAACACAAAGAGAACCTAGAGAGTGTGTGTGTGTGTGTGTGTGTGTTTGGGAGAATGCTTTGTATTGCACTTGGAATGCTTTCAATGACTTGATGTACAAATGAGCTCCCCTTGGGAGTATATATACACATTCACTTCCTCAATGGACGGTGGAGATCTATTCGATCCTACAGCTAAGATCATGTATCCAAAATATTTTATATAAATATCTAGGATTCTCCACAAGTGTGGAATTGTGTGAAACTCTCTGGAACCCTCTAGAACATACTCGAGAGAGATACAGAGAAATCCTAGGCATTCTAGAGTATTCTAGAGCGGTTCATGACACAGGGCAAAGAAGCTGCTGGACGGGACATGAGGCATTGTAGTTGGGCAGGGGAGGTGGATTGCTATGTGTGGAAGAGATGGAAAAATAGGATAAAACAAATTTGGCTTCTTTTTAAATCCTTGACAGATTGTTTTTTGCTTTTTTATTTATTTTTCCTCTTTTCCCGTGAATCTCAACTATTCTTCGTTTCTTTCCTCAGGAATTTGGGCACTCGTTTGGGACTTCTCTTCGCATTTCTACCTTCATTTTAGGTAGGATTTCTTTTTACTCTTCTATTTTATTTAATTCAGTCATGTCATAACCATATTGCTTTCATCTTGTTTTTAGTAATTTTCATAAGTCAGTTAAAAAAAATTATGAGTTTCATCCATATTGATTAATATGTGCTTTTGCATTTATTTCTATTTTGTTCATTAACATTATTGTTTTATTAACATAGCATGGGTGAACAAATTATATTTAAAAAAAATCTCCCATGAAAAATTATAACCTTTAATGAGTTTATAGATATTCTAATTTTGATTTTCCTATAGGTTTTGAATACTTCTATACAAAGCATGACTGAATTTTATTTTGAGGCCACTTTATCTTTTCAACTTGCAATCGCATAAATATTTCAAATGCTGAATTCAAATGTAGTGCTCAACTTTGTTAGGTTGAGATTAACTAAGGTAATTAACATAGACTAACTTCAGGCAATTACAAAGGGTATCAGCAAGTAGTGCATGCCTCAAAGGGATACTTATCATTCCCAACTCTAAGACTCCTTTTATTTTAATCTTTGATTGATTTATTTTTTATGATTTTTATTTTTTTGCTTTTTTGGGCAAAATAAAGGTAAAAACTAAAGAAAAGACAAGTGAGAGAATCAATTATGAAAGCCTAAGACTCCAAGACAATGGTGATATACAAACAATGAATGGATTCAAAATTGTAACAGAATGATAGGTTTAGAATTACGGCAAGGAATGTCAAATCTAAAAAAGTTCTATCTTGCACATAATACTCACGCACAACCCAATAGCTAAGCTACAACAGATAAAAGTCAACCGCAGAAAATACAACTTCTGCAAAACCAAACAAAAACAATTTTTTTTCTTTTTTTCTTTTTTTCTCAAATTTTCTCTTTATTTTTTCCTTTTTAACAATTTGAAGCATATCGACACCCCCAACACCAAAATTACACAATGTCGACATTATGGAAACGGGAGCCTCAAGGACACAAAAACAAAAGAAAACATGAAAAATAAAGACACCATGCACGCTATAAATAAGGAACAGAGCAATACTACTAGGTCAGATAATAAACATACTCGTGTTATCTCATCGTCCATAAAAAAATTAGTGGATAGACTCAATCTCATGCTGTAATAATCATATCCCATCAAAGCTCTTAACAACCTATCATATATGCTAGAACTACTTACAAACATGTGAGTACAACAAAAATAGTAATGTGTGTTTTACTAATGCAATTTAAGGCTTACTTGAGCTTATCAGTGCACTAGACCTAATCTGATGAGGGATAGTTATTCACATAGAATGAATACAGTAATGGCCTAAATGTATTAGAAAAGTCAAAACTAAATGATCTAGGTGGTCCCATATGTCCAACATTGAAACCAACATCTCTAAAAGGGGAAACAAAAGGGTCTAGGTAAAACCCTTTAGGATGCGTAGAAGAATAAAAATATAAAGGGTCACCTAAATTCCAACCCCCCTCCTCCAAGGGATCCTCAAGTCAGTCTACATAGTGCGGTTAACAAGAATCTGAACCAAGTCAAACTCTCAGTTACAAGCGTATGATTAGTCTTAGATAATGTGAACGTAAAAGGATTAAAAAACATAGTGAGAAATGCTCAAGCATCAGTACTATGACCTGAATATTTACAATAATCAGACAAAAAATGAGCACATAGAGTTGGCATCCGACAATCCAAATCCTCTCTAACATTTTCATACTCCCAGCTGTCATGAGCCTAATATTCAAAGTAGTCCCAGATTTCACCATAATATTTAGAAAACAAACCCATCAAAACCCAGGTACATAGTTTCAATATGAACCCGATATTCAGAATTCACTCCCTCAAAAATAAGGGCCATGGCGAATTTCCCATTTTTCAAAATATAGGTCAACACATTGAGCACGAAAAATCATTCAATCTAATTAAATATCTCCAAAATATTTCTTGCTCATGTTGAAAATGGAAAATCACCATGGCCCCCTTTTTTTGAATTTTAGAATTTTTAATTTTTTTGAATTTTGAATTGTTTTAGTTTTATCAAATAATAAAAACAAGTTAAATGGGTTTAAGGAATATTAATCAAACTAACTAAGCAACTAATCTAAATGGACAATTATGAAACTAATATACTAAGACAAACTATGAAACTAATTGTGGTAAACAAAAAACAAAAACAATGACTTGAATTGAAATCTTCTCTGCTACAATGGTGCCAAAAACTTGTATGATCAAAATGAAGGCAAAATTTTAACTGTAAGCATATGTTTTCAACCACAATATTTGAGGTTCAAATCCACTGGAATGGATCAGATTCAGACCTTTACAATTGAAAACTAACCCACGTTACTTGAATTGAAAGCAATAAATAAGCAAAACAAAATCATTCAACTAATATCTAACCTAAACATGATCAGATTTAGCAACAACTAATTTGCAAATCAGCCACATAATTCAAAAAACAATGAATTTTAATCAAGAAGAAGAGGGAGAGGGGAAGAGATAGGCAGAAAGGAAAAAATTACTAACGGATTAAAAGCAAACACTGAGAGTTGAATCATATAGATTAATAAAAACAAAATTTGAATTAAATCTAAATATTTGGGTCAAAGGCTTTGAGAAAGAATCAAACTAAGCTTATCTACTCCTAAAATCTAAACTAAAACCTAAGCAAAGATGATAAGGCATTATGATGCCAAAAGCCTCCTTTTATAGTTGTAATAGTCATCCTTCACTTTGTAAATTCTAGGAGTACGTTTGCCATTCTCCACTCTTGATCAAGGTTAGGAAAGGCACCATAATAAGGGAATTGCTTGGAGCCCAATTGATTTTCAATTTTCAACACTTATCCACTAGTTTCCAAAATCTGTTCCAATAAGTCTTACACTCCAAGTTAATAACTCAATATTTTATAACATCATTATTCCCACATAAGCACACAAAAAAAAAATTCGCCAATAATCTTGATTACATTTTAAAAACCCAAGTAATTAGAAGTATCTATTTAATCAATTTTAGTGATCGAACAATTGGCATTCTTTCTAGCAATGCAATGACTAGGACTTTGCTAATTTTTCTCATGCAGGTATTGAATAAGACCTCTACCTATTCGCTTGCAAGAATCATTTGATTGGCTTATTGTACATTAGAAAATGTAAACATTGTATGACATTGCTATTATTCAAATTTCAAAGGATGAGAAAAATCACATCTAATAAATGAAAAATTTACACATTGGCCCATAGAGGTTTGGTGTATTAGTTTCTAGAACCAATGAATTTGAGAAATAATTTTGTAAACCATTGCCGTTTGGGGTAGATAGTTTGTTGACCCGTTTCTGGCATCAAACCAGAAAATCCAGTTAAAATAATGGTGTGTAATACCGCGACTTGACATGAACATTGACTAATTGAATGCACTCCTCTCATCTTGAATTGCGTTGTCGTAGGAAGGTGTTTTTCGTTAGATTTTTTTTATTTATCCCAGCGGTCAACAAATTATGTATTTAAATCCCCCTTTTTGCCACCCACCCCTCATTTAAAAATATTCTTTGTCCCTCATCTCTCTCTCTCTCTCTCTCTCTCTCTGACCATCATTGAAGGGGCTCAAAGCAAGCACTTGAAGGTATGTGAATTTTTTAGACATTTTGTTAGTGACAACTTAAAGTTAATAAACACATAATAATTATCTAAAAATATTTTTTTTTGTTATTTAGAATTTTCTTTTTATGTATATTTAAGTTGGGTCCCTTTGAGAATATTTTTGTGCATTTTATTAATGATTTTTTTGATAATTTAATAAGGGACAATATATTAATAGAACAAAATATGCAAAATTCATCTAGTTGCGGAGGTAACTACATTCACTATGATATGGAGCTTCCTTGTCCAAGTTGTGGGAGGGCTATAGATACAAAGTTATCGATGCCTTCTGACAACTCGGAAAGGCTATTTAACAAATGTTCTTAATGTGGGAAATTTGTGAAGTGGGTGAAACCTATGGAAGATAGACAAATACTTTTAGATGAAGAGGAATGAAGCAAGCATGCCATGGCAAATGAACTCAAAGAGATTATGATGCTACTTAAGGGTATTAATGAAAGGATTTTAGTTGGAATTACAATTATTGTAGCAAGCCTTGTATCAATTGCAATGAGTGAGCTCCAAGGGTTTTTAATACTGAAGAACATATTATGTAATGTACTTTATTAATACCAATCAAATGTCAAAAAGAACCTACTGATACAACAATCAAAATCCACCACAGTGATGCCCATATGATTGTCAACAATTTCAATCAATACATAACAAGTCCAACAACACCAACACAAAAACAAAGCATATCTAGAAATTAATGCTCATATGATTGTCAACAATTTCCACCAATGCACAACAAATCTAGTAACCCCGAAACAAAACTAGAGTACATCTAGAAATAGAGTATATCCGCAAAGTATAGTAGAAACTCCATTAACATTCAATCCAATAGGTCAATGACATTTTCCACAGTAGCTGGACAACAAAATGGGGTTGGTTTGCTGAGAAAAAGCTTAGACTCTTGAAAAATGGGTAGCAATATATACCAACAGCATTGCACTCTCTATGATAGAGTAGGAGTCAAGAGCCGGAGAGTAGTTATAAGTATTAAAGGAAATATAGCAAATAATGAAATGATAAGTTGCAAACAAGGGTACCTCAGCAGTGGTTAGGGATTTGGTCCGCTAGATGAAGTAGTTTAAGATTATTTGTCCGAATAAAGAAGATTTGGCTCTTACTACCTGAGACAAAGAAATTCTTGCTATTTTTGGCTAATATGAAGAAGTTCTGGTAGTGGTTGGTTGAGATAAACTACCTTGGGTTATCTTTGCCTTCTTCGAAGTGTTTCCATCAACCTTACCTGCCCTACCAACTTATCTTTTTTCTCACCAACTTTCAGTTTCCTAGAATTATCTTTTCCTCTCTTATCTCAAGCACATTGTACTCTCCATGACTCCTAGAACTATGCACAAACTACTTACGTTTGTTGCATCTGAAGGTGTTGTTTCTGGTATGTTTCTTCCTCTTTTTAGTTATCTCCCTTCTTCTTTCACTGGCTAGTCTACTCTTTAAGTTCAACTATGATGGACCTAGCTTAGGACATTCCTTTTCTTTCTAAAAAAAATGATCCTTAATAGGGTGCATGATCACATCATGTGTGACACAATAGTATATGCTTCATGTACATATAAGTCAATGTCTTGCCTTTCCTTCAAAACACATCTTATCCCATGCTTGTAACATATATCACTAATGTCTCACACCATGCAATCACAGTGATTCTCAATTATGTTCAGTATGAATGTAATACTACCATCAAACACGCCTCTGCTAGTGGGGTTGACTATACAACCCCTACTTTCCATTTCAATTTTGATCAGCAACTTTTTGACCTTGGGAACCACATGACTAGGCTAAGTTTCAGCCAACTTGAATCTATGAGCTATTGTGTCCATAAACTTCCTCCTAGTATGCTTTAAAAGAGTGAAAATTGGTTTGTCGTTAAACAACTCATCTTCCAATTAAAAGAGTCCACAAAGTTTGTGGTATTATTAGGGCATTTAAGGTTCACTGTGAAGGTGTACCTAGGCCAGTGTTCAATTAGATCACCCAACAACCACTTATATGCACCCAATAAGTCTTTCTTGTTGGCTTCCATGGCATGCTTTTCTACATGCTGATTATGAGCATTGCAAGCTATGCAAAATAGCGAGTATAATTTTGCACCTACAATAATAATGAGCATGCCAAATTGAAACCCGGAATGTAAATCAATAACAAGCATACGCCATATCCAAACCAGGACATTCAACACTAAAGTTTCTATAATAGTGCACTTTACTGATTCTTTTCTTCAAGAGATTTAATGAAACCCTATGCAAAAGTAGTAAATTAAGCAAAAATATATTAAATGTACTTATCATATATAAGAAAAAATAGGGAGCATACAAATATACCTTGTGTATGTCTGAAATAAATGTGTACTTTGACAAATCTGTCCTGTCCAAGTAGATCCTTAGAGCTTTGAAAAAGCTTTCCCATTTGTGCTTATTCTCCATCTTAACAACCCCCATATGCTTTGGGGAAATAATCATTATTTGCATTTAAGGCCATTGCTGTCAACAACACACCTTTGTAAGGAACCTTAAGAAAGCACCATCAACCCCAATGAATGGTCTACAACCTTTAATGAACCCAATTATCATGGCCCTAAATGAAATGAACATCTTCTTGAAAAGAGGGGATATCATCAATCATTGAGAGATGCAGGAAACTATGGTCCTTGGGTTATTCTCTTTGGTTTCCTCAAGATATTTTGGAAATCTTGCATAAGACTCTTCATGCCTACTATCTAACCAAGACTTGAGAAGCTTCTTTGCTATGTCACATGAGTGCCTATGAATAGTTGTCATTGTAAGATTCACCTTAGAATCTATCACAAGTTATTTTAGAGCCCATAGATGTGAAGCCATCTTGCTCTCTTGTAATCTAGGGCAAAAATGGGAGCCCTTAAGTGATTTTATTTTTCATACGACACCATATGGAAATCTGGAGTAGTGCACTCTCCATGTATAAGTTTTAACCTTACATATAGCTATGTGTCTAAACCTATCATTCTTAATCCTTTGCATTGCAAATAACACTTGTATTGCAAAATCTGATCACCCTACTCTAATCTTTATCGTCAAACATGTCCCCCTCAGTTATAGACACTTTACCATCAGAGTTTGGTGCCACATATTTCCATTCTGGTACATTTTGTTCCACATATTTTTAGTGGGTTTCTGTCATCATCCACAACTTTGGCATTAATGTTCTTAGGTATTTCATACTCCAAATAAGCATTTAATAACTCATCAATATCATTATCATCATTGATGCTATAGTCATCTAAATCTACTAAAGATTCTTTACATTCTTCTTCTTCTTCTTCTTCATATGTCTTATGCATATGATTAACAATAAATTCAACATCTTGATTGTCATTATGGTCACTCTCATCAGCTCCTTTTGAACTGCCACTTCAAACCCCCTATCATAATCCTGGTAAGATGCCTGTCTAGATTGACTAAGTTATCTGAGTCATATGTTTCTAGCCATCCTAAACTAATAACTTATTGTATTTAGGGATAGAACATGAAGTTGAGAGGATAGTATGCTGATAAGTTTGCAATCAGTTTGGGCATTTGTGATTCAAGCTGAGTAGAGTTAGGGTCACAATGTATAGAAGACATAGGCTGAGAAGATCTATAGGCATGGGGTTAAGAAGATTTAGTAGCAGTGGGTTGAGAACATTGAAGGGCAGGGGATTAAGAAAAATGGTGTAAAGTCCTGATTTTTGAAGGTTGATTTGCATTTTTGTGTTGGTTGTTTGATTATGGGCTACTATGGATTTCCACACTAGTGATTTTGGGCCTTGAGAACTAAATTGAGCCCTTCTACTCTTGTTAGCCAAATTATTGGTCTGGCTTTGTGGGGTTATATAAAGACTGTTAGCCTGATTCTTAGCTTGCCTCCCACAAACTCTCTTCAGATTTCCCCGTTTCAACTATCCGAAAATTTTTAGGCTCATTTTCACTCTTGTTAATAGAAGGGGATACTACAGACCCATCAATATTACCTATACCATCAATACTTAGGGTTGCATGGCACTTTTGCAATTGTTGTCTAATGAAGTGGTATATAGTATGAGTACAAAGCTAGCATGTATATTGAGCTCTTACCGCCAACATAATTCTAAACACTAACAAGTTTCTTCAATCCTCATCATATTACAAAGCTAACCTCCTTTTTGAACAAGGAGGGCAAAACACAAACCCAAAGTAGTTAGATACATCCACCTCACGCTTCTTACCCTCTAAATAGGCATCTCGATAAAGGTCAATCATATAATATCTATGTAAATCCACATTTGAAATTATAACCATGTGGCCTTCATAATGAATTCAAATAGCCTACCCTCTTCAATCTACAATCCATGTACCAAACAATTGAAGATTCCACTAATTCAAAAAAGTAACTCTCAAATTAACATACATATCACAATTTTCGAGTACCCTAGTCAACAAATGAAAGGTACTGTTCTGCAAATATAGATCCCAATACACACACACACACACACAAACATATAAACATACATACATATATATACAAACATACATATAGATACATATATATATATATATATATATATATATGTATATGTATATATATACATATGTGTATGTATATAATTATATAAAC
>JACYFF010031955.1:39694147-39783865 GCA_017589665.1 Selenicereus undatus | reverse complement strand
AGGTAAGACAGACAACTTAATAGAAAACGATAAGGTGGGGTCTTACAAAGATCCTCTTTGAATACAGATGATAGAGTCCTTGCCATCTTAGACGCTTTGCTTGAACGAATGAATTGGAAAGAAATTTTTCAGTTGCCTGAAGAGATGCGTGGGCAAGTTATGGCTGCCATGCGCCATGCAAAGTCATATGCTAATAAAGTAAAGGAAGTTAAAGAGCCTGCAAAGCTTCCAACTTAGTGCGCCACTTGTAACACAATGATATCATTCACAAATGACGATCTATTACTTGGGTCAAACCCCAAAATCGTCTGTTGCTTGTCATTGGCTATATTCAGGGGTAAAAAGTCAAATGCTTCTTGGTAAACGATGGCTCCATGGTCAACATCATGCCCAAGTCTACTATGAATGACTTAGGGATCACTGTTGAGGAACTCTCTAAGAGTCGGATGATGATACAAGGCTTCAACTTGGAGGGTCAACATGCAATGAGCATGATTCGCCTCGAGTTGGCAATGGGTGATCAGTCCATAACATCAATCTTCCATGTGATAGATTCAAAAACTTCATACAAGCTATTACTAGGGCGGCCTTGGCCTTATGAGCCTGGGGGTGGTGGCATCAATTTTGCACCAATGCCTTCAACTTCTCAGCCTCTCCTGAGACAAAGTGGGTACGTCTTAAAGTTTAGCAAGAACCTGTTTCTTCTCAATGACTTGTTGCTCGATGGTGGTCACTAATGCCGATTTGGATTTAATATCACTTCGAAGTTGTTACTCCTCACAAGCAATACGAAGCGCTTCTTCTAGCCAAACTACTTTTTGAGTTGCACTCTTATGTTTGGCCTTAATGGCTTCTAGCACTTCTTGCACAGCGATAAGATGGCACTGCGCTTGGTTGACTTGTTCAATGCAGGCGATCTTCTCTTTACCCAAGTCATCTGGATAACGAAGTGTCAAGGCCACTTGTCTGTGTACCAAATATGCGGATACACTGCTCACATCATCATCTACCAGCTTCCTCAAAGGATTTGGGTCTCCATTAAGACGTTCAAAGCTTTTGTACATCATGGGGGCACTTTCATGCACTTTTGATACCTCATCAAATGAAGCATTCTTCAAAGCATTCAGGTAGCAGAACCTATAGCCCGTATGCCGTAAGTAATGATACTTTGAGAAGCAGGACTTGGTCGAAAGGAAGTGGCAGTAACCGCTGCAAACATAGATTTTCCTTTCACGACCTCATGGATGGTAGTTTTCTCGACGACAGTGGACATTCTTTTTGCCACCAGTTGAAAAGATGTCGATCCCTCCACTGAGTGCTCACTATGGGTTCGTGACATAGGAAATGTTTCGACCCCTTTCGAGGCCGATCCTGCAACTCCCTCTGAGGATGCCAACCTCTTTATAACTTCTATGTCCTTGCCACCATGAAGATTGGCCTTAGCGGCTGACAACTTGGTTGCATGATTAACCTCCTCAACCAATTGCTCGTCTATGACAGAGGCATCCTCCTATACTAAACTGAATGCACCAATCTTCATCAAACAAAAACAAAGGAGTGGAAAGGTCAAGCAGCTAAAATAAAAAAAAGTGGTTGTGATGAGTCTTGCAAGGTTCTATACAAAAAGAAGAGCAAGTTACATCTTCAAGGTTAGGCATGTCTGAACAGCTTGAGATATCATTGAAAAGACTATCCCCAAGAGGCGCGCTGGAAGTATCGACAGAGAGGGTCTTGCGCTTTTTACGCCTACAACGTTTAAAGTTAACTTCTGAATCCTGGTCACTGTCATCATTTTCGATTGCGTCACCCCTCGATTAGCAATAGGAGTATCAAGAGACTTACCGGTACGTTCAACATTAGAATCTTGGTCTTCAAAATTAGATCCCTCCTTTGAAGTATTGCCCCTTGTGTTCTTCTTGGACTTAGATGGGTCATGTCCTGCACTCTGCCGAAGAAGACCAACATTAGCCCTGAGGTCACTTATTATCACCTTAGACCACCAATCCTGGTATTTCTTAGTCATGAACTTGTCAAGATGTAGCGAACGGCTCGACAACGTTGCCATGGACTTGATGTTCTTAGATAGGATGGTGGTCCAAAAGTATAAGGCATCATTGTAGGATGTGGTCTGAGTGCGAGGGTCAAGTCTAAGCGCACCAGGTTGCTCCTGCCAAAAACCCCAAATTGTCTACTGAATTGATGAGGGCTATAAGGCATAACATAAAAATTCATTGCATGACGAAGAGGTAGGTAACCAGAGCGGAGAGCTATTAGGTAGCTGAGCTTCTCATAGCCAAGAGTTCCATCGTTATTCAAAGTCTCATATTTGTTTTTGCTAAGGATGGTGCAACCCAAATCAACAATTGCCCCCTCATGGATATGTATTCGAGCGTCCTCAAAACTCTTTGCCCTTCCAAAGCTAGAATAGTGCATCATTAGAGGACCCGCTGGAGCTGGATCCAATACATAATGGGTGCTGAAGTAACATGCGAGCCAACCATATAGATAATGAGTAGGAAAGAATGACATGGAATTTGAGGGTTTTCCTACACTAAAAATAACACTAAGGCCACAATAAGTGCTTGCCAACACTGGCACTGCAAGACTATATGTGTATCCTACCACCATATTTTTAGCCCCTTTGAAGGTGGTAGGACGAATGAATCCTTTTTCATCTTCTGGAAGAGCAAAAATGCATAACCAACATGAAAGAAAAGCAGCTACATAGGTGCTCTATGTTCTATCAATAGGAATTTTAAGTTCATCAAAGACAGCAAATTCTTCTTGAGTCCACTCTAGGATCGTAGGTTGAATGTCACCAGAAGGATTATGAGTTGACTTAGGTCGTGATTTGACAGGATGTGACTTGGAAGAGCTTCACCGCCTCGAGGAGGACTCTTGCTTAACTTGTCTCTTGCATAAAAAATCTATCCAATGTTCAACACAAACCCCTCAATCGCGGGCATTTTCAAGACGACTGTAAGCAGAAAACAAGTATGTACCTGTGGGCTAGATTAATCTCTGATTGTTTTCGACGACGTTGATATAATGCATCTCAGCTAGGTACTGCCTCAACATAAATTTTCCCGTAAAGTTTATACAATCCCCATAGAGATATCAACATTTCTCTGGATATAGTATGCAAAGTGTTGGTTTTAGGGCACCAAGCCTCACAAAAGGCGCGAATAACATGAGGATCACGATTATAAGTGTATAATGAAGCATACATTGCATCAAAAAGGTGGCAAGTCCTCAATTAGGATTCGAAGCATGAGAGAATGTGTTCTACCCACTCCCAACATTTCAGAATGAAAGAGAATTCCGCTAATATCTTCAATGCTAGTCCCTAAAGATTTTCATCGAAAATAATTTTTTACCCAAGTAGCGGGAAAGTGGTTATGGTGTAGCTATTGTTATGGTTAGCGATATGACGAAGGTAGTTATCACCATGTGTTCTATCTACAGCCCTGGTAGTCAACGGTGATACGAAGTTAGAAGGTGGGACGGTGGATATCTACTTAAACTCTGGACGAAGCAAGGATGGGTAAATAATAAATGTGCTACCCATATCTACTTTCGTCTCTTCATGTTCTACAACAGAAAGATAAATTTTATCGCATCGTTTGTATTCCTTAAATCGTATCATGACTGAGTGCCTATTAAAAAAAACACAAGTGGTTAGTTTCGTAAAAAAAAGGGGAAAGAAAGCCCAAAAAAAAATCCTCGCTGATTAGTTTTCAAGGATATGAAATCCTCGGCAGGCTCATTAGCAAGGTTCAATCCTCAGGCGACACTTCCCATTGGCATGTGCGGGGCCTTTCTCCTCGAAGTCTAAAGACCGAGTCCAATGGCGCTCACACTCAATGAGTCTTTAAGTGCTACGTCTCACTGCCATATGCGAAGGCTCTCTCCTCAAGGTCTGAAGATCGAGTCCAATTGCCTCAGCACACAGCGAATCTTCAAGTACTACACTCGTTGGCATGTGCAAGGGCTCTGTCCCCAGCATACAACGAGTCTTCAAGTGATGTTAAACCATTTACTAAGGTCGAATCTTATTTCGCCGATGCGAGATTCTTCGAGGAAGGGGCCCCTTTGAAGGAAACAATGCAAGCCTTTATCTCCTCTACTGGTAAAATGAGTGATGACAAACAGTGGCACTAATGGTAATGTCAAACAACCACGACAACATGAGATGAAAAGTAGCCAAGTAATGACGAATCTCTCCATCAAGAAAGTAATTGTTGCAACGAATCCTGCAGTGGCCGTATTCAGGTAGATTCCTAAATCCTGCCACAGGAATGGTAAAGCGCCATTCAATACATGCACAACTCTTAAAAGCACAACTAAGCCTATTAGAAAATTTAAGAAGATTGATTGTCGTATCCTTGGAGATAAATGTGTGTTTCTAACTCATAAAGCCAACCAAAGTAGGGTAGCTAGAGCCCTTCTCTTTGGCTTTGTTATTTCTTCCAAGGGCTCACTTCATGAAGAGAGTGACTTGCCAAAGGTGTGCACTGATGATGGGTTCGATCCGAATGTGTACAAGCTAATGAAGAAATCTGGTTATGACTTTAATAAGCTAGTTTCTTTGGGGCATGTCATCTAAGCTAAGCCCTACGACATCAATGAGACACAAAAGAAAATATAAGAGCAATGTGGCATTGTGGCAGTTTCAAAGTTAGGCCTCGGTTATGTGCCATATCAACCTATCTGGATTTCAAGGCGACGTAAAGCTAAGCAGTCCCTTGCTCAGTATATTGCAGCAGAAGAGATTATTGAAAGTGATGAGGAGGATGTCAAGAATAAAGCAAAATCTTTTATGTTTGGCAGATTGCAATCTTCCACTTCATGAGGACGCACTTCTGTGTTCAACAGAGTGGGAAATGGCAAAGTCTCAAAGTCTTTTGCTTTCTAGAGGTTAAAAGTAGGCATACAACCCAAACCTTCAATCTTCACCAGGATTAAGTCAAGTGAAGAATTGGCAAAGTTCGTCATTGACACAGGAAAGGGGCTTAGTATTTGGTCGTCTTGGCAAAATAAATGAAATCCAAAGTGCTATTTCTTCTCGTATGAAACGCTTGTCGACTTTAGATGTGAAGACGGAGGGTTCACTAAGAGTCAAGAGATGCACAGTGATTTTCACTAGCCATAGGGTTAATCTGGGCCCAAAAGAGGAACTCAAGTAAGAGAAGCAAGCTTCCTCCAATCACATCACAATCTAAGAAGTTGATGACTCGGACGCTGAAACAAAACTCGCAGAAACTCCCAGGACTCTAGAAGACGAAGGGCAAGCCACAGTGGATGAACTCAAAGAGTTGAATCTTGGAACTCGCAAGGAGCCTCGCCTCATATTCGTGAGCTCACTACTTACACCCAAAAAGGAAAAGGAGTATTTTGATCTCCTGTCAGAGTACAAAGACATGTTTGCTTGGAGTTACAAAGAAATGCCCTTGTACACAAACGTCGCAGTCCACTGCTTGTGTATACAAAAAGGCGTTTCACCTAAGAAACAACCCCAATGATGCTTCCAACCAAAGTTAGTACCAAAAATCGAAAAGGAGGTCGACAAACTCATAGAGGCTGGATTCATTCACGAAGTCAAGTACCTAACATGGGTTGTGAACATTGTCCCTGTAAGGAAAAAGAATGACCACCTGCGTGTTTGTTTGGATTTTCGGGATCTCAATGATGCTTGCCCCAAAGATGATTTTCCACTGCCTATGACGGAACTCATGATTGATTCTATGATAGGACATGAGGCTCTATCCTTTATGGATTGCACAGCAGGACACAATCAAATTCAAATGACACCAGAAGATTAGGAAGCCATAGCTTTCCGTACACCTAAAGGGATCTTCTGCTACAAGATAATGCCCTTCGGCTTGAAAAAGGTCGGAGCCACATACCAAAGGGCAATGCAAACCATCTTTGAGGATATGTTGGTCAAGTTAAGAAAGAGACCAGACCATTTGCATGATCTCCAGCAAATCTTCGAGAGATTATGAAATCTTCGAGAGATTATGAAGATGTAACTCAAGATTAATCCACTTAAGTGCCCATTCGCTGTTATTTTTTGGAAAATTCTTAGGTTTTATCATCCCACATCGAGGCATTGAAATTGACCAAGCCAAAGTCAAATCCATTCAAGACATGCCTGAGCCTAAGAACGTTAAGGAGCTTTGTGGTTTACAGGGGTGCTTAGCCTATGTCAGGAGGTTTATATCAAACTTGGCCAGTCGTTGTCACCCTTTCAATCACCTCATCAAGAAAGGAGCACCTTTTGAATAGGATGAATCATGTAGGAACGCTTTTAAAAGTATCAAGAAATATTTGTCAAGCTAACCAATGCTAAGAGCTCTGATTCTCGGCAAGCCTTTGATGCTTTACATTGCGGCCCACGAAAGATCACCGAGGGCATTATGTGCGTAGGAAAATGAGGAGGGCAAAGAAAGAGCTCTTTACTACTTGAGTCGAACTTTGGTCGGGGTTGAATTAAATTACTCCCTAATCGAAAAGATATGTTTGGCTCTCATGTTCGTTGTGTAGAATTTGAGGCATTACATGCAAGCTCACAAAGTAAGGGTCATCTCTAAGGATGACCCAATCAAGTATATCTTGTCCAGACCAGTTCTGGGTGAACGGTTAGTAAAGTCGGCTATTATCTTAGAACAACACGACCCCGTCTATGTACCACAAAAGGCTATTAAAGGGCATGTACTGGCAGACTTCCTAGCATATCACCCAATTACTGGCAAGTGGGAGCTAAACGATGATCTACTTGGTGAAGAAGTGTTTGTCATAGATATTCTTCCACTGTGGGAAATGTACTTTGACGGTGCGGCGCGATAAGATGACGCTGGAGTAGGGTAAGTACTCATTTCCCCTGAGAAACACATCCTCCCGTACTCATTTGCGTTGACTCAGTTGTGCTCCAATAACATGGTTTACTATTAGGCACTTATCTTGGGCCTCCAAACGGCCGTAGAGATAGGCATTAAAGACTTAGATGTGTACGAAAATTCACAATTAGTCATCAATCAGCTTCTTGAGGAGTACGAAATTTAAGAAAAAGGATTTGATCTTATATCATGCACATGCCCTCCAAATCTTAGATAAGCTAGATATAGTTAAATTACAGCATATTCCTAGGAGTGCCAACAAGATGGCTGATGTGCTCGCAAATCTTGCAGCCACTTTGGCACTGGGGGCAGAAGAGGATATGACGATTCCAATTTGTAATAAGTGGGTAGTCACACTATCAGAAGATGAATTCGTCCAGGAAGTGAATGCAATCTCTGTTTATGAGGTTGAAAAAGAAGATTGGTGTCACCCACTAATTGATTATCTAGAGCATGGGAAGCTGCCAAATGATGTTAAGCATAAGATGGAAATCCAAAGACAAGCGTCACATTTTCTTTGTTACAACGACACTCTCTACCGATGCTCCTTCCTTGGTCTTTGGTTGAGGTGCTTAGGCGAAGAGGAAGCACAACAAGTCATGGAGGTAGCTCACTTGGGAGTGGGTGGCGTGTATTAGTCCGGACCTAAATTGTATGATCACATCAAAAGAATGGGCTATTGCTGGCCCACTATGGTGCATGACTGCATTGGCTTTGCAAAGAGGTGTGATGCGTGCCAGTTCCATGCCAACTTCATTCACCAACCTCCAGAACCACTCCACCCAACCATAGCATCTTGGCCTTTTGAGGCATGGAGACTTATGTCATGGGGCCCCTCACTCCTAAGTCTTCAGCTGGTCATTTATACATTCTTGTAGCCACCGATTATTTCTCTAAGTGGGCGAAGGCAATTGCATTAAAAGAAGTCAAGAAAGAGAATGTTGTGGATTTTATTCGAACGCACATTATCTATCGATATGGTATGCCTCGATACATCATCACCGACAATGAAAAACTATTCTTCAACAAGCTAATACTAGCCTCTGTGAGAAGTTTAAGTTTGCTCAGCATAAGTCTTCAACGTACCATGCCCTCGAAAATGGCCTGGCAGAAGCATTTAACAAAACATTGTGCAACTTATTAGAGAAGGTGGCAGCAAAATTCAAGCGGGACTGGTATGAAAGACTCGGAGAAGCACTTTGGGCTTATCGAACCACCTACAACACACCAACGCAGTCAACTCCCTATACGCTCGTGTATGGTGTAGAGATTGTCTTTCCTTTGGAAATTTAAATCTCATAGCTTCTCATTGCTATATTGGAAGGCTTAAGTGATGATGAAAATCACAAACTCCGCCTAGCAGAGTTGGAGTCTCTTGATGAGAAAAGACTTCAGGTACAATAAAAACTGGAGTGTTATCAAGCGCGTCTGTCACGATCTTTCAACAAAAAGGTTCGACCTCGCTTGTTCCGGGTTAGCGATCAAGTGCTCACAGTAAGAAGGCCTATCATCATGACGCATAGGTTGGGGAGCAAGTTCATCCCTAACTGGGACGACCCCTATGTTGTTCGTGAAGTCTACTCGAAAGGTGCCTACAAGATAATCGATACAGAAGGAGTACGAGTAGGACTGATAAATGGCAGGTTTCTGAAGCGCTACTACCCTTGAAAATTGGTTATAAGCTCCTAACTACAAGCCTAAATTGCCCAAGCAAAAAATTTATTTTTTTTTTGGAAAAATCTTGTACTATTCCTAGTCGACAAGAGTATAAATTGTGAATGGCAAAAAAAAAGTAATAAAAAAATTTATTTAAAAAATCTTGTACTAGTCCTAGCCCGCAAGAGTATAAAATGTGAGCAACAAAACAAATAATTGAAGCACTGTTGGTTGAACTACATTATGACTTGATCTCATAAAAAAATTACAATTTTCTTGAGTATGTAGGTAGCTTGGTGAATAAAATCAGCAAGTGCAGTCAGATGAAACATAAGAAAGAGATGAAGAAGTGGCAAACATATTATTATTGCATAAAGAGTATCAAGAGTTCACTAACATGAACAATCCAAGCGCAAGTACAATAAGCTAAGCAACCTCATCAAATAGTGCTCATCCACTAACAAGGTTTTAGTGAGAGTTGCAACTCTAGGACATCGTGCTCATGTTCCTTCAACTTCTCAACCTCTTCTTGAGATAAAGTGGGTATGGCTTCAAGGTTAGCAAGAGATTGTTTCTTCTCATGACTTGTTGCTTGATGGTGGTCACTAATGTCGATTTGGCTTTAATATCACTTCAAAGTTATTGTTCCTCCTCACAAGCAATACAGAGCGCTTCTTCTAGCTGAACTACTTTTTGAGTTGCACTCTTTTGTTTGGCCTTAATGGTGTCTAGCTCCTCCTGCACTGCGACAAGATGGGACTGTGCTTGGTTGACTTGTTCAATGTAGGCGATCTTCTCTTCACCCAAGTCATTCAGATGACGAAGTGTTAAAGCCGCTTGTTTGAGTGCCAAATGTGCGGATACGTTACTCACATAATCATCTACCAACTTCCTCAGAGGATTTGGGTCTCAATTGAGACGTTCAATGCTTTTATACATCATGGGGGCGCTCTCATACACTTTTGCTACCTCATCAAATGAAGCATTCTTCAAAGCATTCAGGTAGCCAGAACCTGTAACCCGTATGCCACAAGTAATAACACTTTAAGAAGCAAGACCCTATCGAAAGGAAGTGGCAGAAACCGCCGCAAACATAGATTTTCCTTTCACGACCTCATGGATGGTAGTTTTCTCGATGACAGTGGATATTCTTTTTGCTGCCAGTTGAAGAGATGTTGGTCCCTCCACTGAGTGCTCACTATGGGTTGGTGACGCATGAAATGTTTTGGCCCCTTTCGAGACCGATCCTCCAACTCCCTCTAAGGATGCCAACCTCTTTATAACTTCTATGTCTTTGCCACCATAAAAATTATCCTTAGCGGTTGACAACTTGGTACAAGATTAACCTCCTCAAGCAATTGCTCGTTTATGACAAGGGTGGCCTCCTGTACAAAATCGAACAGGCCAATCTACATTAAACAAAAAAAAGGAGTGGAAATGTCAAGCAGTTAAAATAAAAAAAATGGTTGTGATGAGTCTCGCAAGGTTCTATGCAAAGAGAAGAGCAAGTTACATCTTCAAGGTTAGGCATGTCTGAATAGTTTGAGATATCATTGAAAAAACTATCACCAAGAGGCGCGCTAGAAGTATTGGCAGTGAGGGTCTTGCTTTTTTTGCACCCACCACGTTTAAAGTTAGCTTCTGAATCCTGGCCACTATCATCATTTTCGACAGTGTCCCCCCTCGATTAGCAAGAGGAGTGTCAAGAGACTTATCGGTTTGTTCAGGATCAGAATCTTGGTCTTCAAAATTAGATCCCTCCTTTGAAGTATTGCCTCTTGTGTTCTTCTTGAACTTAGATGGGTCATGTCCTGCACTTTGTTGAAGAAGACCAACGTTGGCCCTGAGGTCACTTATTGTCACCTTAGACCATCAATCCGGGTATTTCTTAGTCATGAACTTGCTAAGATGTAGTGAACTGCTCGACAACGTTGTTATGGACTTGGTGTTCTTAGATAGGATGGAAGTCCAAAAGTATAAGGCACCACTGTACGATGTGGTCCGAGTGCGAGGGTCAAGTTTAAGTGCACCAGGTAGCTCTTGCCAGAAACCAAATTGTTTGCTGAATCGATGTGGGTAGTGAGGCACAACATAAAAAGTCGTTACACAACGAAGAGGTAGGTAACTAGAGCGGAGAGCTATTAGGCAGTTGAGCTTCTCATAGCCAAGAGTTCCATCTTCATTCAAAGTCTTATATTTATTTTTGCTAAGCATGGTGCAACCTAAATTAGCAATCACTCCCTTATGGATACGTCTTCGAGCTTCTTCAAAACTCTTTGCCCCTCCAAAACTGGAATAGTGCACCATTAGAGGACCTGCTGGAGCTGGATCCAGTACATAATGGGTGCTGAAGTAACATGCGAGCCAACCACATAGATAATGCGTAGGAAAGAATGACATGGAATTTGAGGGTTTTTCTGCACTAAACATACCACTTAGGCCACGATAAATGCTTGCCAACATTGGCACTGCAAGACTATATGTGTATCCGACCGCAATATTGCTAGCCACTATGAAGGTGGCAGGGCGAATGAATCCTTTCTTATCTTCAGCAAGAGCAAAAATGCATAACCAGCATGAAACAAAAACCGCTATATAGGTGCTCTCTCTTCTATCAATAGGAATTTCAAGTGCATGAAAGATAGCAGATTCTTCTCGAGTCCACTGTAGGGTCGTAGGTTGAATGTTAAGTTGAATGTCACCTGAAGGATTATGAGTTGACTTAGGTCGTGATTTGACAGGTCATGACTTGGGGAAGGACTCTTGCTTAACTTGTCTATTGCACCAAAAATCTATCCAATTTTCAGAATAAACCCCTCAGTTGTGGGCATTTTCAAGATGACTGTAAGCAGCAAACAAGTGTCTACATGTGGGCTGGATTAATCTCTGATTGTTTTGACGACATTGATATAATGCATCTCGGTTAGGTACTGCCTTATCATAAATTTTCCCGTAAATAGGGAGCCAACCAAGTTTATACAATTCCCATAGAGATATCAACATTTCTCCAGGTATAGTATGCAAAGTGTTGGTCTGAAGGCGCTAATCCTCACAAAAGGCGTGAATAACATGAGGATTACGATCATAAGTGTATAATGAAGCATACATTACATCAAAAGGGCAGCAAGTCCTCAATTTGGATTCGAAGCATGAGAGAATGTGTTCTACCCACTCCCAATATTTCAGAATGAAAGAGAATTCTGCTAATATCTTCAATGTTGGCCCATAACAAACTTCACTGAAAACAATTTTTCGCCCAAGTAGCGGGAAAGTGGTGATGGTGTAGCTGTTGTTATGGCTGGCGCTGTGAAGAAGGTAGATGTCATCATGCGTTCTATTTGCAGCCTGGTAGTTAATGGTGATACGAAGTCAGAATGAGGGGTAGTGGATATCTGCTCAAACTCTAGACAAAGTAAGGATGGGTAAACAATAAATGTGATGCCCGTCTCTACTTTCATATCTTCATGTTCTACGAAAGAAAGATAAATTTGATCTAGTCGCTTGTATTCCTTAAATCATACCATGATTGAGCACCTGTTAAAAAAAAATGGTTAGTTTCATAAAAAAAAAAAGGGGGAAAGGAAGCAAAAAAAAAAATCATCACAGGTTAGTTTTCAAGGATATGAAATCCTCGGCAGACTCATTAGCAAGGTTCAACCCTCAGGCGGCACTTCCCGTTGGCATGTGCGAGGGCTTTCTCCTCGAAGTCCAAAGAATGAGTCCAATCGCCCTCACGCACAATTAGTTTTCAAGTGCTACGTCTCGCTGGCATATGCATAGGCTCTCTCCTCAAGGTCTGAAGACCGAGTCTGATTGCCCCAACACTGTAACGCCCCAATAATACATAAATCACAACTGCATTAACCTACATAAGCTGAACACCAAGAATTCAATGAATGGGCGTTACCGCCATCCGCAAGGACAAGGCTTCTCTTGAATATGAAAATTTAGCCATAAAATCAAAGTATAACCTTAAAGGACATTCACGACCATTTGAAACATTTAACAACACACGGGAATGATTCTAACTTCCCAAGGTTACATCATTATACATAACTTAGTTTAATTATACAATTATAACATCAAAATACATGTTGCAGTTCAGATATATATAGCTGGAACACCAAAAAGCACCACCATAAGACATGAAAGCATCTTAGCACTTCTATCCGCCAATCTCATGGACGGTCCTGACTTATTTATCACCTTCAGCTTCCCTGCCCGCTTGAGAGCGGTATACTGAAAACTTTCCTAAAACAAAACATAAAAATATTACGAACTGTGAGCCAAAGCTCAGTACATGCATCCCTGTACTGATAAAGATTTGTTCAGTACAAAGATTTGTTGAAAAAGAAAATTATGAGCGCCCACTTTGCAATTCATTTTGATTTTAAAACAGGGAATGAGATGTATATAAAGCTAAGTTGTCAATTATTATCTGTTAGTGCACCCCTAAGTAACTATTACGATCTATGTATAGGTGTACACTTGCCAAGCCGACCGAAAGACCTGACCTGAAGCCGTGCTGGTAACTGGAGGGCAATGCCCCGTAACTGATAACTGGTGGGGTCACTAATTATGTGATAAATCACTTATTCAATTGGTTCATTGATGTACTTACCAAAACATTATAATTTCGATAAATACGTGCTGATTTCTAAAGATACAGTCAATGAACGTACCTGAGATTTTTAAAAGCTAGATCACAGAGTAATTAGATGCACTAAAATGGAGAGAATAGATTGAGTGTTTAGGCCTTGATTCTGTTCAAAAGTCATTTTAGGCATATGAGGTTAGAAATGAACTTATTTTCATAATGAATACATTCACATAAAATTAGCACAATGGATACCTTTAAATAAAAGAAAAGCCTTATAAAGAATTTGTGCGAACCAGTTAATAGATTAAACTTATAAAGTTTTTATAAAGTATAGAAATGCTGAGTTAAGGCACGATAGTGAGTTTAGGGGGGGTAAGGGCTTCTGACGAGGGCATGGAATGAGTAATCCACAACTTATACTCCTGACTTCAAAATGAGACATAAGACCCCAATATAAATAGCTTAGGAAGTCCCCTAAAACTTTCATTTAGGACACGAAACATGATTCCCATGACAGGTTCTATAAAATGGGGTTAGAACACCAACATGTCAGGTTTCAGTGCTGAAAAATCCATTCTGCCTAGGTTCAGTAAAATAGCCATAACTTCCTCCACACACCTCGGATTAAGGCGATTCAAGATTCATTTTAAAGATAACATCCAGAACTATCTACCCACCAAAAAACCGAATTTTTGGACAGGCCGATTATTACCAGTTTTGTTCCAAAGTTCGTCCTATTTTTCTGAAAATTTCAGCAACACTGCTTTAGTTGTTCCTTCACTTTTTTTACACCAAACTTCAACTCAAACTCTTTCTTAAGAGTGTATAACACACTTTGGTACATCCCAACCTCATACAACATCACCCTACATAATTCCTCTTCATATTCATATCAAATAAAACTCCTTTTCCAGTCACATAAACCCACACACCTCAAATTTAACATTAGTTGGTCCAAATCTTGCATTTTGGACAAACCCTAGCTTTGGGTCACTTTGAGCTCTCTCCCAACTTTTCCAAAACACCCTAAACAACATAACAACTTCAATATATCAAGAGATAAGTAAAGACAAGGATAAAACATACAATAAACATCTCTTAAACAAGAAGCTTTGCATGACCAACATGAAACCCTAACCCTAGCCTCATCCAATTTCAACTCCAACATAATCTATCAACAAAATGATTCTTAATACCATAAAAACAACATAATCCATCAGTAAAACAACCAAAATAAGAAACAAAAATCAACAAGATCAAGAATCAAAAACAAAAATCAGCATAGGGGTGAAAGTAACACTCACTTTGAGCTTGAAAAGAGGTAGATATGCTTCTTGATGCTTATGGAAGTGAAAGAGGTGTTTGGGGGTGGTGAGTGGGGGATGTTTTGAGGGTTTTTGGTGGTTGAAAGGTGGCTGGGAGGGGGCTGCTGCTGCTGTGTGTGCCGAGTAGAGAGAGAAGGAGGAGAGGGAAGAGAGAGAAAGTCTCTTGAAAACTTGGTGTAAAATGAAGATAAAGTGAATTTTTACAATTTATACCCCATTTACTTGGCTGCAACTAAAAGTAGAAAAGTCAAAATTGTCAAGCTTGATTAAGGCTTAATTAAGAGGGTTTAGCTAAACAAATAAAGATCAAGTCTTGTTGCATCGCAAACGGCCCTAAACGGGCTCGGGTTTAGCGAAAAACTGAAACCGAGTGCGTTTGCGAAAAAAAAATTCTTTTTTTTTCCAAAGTTTGAGATAAATGGTTGTGGTGCCTTGAAAAAGAATTCTAAACATTAAATTCATAATTATCAAGGCCTAACTCGATTTTCAAATTCGACTAAAACAAAACCCCGAATTGCAAAGTGAGGGCCTATCCTGAATGTCCATTGGAATCATAAAAGAAATGAGGTAAATGAAATGATATTAATCCCATGGATTAATAAAATAAAATTAATAAGCATAATTTAGGGTCGGACTATTACAGTCTTCCCCCCTTAAGAAGTTTCGTCCTCGAAACTGATGAACTTAACCATAACAAACAGGGTTACCTCGAATAAATGTGGGTATTTGGCTTTCATTGCCTCCTCGGTCTCCCAAGTAGCTTCTTGGGAGGTATGGTTCGTCCAGAGTACTTTAACCAATGGTATCTGCTTGTTGCGCAGCTGTTTGATCCTGGGATCTCGTATTTGAACAGGACGCTCTTCATATACTAGATCTTCAGCGATATCGAAAGATTTAGATACAATGGTATGGTTTGGATATGGAATATATTTTCGAAGATGAGAGATATGAAATACGTTATGCACGTGCTCAAGTTCGACAAGCAACTCTAGGCGATAAGCGACAGGATTCAACTTTTCAACGATTTCATAAGGTCCAATGTACCTTGGACTCAATTTGCCCCGTACTCCGAACCTCTTCACACCTTTAGTTGGTGAAACTTTTAGAAAAATTTTATCACCGACTTAAAACTCTAGAGGCCTTCTTCTTTTGTCTGCATAACTTTTCTGTCGACTTTGGGCAACCCTAATATGCTCCTGAATCTTTCTTATTGTCTCAGTGGTCTCTTGGATCATTTCAGGACCTATAATCAGTGCCTCATCCAAATCACTCCAGCACAACGGGGTTCTACATTTTCTCCCGTATGGAGCCTCAAATGGGGCCATTTTGATGGTGGATTGATAACTGTTGTTATAAGAAAATTCCACCAAAGGTAAATCATCTTCCCATTTTCCTTGGAACTCCAATACACAAGCTCTCAGCATGTCCTCCAAAATTTGATTCACCCTTTCAGTTTGTCCATCTGTCTCTGGGTGATAGGAGCTACGAAAGTTTAGTTTGGTCCCAAAAGCTTTTTGAAGTGCTTGCCAGAAGCGCGCTTGGAACCGCTGATCCCTATCTGAGACTATGTCTAGAGGGATCCGATGTAGACGGACTATCTCCTTAACATACAGTTGGGCTAGTCTTTCTATTCCCCAAGTATCCTTAATTGGCAAGAAATGACCCGACTTCGTGAGTTGATCAACTATGACGCAGATAGCATTCTTCTGCGAGGCAGAAAGGGGTGAACCTATAACAAAGTCCATTGAGATTGAATCCCACTTCCAAGTGGGAATTTCTAAGGGTCGTAGTTAACCCACAGGGCGCTGATGCTCTGCTTTAACTTTATGGCAGATTAAACACTTGTTCACATATTCTGCAACATCTTTCTTCATATTATTCCACCAAAAATATTGTCTCAAATCTCTGTACATCTTTGTACCTCCTGGATGCACTGAATAACAAGTATTGTGAGCCTCTTCCAAGATTTTCTTTCTTATTTCCCCATTTTTGCGCACACATAGGCGATTCTGGAGCCGTAAAGTCCCATCCTCATGTACTACAAAACCTAGAGACTTCCCTTTTTCTAAATTTTTATGCTTTGGAGTTCGGGATCACTTTCCTGAGTCAGTCGAATTTCTTCCACCAGGGACGACTGAACCGTAAGTGCTGATAATTGAGCATTCAATTGCCCATGAAATACTAATTGAATCCCAAAGTCCTCAAGTTCTCTCAAGAGGTGCAATTGAGTAATCACCACAGTGGTATTGAATATGCAAATCAGAATCTTTAAGCAACTCAAGCCAACGCTGTTGCCTCAAATTGAGCTCCTTCTGGGTGAAGATATACTTTAAACTTTGATGATCAGTATAGATCTTGCATGGTACCCCATATAAATAATGCCTCCAAATTTTCAAAGCAAAGACCACGGCTGCTAATTCCAGGTCATGGGTAGGATAGTTTTTCTCGTATGGCTTGAGTTGTCGAGAGGCATATGCCACTACTTTGTTCTCTTGCATCAGTACGCACCCTAGACCGTTCTTTGATGCGTCACTATAAACTGTATACTCCTTCCCTTCCATTGGTAACGTGAGAATTAGGGTGGTAGTTAGTCGCTGCCTTAGCTCTTGGAAAACTTTCTCACATATTTCAGTCCACTCGAACTTATTCACCTTCTTCAACGGATTGGTCAGTGGAGAAGCGATTTTCAAAAAGCCCTGGACGAACCTTCGATAATAACCTGCTAAGCCCAGAAAACTTCTAATTTCAATGACATTGGAAGGCCTTGGCCATTCTATGATTGCTTTCACCTTTTAGGGGTCAACTTTAATTCCTTCTTTGGTAATCACATGCCCTAAAAATACCACTTCCTCCAGCCAAAATTCACATTTCTTTAATTTGCCATAGAGTTGATGCTCCCTCAAGGTTTGCAGTACTGTTTGTAGTACTATTCGCAATTGGTCAGTATGTCCCTCCTTATCCTTAGAACAGATAAGGATGTCATCTATGAACATCACTACAAACTTTTCTAAATAAAGTCTGAAAACCCTGTTCATAAGGTCTATGAAGGCTGCAGGAGCATTAGTGAGACCAAAAGGCATCACTGTGAACTCATAGTGACCATACCTGGTTCTAAATGTTGTCTTAGGAATGTCATCAGGTTTAATCCTAAGTTGATGGTCCCCTGACCTCAAATCAATCTTAGAGAACACTCTTGCCCCTTGTAATTGATCAAACAAATCATCTATTCATGGCAGAGGGTACTTGTTCTTGATGGTAATCTTGTTCAACTCCCTATAATCAATACATAACCTCAAGGTTCCGTCCTTCTTCTTGACAAACAACACTGGAGCACCCCATGGTGACACACTTGGCCTAATAAAGCGATTTTGTAATAGTTCATCTAGTTGAAGCTTTAATTCCTTAAGCTCAGTTGGGGCCACATGATATGGGGCTTTAGAAATAGGTTGGGCTCGAGGAATTAATTCGATCCCAAAATCAATTTTCCTCTGTGGGGGTAGTTCTAGTAATTCTTCTGGGAAAACATCTTCAAATTCACAAACCACAGGTATATTCTCTACTTCCTCTTCTTTTGTTGGGGTGCTGATAGCATAACACCAATATCCAATACATCCTTGATATAACAGCTTACTTGCTTTCATAGCAGAAATCAAAGGACAAGAGCTTGCCTCTCTCTGCCCATAAAAACACACTTTTCTCCATTTTTCATCTTTCAAGATAACCTTAAGATCTTCATAATCGATTTTGGGCTCCATAAGAATACAACCAATTCATCCCCAAAATGATATCAAAATCAAACAAATCCAATTGAATCAAATCCACAGGGAATGTGGTTTCACCAATGGTGATGGGAACAAGTTGATAAGAGATGGGGCACTCAATCACAGAATTATTGGGTAGCTTGATTCTATAATTGGTTGCCATCGTTCTGTTCTCAATGCCCAATTGTTTAGCGGATCAGGTAGATATAAACGAATGAGTGGCACCCGAATCAAATAATACGCAAAATGGCTTTGAATTTAAAAAGATAGTTCCAGTGACTACTGTACCAGAGGTAGCAACTTCCTTTTTGTTCATCACAAATGCCCTTCCTGCAACTGCAGGCCTTGAAGGTGGAGGTCCCTCGCAGAGCGGGGCCAAGGGTTTCGTTGCGCCCTTATCTACAGCTTTTAATCGTCGGGGGCATGCAGCGTTAAGATGTTCAGGACTTCTACACCACATGCATTTATTAGTGTCAACGCGGCATTCAGGAGTGGTATGATTTGTTCTTCCACATTTCGCACAAGGTGTTGTTGAGCCTGCAGGACGACTCTTGGAGGGAACAGGAGTAGGTTTCTTCTGGTTATGCTGGTTCTGGGTCACACTCTCACTTGGAGTCCCCCGCTCAAACCCCTTTCTCTTATGGTTGATTGGATTCAGTGTCCTCAACTCCGTCTTCACTCTTTCCACTTCGGCTACTCACTCATATAGTTCTTGATAAGTTAGCATTGGTTGTCCAGCTAACTGATTTCGAATATAGAAGGTCAAACCTTCCTCAAACCTTCTCATCTTTAGCCTTTCAGATGACACAAATTCAGGGACAAACCTAGATAGTTCGGTGAACTTACTAGCATACTGCATCACCGACATGCTACCGCTCATTTTTAATTCCATAAATTCTTTCTCCTTTTGCCTTTGCACCACAGCTGAGTAAAATTTCGCCCTCAGCTCTGGTAAGAATTTATTCTAGGTGAATTCAGACCCTTCAAGCTTATCCTTCACTGTATTCCACCAAATGTCAGCTTCACCTGACAAATAATATGTCCCAATGTTCATTTTCTTTTCCTCTGGTACCTCAACTACTGTCAAAATTTTCTCCATTCCCCTTATCCGTTCCTCCAATAGCACGGGATCATAAGACCCATTGTAAACTTTAGGGTTGCGCCATGCTACCCTATCTACCAATTTATCCTCCTTGGGAGGAGTTCCAATAGGCACCTGGGGAATCCGCTTCATCAATTCAGCAACTAAGGTTGGCCAATAACTCGGGTTGCCTAAATTGCTAGCTAACTCAAAGAGCGACGGTGGTATGTCACCATGTGGTGGCCCCTGACACGAGGCTTGATCACCCGATCCATGGCCTTGCTCCGAATTGTCCTCCACATGCACCTCATTGTCGTTTTGCATTGTCTGAGACATTCTGATCAGACATTAAATAAAACAATTCAGACACTGGGACCCCAGATATATAAGATAAACATGCCCAATAAATACATAGGAGATGGATCAAAGAACATTTCATAACTCAAGGCGCCATCATTTCATTTCATAACTGCTTACTTACATACATAGTTGCTGATTTATATACATGAACAACAAAGGCATACAACACCTAGCTGAATAAGCAAGCCTAGTTCTGACTGCTAAATACTAAGCACTAAATAGCCCTTAGACACTAGATCTGTCACATGACCAAAAAGAGTTACGGATCATGTCATCGTGGTCAGAGAGGATTCGACTAACTATATACAATGTCGGATGCCCCACAAAATATAACCATCCAATCCAACTATACCATATCTACATACAGAGGGCTCAAAATAGAAACCACTACACTGACCCTTAGAATCACCTAACGATCCCTAGATGGATCGTAATCTGGGTCAGACACATCGTCAGGTTCTTCACCTGAATCGAAACTACTCGTAGATGCCTCTGACTCGGCATCATCGACTTCCTGTTGAACTTGTGGCTCATGTTCCTCCTCTAAGTCCACCATCAACTCACCCGCCTCTTGCTCCCCTTGCTGCTCTATCCCCATCTCATCACTGTCTTGATCCCCCTCGGGATCCTCCTCTGGGTCGTCCTCCTCTGGATCGCTCTCCTCCCCCTGGGGATCCTCATCCCCAGAACTAGAACTAATCACCACTAAGTCTGGGGTAGCAGGGATGTCTATCACCACGTAGACCTCCCCAGGGCTCTCAGGCATCAGTGAGGTGCCTGGTGCGGGTGGGATGGGTGGCTCCTGTGCTGGTGCTGGGGCTACAGGAGGGGGATGGACCTGATGGAGGGGAAAGACGTGTTGAAGAGTTTCCATAGTAATTCCCCTTAATTCAAACTCCTCTCTCAACAACAACTCTGTAGTGAGAGTCATCCAAGCCCCCTAGGCCTGAAACCTAGACCCGTCTAAGCCTGGGTTCCCTGTCATCATAAAGTCGTAATAACGATGCCTGAACTCCACCCACGACCGAACCGGGGGTAAGGACCCCAGCAGTATCTGCGCACAGACCGTAATAATGTGGAACTCGGAGTAGGGTTCCTGTGCGTGTGCCTCCATACTAATATGGAGCAACGCAATGTAAGCTATCATTGATCCGCCCGGCAACATGTTAACACCATAGGGATCCATCTAACAAAGAAAACACATATGTGAGAGGCAGGCATAACCATAGCCATCCATAAATAAGGAACATGCAAATAAAAGCAACTTACATTCTCCTAATATCACCCTAGCAATATACGATAGCCCTTCCTAGCAACCACTCTCACCCTATAGTTTCTAGCTCTACCTTCCTCAAGAAAATCTCAACCTGACTCTGATACCAAATCTGTAACGCCCCAATCATACATAAATCATAGCTGCATTAACCTACCTAAGTTGAACACCAAGAATTCAATGAATGGGCGTTACCGCCATCCGCAAGGACAAGGCTTCTCTTAAATATGAAAATTTAGCCATAAAATCAAAGTATAACCTTAAAGGACATTCACGACCATTCGAAACATTTAACAACACACGGGAATGATTCTAACTTCCCCGGGTTACATCATCATACATAACTCAGTTTAATTATACAATTACAACATCAAAATACATGTTGCAGTTCAGATATATATAGCTGGAACAGCAAAAAGCACCACCATAAGACATGAAAGCATCTTAGCACTTCTATCCGCCAATCTCATGGACAGTCCTGACTTATTTATCACCTTCAGCTTCCCTGCCCGCCTGAGAGCGGTTTACTGAACACTTTCCTAAAACAAAACATAAAAACATTTCGAACTGTGAGCCAAAGCTCAGTACATGCATCCCTATACTGATCAAAATTTGTTGAAAAAGAAAATTATGAGGGCCCACTTTGCAATTCATTTTGATTTTAAAACAGGGAATGAGATGTATATAAAGCTAAGTTGCCAATTATTATCTGTTAGTGCACCCCTTAGTAACTGTTACGATCTATGTATAGGTGTACACCTGCCAAGCCGACCGGAAGACCTAACCTGAAGCCGCGCGGGGAACTAGAGGGCAATGCCCTATAACTGATAACTGATGGGGTCACTAATTATGTAATAAATCACTTATTCAATTGGTTCATTGATGTACTTACCAAAACATTATAATTTCAATAAATGCGTGCTGATTTCTAAAGATACAGTCAATGAACGTACCTGGGGTTTTTAAAAGCTAGATCATAGAGTAATTAGATGCACTAAAACGGAGAGAATAGAATGAGTGTTTAGGCCTTGATTCTGTTCAAAAGTCATTATAGGCATATGAGGTTAGAAATGAACTTATTTTCATAATGAATACATTCACATAAAATTAGCACAATGGATACCTTTAAATAAAAGAAAAGCCTTATAAAGAATTTGTGCGAACCAGTTAATAGATTAAACTTATAAAGTTTTTATAAAGTATAGAAATGCTGAGTTAAGGCACGGTAGGTAGTTTAGGGGGCTAAGGGCTTCTGACGAGGGTATGGAATGAGTAATCCACAACTTATACTCCTGACTTCAAAATGAGACATAAGACCCCAATATGAATAGCTTAGGAAGTCCCCTAAAACTTTCATTTAGGACACGAAACATGATTCCCATGACAGGTTCTATAAAATGGGGTTAGAACACCAACATGTCAGGTTTCAGTGCTGAAAAATCCATTCTGCCTAGGTTCAGTAAAATAGCGATAACTTCCTCCACAGACCTCGGATTAAGGCGATTCAAGATTCATTTTAAATATAACATCCAGACCTATATACCCACCAAAAAGTAGAATTTTTGGCCAGCCCGATTATTACCATTTTTGTTCCAAAGTTCGTCCTGTTTTTCTGAAAATTTCAGCAACACTGCTTTAGTTGTTCCTTCACTTTTTTTTACACCAAACCTCAACTCAAAATCTTTCTTAAGAGTGTATAACACACTTTGGTAGATCCCAACCTCATACAACATCACCCTACATAATTCCTCTTCATATTCATATCAAATAAAACTCCTTTTCCAGTCGCATAAACCCACACACCTCAAATTTAACATTAGTTGGTCCAAATCTTGCATTTTGGACAAACCCTGGCTTTGTGTCACTTTGAACTCACTCCCAACTTTTCCAAAACACCATAAACAACATAAAAACTTCAATATATCAAGAGATAAGCAAAGACAAGGATAAAACATGCAATAAACATCACTTAAACAAGAAGCTTTGCATGACCAAGATGAAACCCTAACCCTAGCCTCATCCAATTTCAACTCCACCATAATCCATCAACAAAATGATTCTTAATGCCATAAAAACAACATAATCCATCAGTAAAACAACCAAAATAAGAAACAAAAATCAACAAGATCAAGAATCAAAAACAAAAATCAGCATAGGGGTGAAAATAACACTCACTTTGAGCTTGAAAAGAGGTAGATATGCTTCTTGATGCTTATGAAAGTGAAAGAGGTGTTTAGGGGTGGTGAGTGGGGGATGTTTTGAGGGTTTTTGGTGGTTGAAAGGTGGCTGGGAGGGGGCTGCTGCTGTGTGTGTGCCGAGTAGAGAGAGAAGGAGGAGAGGGAAGAGAGAGAGAGTCTCTTGAAAGCTTGGTGTAAAATGAAGATAAAGTGAAAATTTTTACAATTTATACCCCATTTACTTGACTGCAAATAAAAGAAGAAAAGTCAAAATTGTCCAGCTTGATTAAGGCTTAATTAAGAGGGTTTAGCTAAACAAATAAAGATCAAGTCTTGTTGCATCGCAAACGGCCCTAAACGGGCTCGGGTTTAGCGAAAAACTGAAATCGAGTGCGTTTGCGGAAAAAAAAATTCTTTTTTTTCCAAAGTTTGAGATAAATGGTTGTGGTGCCTTGAAAAAGAATTCTAAACATTAAATTCATAATTATCAAGGCCTAATTCGATTTTCAAATTCGACTAAAACAAAACCCCGAATTGCAAAGTGAGGGCCTATCTGGAATGTCTATTGGAATCATAAAAGAAATGAGGTAAATGAAATGATATTAGTCCCATGGATTAATGAAATGAAATTAATAAGCATAATTTAGGGTCGGACTATTACAAGCACATAGCGAGTCTTCACGTGCTACACCCATTGGCATGTGCAAGAGCTCTCTCCTTAAAGTCTAAAGATTGAGTCCGATCGACCTCACGCACAACGAGTCTTTAAGTGCTACGTCCCGCTGGCATATGCTGAGGCTCTCTCCTCAAGGTCTAAAGACCGAGTCTAATTGCCCGTGCGCAGCGAGTCTTCAAATGATACATTCTACTGGCATAAGTGAGGGCTCTCTCTTTAAGGTTTAAAAACCGAGTTCGATCACCCTCACGCACAACGAGCCTTCAAGTGTTGCATCCCGCTAGCATATGCGAGGGTTCTCTCCATAAGGTCTAAAGACCAAGTCCGATCACCCCATGCACAACGAGTCTTCAAGAATCAGTTGTCGTTGTCAAATGTAAAAAGTTTTTTAAAAAAATCGAGTTCGGTCTCCGTCGCACGCAATGGGTCTTAAAAAAAATCAACCTGAATACAAGACAACCACAGTCCCAAAAAAATAAAAAAGAACAAAGAGCAGTGTGCCATGCATTAACAAATTGAAAGGAGTCAAGCTCCAAGACGGTCCCTAATAATCAAGGGTGTAGGTTGATTACAATGTTGACATATTTCAAAATAATAACAATAATAAACAAAGGAAGCTCAAGTGATGAGTTCTTGCAGGCTCACATAGAAGATTCTTACCGAATAATTTGCAGACAACTATACTAGAAGGAATATTAGCTTCTTAATCACACGGATTGTTGTTAAGAAAAAACAAATTTTAAGGGATCAAAAAAAAGAAGAGAGAGAAAGAAGAAAGCAAGACACGTGGAAGTTGTTCCTTTTGATTAATCGATGAGGATTAATCAATGATGATCAATCGATGATGATTAATCGGTGATGATAAAAAAATGATGGCATGAGCATCTCCTCGATTGCAATTGCAAGATTTAAAGACTTAAAGACTTCCTTTTTTTTAAAAAAAGACAAAAAGAAAGAAAGGGGATGGCAGTAGCGGCCACATTGCGGAGTGAAGATTTTTGGAAGTAACATTATCTCAAAGTGTTGCTTTAGTAAATTATTTTCCGTGACGTGTTACTAGGACCACTGTCATTGCCCCTCTCTGCGGCGCCTCCGGGTGGGCGGTCAAATTACCTCAAAGTGTTGATCCAAGAAAATCTTTTCTACAAATGGTAATCCATGTTGAGATTCCCTGTTGCTTTTCCTTCTTGCCGCCGATGTACCTGGTGCTTTTCGTGCAGTTCGCTGCTGATGGACTCAAAGGAGTTATATCAGCAAAGTGGATCAAATGTTGCACACCAAACCAAAAAAAAAACAAGATGATGCAAGTATGGTTATGCTCACGGGAAGAACAACGAGAAAAAGATAATTAACTTAGACAACTAAAGAAGACTAATGACGTGGCTACCTTCATCTCTCACTTGGAGATGATCTAGGCTTCCACGTTCATCGCACAAGGTGCGCCAGCTATAATGCAATCATGAGATACCAAAGTTTGGTTCGAACATCTCATCGATTCATGCAGCGAGATTTTGGTCAAGGAAAGGAAAAAGAGAGATAAGTTTCCTAAAAGCGAAGATTCTTGCCCTATTATAAATTGGCGTTTTATTCTATAAGATACATATCTTAAATTTAGACATATTTTCTCCAAATTTAAGCCGATAGCATGACAAATAAGGACAACACCCTACCAAAAAAAAAGAAGAATAAGAAAAAAAAAGAGTTCGAGACATCGGTCCTGCTTAAACATCAAGTCGTATACGCGACCTATTCTTGAAGGGGCAATTTGTAGGTGCCAAAAAGATTAAACATGTGCCACGTCACTAAATAATTTAAGTTAATTAATGTTTGCAAGTCCAATTAATTAATTTAATGACTTAGGTCCAAATAACTACCAAGTCAATGGCCCAAGGAAGTTTCAAGTCAACGACCCGATAACGTTATCAAGTCAATGGCCCGGTGGATTACCAAGTCATCAACTTAAATAGACTCCCAAGTCATCGGCCCAAGTTCAAGGCTCATCTATTGACCCAGGAAGGCTATTAATCCGCAAACTCTAGAAGAGAGGGGAGGATCTTCCCTATAAATATAGCTCCAACCCCCTCATTTCGGAATAGAAATTTCTCTCACAGAAAACCATTTAGAAAGAGACAACAAACACATCAAAATGTACCATTTACTCTAGAAATTGAAGTACACACTTGATCGAGACTCAAGCTATTTCTGCCCTCCATAAAGTCACAAATAAGAGATCAAATCAGATGAGTTTAATTTGTTCATTTGTAACAAAATATTCAGAGATTGTACCCATTTTTATTATAAATACAAAAATTGAATTTGTTCCATATTTCTTGTCTTAATTTTATTTAGACTTGAAATTTGTGATTACAGTAAGTCAACAGGCAACATTACTAATTAAGATGGGGACAGAAAGAAAGAATGAAAGAGTATTGAAAATAAGGAAACTATAGCATCTTGAGACATCCTAATGATCCAAGATGAAGAGACGCGCAGTGTGGTTACCGCAGGTGTCATGCCAAACTCCATTGTGAGGGTTGAAAAGCTGCCGCTGCAATCACTGATGCTACCACTGTTCCTGGCTTCTATATCATATTTAGAAGCCTTTCCAATTCCTGTCTCTTGTCAGGCTGTGATTGTTGTCCTTGTTGAGGAGGTGTGGGCTTCGGCTCATACAAGGGCTTGTCCAATTCTGCCTCCACTCTTCATGTATGAAATGTCTAATACTGTTTGGTTATTAAAATTCTTCGCATTTACATTTATGTCGTTGCTTTCCAACAAGAAACTCACAGCCTTCAAGTACAATGAAATCTGAAAAGTTAGCCTACCTCAAGGGAGTAAAAAATAGTTAACAGTATAAATCAGCAAGAATGAAAGAAAGTTAAAGCTTAAAAGCATCAAAATATGTTTGCTATGACTAGTCAATCACTGTTTGTGACTTCAAGCTGACCGCTGTGGCTAACAGGACATCCCCTAGATTACTATATATCCTGCTATTAATTTGAGTGAGAGAATTGCATTGCTTTCTGATGTTAACTAGCAGTGAACTGCAGCATCTAAGACGGCTGTGTCTCCATCATCCGTTATCATCCAAGCTGCCTCACATCTGAATTGCAAACCACCATTTTAAGACATCAATCTGATTATTGATAACTGGCACATAAAGTGGGTTCCTCCCATATTGAACATTTGCCAAGCACATGTCTGGGTCAGCAGTGAACAGAAGGGCTATTCATTTCAGCATTATTTATTGACGCGGCAGGGTGAAGCGATGTAGATTTATGTAAATTAACTCTGGAAGCAAGGGCTGGCCTTCGGTTCAGAACTTCTATAGCCAAAGTACTCATGACCCAGCATGGCACCAATGTGTAATGGATTCTCAGCATAAGCTCCCAGGACACACAATCTTTCGAGTGGAAGAGGCCCTTCATTTATTTCATTTAGCGTGGCACGATCTTTCGAGTGTCTTCACCCATGGCGACGTGCGAGTTGAAAAGGTTAAGAAAGATGGTGATGTCGATGAAATAGGATAACAGTTCTTATCCTATGTTCTGACTGCAAAGCCATCCAATTATCAAATAAAAGTAATTTGAAGTAGATCAGATCAATTCAATAATTTTTTTACAAATAGAACAGAGAATATCCATAATAGTTTAAGCTGATTAAGGAGAGGCTAGCTAGGAAGAAGCAGAATAATGTCTGCAATAGCTAAGTTCAAGTTCTCACCTGAAAACCAGATTAAAAGAACCTGATTCTCGTAATCACCAGAGGTGTATTGGATCCTTGTTTAAATTTTGTAATCATTACTTAAAGATAACACTTGCTCCACAGAACACCACAGAATGCGAAACTATCCGATTTCATGGCTTATTCAATATCTAAACCTGAACTTACTCCCTTAGTAAGTTCATTCGCTAAATAGCATTGGCTAAGCTCAAATGATGTTCACCTGAGGAGTTACATTACAAGTGCTTACTTGTAAAGCGTAACAAATCTTTAACCAGAAGATTATTTTGGCTTTGTTTCATTACCTCAATGGTTCAATGCTTTCAGGTTATATATGGTGTGTCAACAGATCCACGTTCCATTGAGTGCACACTCCCGTGAGCAGATAATAATGAAAGCCCTTAGTCTTTTCTATTGGGAAAATAAGGTGCTCTTCGATTGAGTTGAACTTGACTAATAGCTGAGCATGAAAGAGAAAAAAAGCGGAAAAAAACCGTCGACAGCAGGGTTCGAACCTGCGCGGGCGAAGCCCAACAGATTTCAAGTCTGTCTCCTTAACCACTCGGACATATCGACTACCTGTGTCAACAACGGCACTCATTTGAATATATTTCATAATTGCCTATGTGATTTCCTTGAATGAATAATAGGCTGAAGCAATGAAAATTCATAAGAACGTGCAAAGCAACTGCTCTATACAAGATCTTCTCTTGTATAAAACATTAACTGCACTTATTCATCGACGAAAGCTAACAAGAACAATAAAGAGATCAAAAGCAATTTTTCGCACAAGACCTTCTCTCAAAATTCTTAAGATGAGTAAAATTCCCGATGTGCATTGTAGTCTTTGCAATCATGTTCTTGTCGTAGAAGTCACGAAGTGCAAGAAACAACTAAAATTACAAAAAAGTAACTTTCGAGTCCTTTCTTCAAAACTCAGTTCAAGCTGGTGGCATTTTAATTCTATCCATGCATACAGGCCTTGCTCGCATTGTCTTGTCATTGCATGCCAACAAGCTTGGAGCGTCTGCGGTCTTCATATGCCCAAGGAACCACCTATATGGGATCCTAGCTGGGTGGTCCACAGGCTAGCTGGACTCGGTGAGCCCTATATGGGCTTCGGACCCTTCTTGTGCAGTACATGACAAGGCAAGGATGGTGTCCACTTCCAGTGTGAAAAAATTCTTGTCATTGGATAAGGTGATACTCAGTAAATGAAACAAGTCTAGCACGGTACTATTTGAAGCTTAGACCCCCCTTCTCTCTTGTTTTGTGATTAGTTGCTTATATTTCCACCTAATTATAATGATAAACTTCCTAGCAACCCTTTGCTAGCCAGGTTGAAGCGGATAATGTGAATGAACATGCTGGCAGAGGAATAATTACAGGATTAGAAGTGAAAACCCTGGTTCAAAATTCGTAGAAAACATCCGCTTTCATAACAAGCTTTCGTCCATAGAGGTGGTTAATCGCCAGTCTAGGACAGCCCACCTAGCAGTGTGGACTTTGTTCAGGCTAGTTGGCCTAGTCAAAGCCACCATCCCCTGCCACCTATCCCAATCTATAAAAACCAGAGAGTATTCTCTAGAAAATAATGAAACAGCTGGACTTGGCCGTGGCTAATACAATAGGACTACTTATCCTGGAGTCAAAACGTGAACACCACCAGACAGCCAAGAAAAAGGTGATCATATTACATTGAATTGATAAAAGAATGCATATTGCTTAATGCTCGAGACAAGGCAATGTCCAATCCATGAAGTACAGAGTTCTGCCAGACACAATGCCTTAATTACAGTAGATTCTTAATTAACACCCATTGCACAAGGTGCAAGTGGCCACTTGTATTTAACCATTGCACAAGGTGCCCACTTGAATAGAAACAACATCACTGTCTTCCTGAATTAAGTTGGCAGAAGAACTTATTGACTCACTGCATCAAAAAATTGAGCAAATCTGGGCTTTCTGACTGTATGTTCTTAGTGAGCTCACACTGAATGTGTAGAGCACTTCGGAATAAAAGTCAATGTCAGCGGTCACATTTGATTGGTTCTAAGTTTTGGCAATTGTAATTTTTTAATTGGTTCTAAGTTCAATTGAGCTATGAGATTCTAAATTTTTACTGACATACAGTAGATTGGTGAACTCATTCCTATTATATTCTGTACAACTACAACATTCACTTTGGGTCGGAAAAAGGGGCGGGGATGGAGGGGTTACTTTTGCAAGCACTTAGACTGATTCCAAGAGAATGACGTCATATTGTGTAACAGATTTAAAGTGTAATAGGTGCTTTGTACAATGATGAGAAGTGGGACCTAGCTCTTTCATAGCATTTATAGTACTCTTTCAGTGGTGGATATCATATGTCACATGTACCTTTTATTTCAATGTTTTAAGAATTTTCTATTATTGATTTGAGCATGTATCTGCCCCAATATCTCCATGATTAGCACGACCACCGGCTCTTGGGACACAGGCATCTCTAGAAAACATTTTCTATTTCGTTCTTACAGCAGAAGACCGCCTATTTGGAGAAAGTGACGTGGTACCCTTATTGTGCTTCATGGTTTAAAATGAGGTACACCGTTTATTCGAGTTAAGGCTGAGCATATATACTTCACCATTTGATTAAGTCCTTTATGACATAGCTCTTTGTGGAGCACTAGTAGGAACAACTTGATTAGTTCTCACTAATAGGATAAGGGTACTTATATAATTTTATTGTAACTGTATCATCTATATATGAGCGTCTGACTCCTAGTTTAAGTAAGCCATTCCATCACAAAATTATTCGCATGGTATGAAGAACCAATTGATATCAAATTTATTTTTCCTTGCCCTAGCTTCCGCCCAAACCGCAGTCTTCGCCCTTTTCTTCTACACATCACCATCTTCACACCACCATGATGGCCACCACTGGCATCGACACACCTCCATTCTCGTCCACCACAGACACCGCCCCTCTCCACTCCTCTACGGATGTTGGCGAAGTGGTTACTCTCCCATCACTTCTCAACTGTCCTCTTTGGAAGGTGGGTCGGGTCTGTTCTCCTTGGGATAGTGGGTTCCTCCGCTACCTCTACCATCTTCCTTGGCTCCTGATCTCACTTCTTTCCCTTACTTCACATGGAAACCAACTCGGTCACACCCCTAGTCTCTGCATTCTTATTTGGATGTTCTGGCGTCCTTTGTCGTGCCTTCTTCTGCTGTGTCTAACTCAGTTTTCATGCCTGGGTTCACGAGCACACCTCATGCTGATCCGACTGCTTTCGTGCTCCCACAATTTGATCATGTTCTCCCTGTAGTCTCCCCGATGATCCGGACCATCAATGTCACGAACTTCATCACTACCTCTCTTGACAAAGTCGAAGATTTTCTGACTTGGAAGACACAGTTCATCTACTTGCTTGTTATGCATCAGCTTCATGGGTTCCTTAATCGTAGTATCTCACAACCACCTCCTTACATTACAACGCCTCTTGGTGGACAACAACGTAATCCAGTCAACCCATTGTGGCTTCATCTCGACCAACTAACACGTGTTTGCATTTTTGCAACAATCTCCACAAATCATGTCATGGAGGTACGTGATTCTGTAGATTGACTACCAATTTGGCAACATCTTGAGTCTCGGTTCAATACTGCCAGTCTTGCTAGTGCTGTAGATCTAAAGCGTACGCTATCACATCTTCATAAGCCTGAGTCGCAACGCATGGATGACTGCTTGCGTTAGATCAAGTCTATTGTTGATTCTTTAGCGGCTATTAAGTCTCCAGTTTCTGGTTTGGAGTTGATTCAATGCACTCTTAGTGGTCTTGGATCGGAGTATGGCAATTTTGGTGCTAATTTATCGTTCCTGCCTAGTGGTATTATCTTTGATGAGGTTTGTACATACTTATTGTTCCATGAGCATCGTGTCAACTATGCTCGGAATCGTGAACACGGTGCTGTGACTCATCAGGCGTTTCTGGCTACCACTAATTGGGTTGGTTCTGTTGTTACCAGCTCGGCTCTGTCGAATCAGAATACTTGTTCCAAAGGGCAAAACAGCAAAGGTCGTGGATGTAATAATAATCGCAATAACAAGGGTGTGAACAACAAGAACAACAGCCAGAATTCCAACTCATCTACTTAATTGGCAACTTCTTCCAAGAGTGCACCTACAGGTCCTGTTTGTTGTGATTCAATTGTTTCATCATCTGATGTTTTTGTACCACTGTTTCTGTTACTAATTCTTCATCTACAAGTAATGAATCATTTGAGGGGGTGTTAGGGTATGCTCCTAATATAATTTGTCTGATTTATCCTGGTCATTCTGCTGCCTCTTGCCCAGTCAGATTACAGCCTAAACACAATTCCTCTATACCTACTTCGGCCACTTTTTCGCGTGTTGAAGCTACTAAAAGCCATTAGTATCCAGATTTAGCTGCAACTACTCACATGAATCCTAAGGAATGTATTATATCTTTTACGACTCCTTATACTGGTTCTAATAACATTGAAATAGGGAATAGTTCTTTATTGCCTATTGCTATCATTGGTTCATTGACCATTAAACTCACTCAAAGCCATTATCTCTTACTTCTGTTCTTCATGTCCCTCAGTTGTAGCATGATATTTTGTCTATTAGGCATCTTTGTAGGGATAATGATTGTCATGTTGAGTTTAATGGTTCTTGTTTTTCTGTAAAGGACACACTATAGGTGATGTCTTGTTGCAGGCTCTTAGTACCGACAACCTCTACCTTTTTTCTCAATGCGTGATATGAGCCAACCTTTGCTTTTCTTGCTTTCAATTTATCAGGAGATACTTGGCATAGTCGGCTTGGTCATTATGGAGCTAAAGTTTTAGATATACTGAAGAAAAATAAACTTGTTTCTAGTTCAGTTTTTCATGATAATTGTGTTACTTGTTGATTAGTAAATCTCATCGTCTTCCTTTTTAAGTTAATAGAACACAGTTTTATTTCTCCATTATAGTTAATTAATATATTATGATGTTTGACAATCTCCCATTATGTCTCATTTAGGTGTTCAATATTATGTAAATTTTGTGGATGATTATTCTCGTTTTACTTGGTTATATCCTATGAAGCGAAAAATTGAGGTTTGTACAATTTTTACAAATTTCAAAACCATGGTTGAAAAGCAATTTGGGCAATCCGTTAAAATTATTCAAAGTAACAGAGTCGGTGAGTTTGATAACTCACCTATGCAGGACTAAGATTCTTTTTAGAAAATCTTGTCATGACACACAGGCTCAGAACGGTTTAGCAAAACGTAAGCATCATCGCATTCTTTAGATGATTCATGGGTTTCTTATTCAGCCTCTGTTACCAACTCAATTTTGGGTTAATGCCACATACACTGCTATTTCACTATCAATGGGCTTCTTGCTACTGTTCTTGGCTCTGAAAGTCCATTTCAGAAACTTTTTAGCAAACTGCTTGATTACAATTTTCTTAGAACGCTTGGTTGTGCTTGTTTTCTAAATTTCTCTGCTTCCTCACAAAACAAATTACAACTACGTTCTATTAATGTATTTTTCTTAGCTATGTCACTGAGTAGAAAGGCCATCAATGCCCTGAGCCCAAATTAGGAAAAGTTTTTACAAGTCTACTAGTTCAATTTTATGAAAATACTTTTCCTTATCATTTTCTAAACATGCAGTTCCCTTAAACCCTGTCGTCCATGATAATCTTGCCAGTGATATTTTATTTCTCACTTCCACCTCGCAATCTTTGGCTGCTTCTATGTCTAGTTTGCAAAGCTCCAATGGTGTTCCCGTAGGTTCACATTGCCTAGCAAGGGGGCCGTCTCTTTCTCATGTGGGTCATCTCCTTCTGTCAAGTCTGTTGCTGGTTTGTCCATACCTAGCCTGCCTGCCCCACCTTCTTCTGACTCGCTACCTTCACCTTATCCAACTCTTGCCCAGTTCCTGCGATCCATCCCTTCTCCTATTGCCTGTTGGCCAGTCCTAGCAGCCGTCTTCACCTCGGTCAGACACTACCACAGTTCGAAAAACCAATACTTCTTCCCTTAGGTCTTCTCTTGTCCCTCCACCTACTCCTTCATCCATTTCTAGTCATTCCAATGTCCATCCTATTTAGACCTGGCCCAATTCTGATATTGCTAATCCTAAACACCTACTCTCACTATCTTCTCTTTGTTCTAAAACAAGCTATATCCTTTAAAGAGGCTACTCATAAACCTCGACGACAAGGGGCTAGCTTATGAGTACAATGCATTAATGACTAACAATACATGTGAACTAGTTCCTTACAATTATGCACAGGACTTGGTTGCGAGTAAGTGCCTCTATAGGATAAAATACAAGTTAGATGGTAGCATTGAGTGGTACAAAGCTTCCTTGGTTGCTACAGGTAATCATCAGCAGGCAGGTATTGATTTTCATGAAACCTTTTCTCCTACTGTTTGTCTTGCTACTATTCGTCTTGTTTTATGTATAGCCTTGTCTAAGAAGTGGTCGATTCATCAACTTGATGTTAAGAATGCTTTTGTTCATGGCATCATAACTAAGCAATTATACATGCGTCATCATCTCAGTTTCATTGATCCTCAATTTCCTAAGCATGTGTGTCATCTTAAGAAAGCTATTTATGGTCTTAAGCAATGAAGTCAAGCTTGGTTTCATAGGTTTGGTAGCTTTCGTTTAACACATGGTTTTCATTGTAGTTAGGTTGATTCGTCCATGTTCATTCTTTATTCTGATTCACATATGATTATTCTTTTACTGTATGTTGACGACATTGTCTTGATAAGGAGCTCTATTTCTCTTCTATAATCCTTTATTAAGCTACTCTTTCATCAATTTGCCATGAAGGACTTGGGAGTTGTCCACTTTTTTTAGGTGTGCATGTTACTTGTTCCTTAGCAGGTTTGTTTTTGTCTCAGTTCAAATATACCTCTGACCTTCTTTGTATGCTTCATGTGCACACCTACTACCTATGCACTCCTTCTGTTGCTAGAACTACCCTTTCTCTCTCTAATGGTGAATTACTTACAAATCCCACTGAGCACCTAAGCATGGTAGGTGCTTTATAATATTTGGATGTGACATAACCTGACATTGCATATGCAACTCATGTAGTTTCCTAGTTTATGCATTCTCTCTATACCACTTGCCTTTTGGATGCTAAGCATATTCTCATGTATTTTCAGGGGACTCTTGACCATGGGATTTTACTACGCCCTGTTATCGTTTCTTCATTTGTTTTTGCCTATTCTGACGCTGACTAGGCTGGCTGTTGTGGTTCATGTTGATCTGCCAATTGGGAAGTAGTATTTTTTGGACCTAATCTCATAGCTTGGCACTCAAAGAAACAACCTATTTTCACCAAATCCTCAACTAAAGCTGACTATCGTGTTGTCGCTTATACTATGGTTGAAACTGGTTGGATTCGTAAACTCTTACTTGATCTTGTTATTTACTCTCACCTCTCCAGCTCAGGTGCAGTGCAACAATATCAGTGCTACCTATCTTATTGCGAATCCTATTCATCATGATCACAGTAACCATATTACTCTTGATTACCTTTTTGTGCATGAACGTGTCGCTCATATTGATTTATTTGTTTGGCATGTACCTACTAGGCTTCATTTAGCAGATATTATTAAGAAAGGGTTGTCTTCACAACAAATTTTATTGCACATGTCCAATCAGTCCGTAGTCTGGTTGCTCCCCTCCATAGCATGAGAGGGTGTAATAGGATCAGGGTACTTATATAATTTTGTTGTGACTATATCATCTATATATTGGAGCGCTTGGCTCCGATTTTGGGAAAGCCACTCCATCACAAATCTATTCAAATTCACAACACGAATATGAGACTCCATATGTATCGTTTCATAGATTGCATTACTTAACCGTGTTGAGAGATGGTTATGATGCAGGGATATAACAGAGATGATATTGGTAACTAAGTCAAAAAATAAATAAAAATGACTTCTTACGTCATGCAACACACCAACGGAAAAAGTAAGGAATGTAAATATGCAATAGTATTGTGGATAAGGAACCTGTTCGATTGGAATCCGAGCTAGTCGGCGCTAGTCTGTTGCCATCCACGCTGCATCAAGATTAAATTGAAGCAGCCATCTTAAGGCATCTGGTTGACCATAGATGACCATAACATCAACTGGGTTCCTTCCATATAGGTTACATGCTAAACACATCTCTGAGTCGGCTTGAACAAAAGTGTTACCATCTCAACATTACTTGATCCCGTTGTCAGGTGCAGTAGTATGGACTTGTATAAATCAACTTTACATACTAGGCTAGGGTTTGATTAAGGATTTCTCTAGCGAAATCCATGTGACCTAGCATTTTAGTTATGTGCAATGGAGTCTGTGTGTAAACTCCAAAGATGCATAACCTTGGAAGTGCAATAGGGTCTTCATTGACCAATTTTAGTAACTTTATTATATCCCCTTTTGTTATAGCATTGTGCAACCTTCCCTCTATTATTCCCCCTCTCAGAAAGCGTTGAAAGGAAAAAGTTTCATTGTAATGCTAATACAAATGAACTTAGGCAAAGGAAAACAAGACTTTGATCCCCTAAAAAAAGGAACAACTAAAAAAAAAAACCATGTTATTACACAAAAAAAAGGAAAAAAATATTTTGATCCCTCTATTACACAAAACCAGCCTATAAGTATTGTCCATACTTGAGTAATCTTATAATAAACATCTTGAATGATCCTATCCAAAATAATGTTAGCAAAATGTTTAGGTTTTCATGGACTAGCTTGCGTAGAAGAAATTCATGTGTTCCCACAAGTCTTTCTTTTGATTTATGCTCTAAGAAATGATAATATTTTAAAACTAATTACATATACGAAATCAAACAAGCAAAAAGAGTCTGGCAGCTAAATATGTTCTCATGAACTATGATTAAGAAATAACACTTCTAATCTCCAAACATGGATTTGACCTTTTTTTTAAATTCATTCTAACATTTTTCTTGTTTGCGAATATGTAAAAGTTGATCAACAAAACACCTCTAGATGTAACATCATTCAGCGTTCTCTTCGTACTTTCTATTGAGATCATCATGCTTGTTTTCATTGCTTCTTTCTCAGCTAAATTAGCATTCTCTTCGTACTTTCTATTGACGTATAAAATTGAGCTTAACCGATTAGTAGTTTCATCTGCTAAATAGAAATGGCAAAGCTCATGTGAAGTCAATAAGTCGAATTACTTTACAATTGCTTGTTCACAATAAATCATAGCTACATTATAGTTGCTTCCATTTTGACTAAATAATGAATCTTAGGTTTTAGCTGATGAATTATACATCCATAAACATTTAAAGGATATAGTGACAAGCATTGTTGCAAAGAAATAAAATCAGGCCTTAGATTTCTAATATTACAGCTTGAAAATTAACTTTCTTGAGTGTTTATGCTCACAATAAATCTCTAAATTGTAGTGGCTCTCTAAAAATTTTGACAATAGAGTGGCTTATTATTGCAAACTGCAAGAGGTAGCCCAATCATGTATGCAAAAAGTCATACACATTCATTTTTAGAGAGATTCAATGGAATTGAAACCTTCATCGGAATTTCTTAAGGTATATTTCTATGATCACAACTTTATTTGGCTAAACTGTGTAATATGACACAACTTCCTCCCCCCCCCCCCCCACCCCCAATTTGATGAAAGTAAGGATTAAGAACAGTAGAACTTGAACATGCCATGCCTTCAAATATGCCAGAAGGCAACAACACATACATTGAGGCTCATTTGAAACCGTTAAGCAAAAATTGCTTTGGATACCACATGCTAGGGCTAGTGTTCACGCAATTAATTAGCGGACGTCAACAGGATGACAAACAATCAAGAGCAAGTGAAACAAAAACAACACTAATGGGTCGTTTGGTTGGTGGTAATCAGTGATGTAATGAAATTAAAATAACGAAGTTGATTACATTAACATGTTCGAGTCAAGATTGTAATCATTATAGAGATATTAAACTACTTAGTCACACTATGATGTTGTTGGAAAGAGTGATTGAGGGAAGATTAAGGAAGAATATTTCCATTAGAAAACTAGTTTGGTTCTATGCCATATAGATGGACTATAGAAGCAATCCATCTAATAAGAAGACTCATGGAAATATATAGGGATAGGAAAAAGGATCTTCACATGATGTTCATAGATCTATAGAAAGTGTATGCTAGAGTACCACGTGATGTGTCATGGGAATGTTTGAAGTAGAAAGAGGTGTCGAAGATGTACATCCGAGCCATCAAGGATATGTATGAGGGAGTAAAAAAAGTGTAAGAACCTCGGGAAGAGACACACAGAACTTTCCTATTGACATTGGGCTCCATCAAGATTCAGCTTTAACACGTACATCTGAGCTATCAAGGATATGTATGAGGGAGTACAAACAAGTGTAAGAATCTCAGGAGGAGACACAGAGGACTTTCCTATTGACATTGGGCTCCATCAAGGGTTAGCTTTAATCTTGTTCCTTTTCACTATCATTATGGTCTCAGGAGGAGACACAGAGGACTTTCCTATTGACATTGGGCTCCATCAAGGGTCAACTTTAACCTCGTTCCTTTTCACTATCAGCATGGATGTACTCACAAAAGTGCTTCAAGATAAGGTACCATGGTGTGTGATATCTATTGATGACATTGTTCTCATCAATAAAACTATGGATGGTCTTAATAGGAAGTTTGAACAATGGATGCATACCTTAGAATCTAGAGGATTTAGATTGATTAGATCAAAGACTGAATACGTAAAATGTAGGTTCAGTGGTAAGGAACCAAGTGGGGAAGAAGTCGCGATGGGTTGGGTGGTGTTATGTTTTAAACCGCAAGTGCACGACAAAGCTATAGCTAGCAATCGGTAAGCACAGGTCGAATACACGGGGAACTTGCTTTCAATTACTAGAACTAATTGCTCTACTCAATCTAGGCTAATCGATATCGGTGATTAAAGGATAAACTATAGATAAATAAGATAACAGAATCGTAAAACACTCAGGTTGGAATTAACAACACGAGTATGATAGCGAATCAATTACTAACCCTATCAAACAGACCCATGCATGCTTTATGAGTGAATAAATTGTCAATTAAGTCAATCTCCTCCATCTCTCAAGGGTCGAAGACAAATCATAAAACTATAGTCGCCTATGTCTATACGACTAAAAGTTGAAGGATTCCAATTAAGATCTACAATCTCGAATCCCAATTAAAGCTTTAATTATTTTCATATTAAAATCCTAATTGTCTACTAAATCACGCTAAGTGAAAGGTTCATCTCTCAACGCTCCCTTAAACCCAAGTAACCAAAGATGAATGTTCTTTCGAACATTTCATCAAACACGTGGCACGCATAGTACAACTCATCAACACAAGCAAGGAGAAAGGGATTTGGGGCTAACACATGATTTAACTAAACATAATCAGCGTCAATCTCAACCTATGTTTGGAGATTAGCCACACATCATCATAGAAATAACCAAATCAATCGCAAAAGGGAGAGGCATGAATTGCATAAACCCTAAAAGCAATAACAAAAGAGTGAGAGGTTTAGGGACAAACTTGAATTGAAATCAAAAGAGAATTCTTGAACGATCTTCAATCTTCATCAATTCAATCCAAAAGCATCAATGAACTCACTAAATGAAAACTTCGAAATCTCTTCCAAAAGTCCTTTCTAGAAAGGAAAAAATGAAGAATAAAGATAACCCCCCAAAACAGCCCGAAAAGATCTTTTAAATTCGCGACACCAGTCGGGGCGCTGGGGTGGCACGGTCGTGCCACCCGGCATGGGGTGACCGTGCCACCCTGCTGCCTATTCCTTCAGGGTGTTTCAGCGAGGCATGATCGGGCAGCGTGGCATGGGGTACCTATGCCAATCTTCTAAACCAAGCTAACCTCTTCCTATGCTTGAAATACGCTTTCTTGGGCCTCTTTTCGACCAATATCAGCATGTTTTCTTCTTTTTCGCTCGATGGGAATTCCTGAAAGCACAAAACATCATATATGAGTGGTTTCAGGTTAAAGGAGGCTAAATTGACCCTTTTTCCTCAAGATCAAACATGAGAACAATGGGAAAAGGAAACAACTAAGGGCCAAAATAAGGTCGAAATAGAGGTTTATCAACTCCCCCATGCTTATCTCTTGTTTGTCCTCAAGCAAGACTAGCTTAAGAAAGATCAAAGAGCGAGACAAACCTCTAGTCACACGCCTCCTTAGGCAAGAGATGAACAATCGATAAATCAAGCTAAATCATGCATTGAAGGCAGCCAAGTCAAGGTGTGAAACAATTTCAATAAAACACGCACGCTTCCATCCATGAAGCCCCATACCCAAATGCAACACATCAAATACCCCAATATTGAAGCACATGGCAAGATAAGATCTTCCTCAATAAGTGGTGAGTAAAAAAGACCGGTATAACCTCACTTTAGGACAAAGTGGAACACTCCCCTCAATGTGTTTAGAATACGTAACAAGAGTGCACTCGATACTCTATCCAATCAAGCAAACTACCATAAGTTTGGTAGAGTTCTCAATTCTCCACCACTTGATGCAAAATGCAATATTTCAATCATGAGAACTTGTAAAAATAGGGTGTAATGGAGCCAAGGGTAAAAGGTGAGAAATGGAGTAAATTTGGGAAGAGTGGAGCTAATAATCAAAAGAATAGGAAGAAAACAAAAAAACACTTCCACAACTAATGCCGGAACAACAATTTCACACCACAATTGAAAATTGAGCAACAAATCCCACAAAAACCTCAAGGGAGAAATTAAACAATCATTATTGCATTACCCTCATGCCAATCACTTTATACACAACTTTTCTATTTATTTCTTTTCTTTTCCTTCTTTTTTTTCTTTTTCTTTGGTTCCCTATTTTTTTCTTTTCTATTTCTTTTCTTTGAAGTGAAAAAGAACATGTAAATGGCATGGAAAATACAAATTCAAATTACGAATCCTCCCCAAACAAGCCACCAATAAAGTACCATAGGTGAACTAACTTCCAAAGCAAACCCAACTCAAATAGAAGTGTTGCTCCACTAGACTTTGACAAGGATATAGAAAATATGGATATGCCAAGTGTGTAGTGTGTATGGTGTAACAACAAAGATAAGGGGAAAGGCACAAAGGGCTAGCAAAGGAGATAGTACATATCAATGGGTGACTTTTTGGCTCATGTGGTTAAATGGAACAAAAATTGTCTCAATCATATTAACATATGCACATACTAAATGTAATTTCAAAGAGAACAAGACCAAGTTCTAAAGATGTAATCATGGATGGGTCACACATGAAAGGAAGTATGAGACTATATGCAATGAATAGTCATTAGACTCAAAGTCTCACAGGTAAATCTACCGTAGTCAAGCAATTTACTCCAAGATAGGTCTTACTTATCAAGGTCAATTAAGTCAAACCACATGAGCTTCAAGGGAATTGACATGCAACATAGGGCAAACGAACTACAGATAGCAATGTCAAAACACATTTTCACAAAACTCACACCATAACGAGCCACACTTCAATACACTAATCAACAGGATCTATCAATCATTACCTCTTGTGTTCTCTTCATGAGATGAGGTTTTCACAACTTTTATTCAACTCTTTTATTCAAAAAGCACTAAATCTAACTAAGAAAGCAGTAAACATATAAAGGATAATGAAGAGAAGGGTAAGAAGTACTACCTGAAAAGCTTATGAAAGCCCCGACTCGATCACTTCTCCTTTTGAGATGCAAAATCTAACCTATATGCTCTAAATTACATGCTCTACTAAATGAAAAAATGCAAAAAAATTATACAAAATTTACGTGATGTCCTATCTATATGATGCGAATGCAAGTTGTGTCATTCAACCTATGCCACAAAATTCACAATTCAACCCAAAGAGCTGCAAGCTCACCCTCCATGCTTGAGATTCTCATTGTCCTCAATGAAAAGGACATATGAAAAGGCCAAGGGGAAAAGGGAGAACCAAGAGCGCCGAAGGAGGGGGCGGTGGAAAATGACGCACCGTTTTGCTTTTGGTTTTTTCTTTTTTTCTTTTTTTTAAATTTTTTTTTAAAGATGCTTGGGCTGCCCTCCAAGAAGCACTTGTTTAAGGTCTTTAGCTTGACCCTTACCGCCAAATGATAGACAATAATGGCACGGGAGGTGGACTAGTAGAGTTGAGGAAATGTGGAGTAGGATCCACTACATCCCTAGTACGAACAGAAGTAATCCCAAGTCTAACTAGGACGGCTGCAGAAAAATCGAAAAAACCAACAAACCACATATGGGGTCCCTCATCTCCATCGAATACCACGACACCAGAAACAGCATCAGGGGGTTAGTATGCACAAGAGTTGCGGAGGGTGGGGGAATGACATGCACTGATGGTGGTGTGGGTGGAGAGAAATAGAAATCCATCCTCTCCCCACACATCTGAAAGAATATGGTGTCAGCCTATACCTCAATCACTGCCCTAGCAGTAGCTAGGAACGGTTTTCCCAAAATGATAGACACTTGAGAGTTCTCATCCAAATCCATGACAATAAAATTGGAGGGGATGGTGAACTTACCCACCTGAACAGGAACATCCTCCAAGATACTCACATGTTGCTTGATGGAGCGATCTGTGAGCTGAATAGTTAGACTAGTGAGTTGCAAGTCCTGCAACTAAAACCTCCTATAAAGGGAGAGGGGCATTAGGCTCATGCTACTCCCAGGTCATAAAGGACTCCCTCAATCTACAGATCCCCTATAGTACAGGGGATGGGGAAATAGCCTGGGTCCTGCAATGTAGAAGGTGACTAACTCTGTAGAATCGAGTCGCACACCTCTCCAATGGGGACCACTGAAGCTCCCCCATGCTCCCCTGTCTTGGAGAGAAGCTCTCTCAAAAATTGTATGTAAGCCGGTGCTTTCTTGAAAGCTTCCGAAAGAGGAGTATCAGCATAAATCCGTTTTAGCACGTTCAAGAATCTAGTAAATTTAGGCTCAAGCTGAAATAGCTTGGCCCAGGCTACTCTCTGAGGGCAGGGTACTGATGGCCGATAGTGCAAATTGGAGGTGCGGGGTTAACCTTCCTAATAGAGTTCAAACTTTCCTCTTCCTTCTGCTCATCAAATCCTGCAGAATCAAGAACTGAAATTGTGTCCTGGAGAACCATCACAAGGCTCTCCTCTAACCCCTCACCTACTGCAGAAAGGGCATTGACATGGCCCTGGGGGTTAGTCTCAGGTTGGCCAGATAATTGCCCATGAGGGTTGGACAAACTACTAACTTGCTAAGCAATCTGTGCAATCTCAGTGTCTATTACCCTCTGCTCTGTAGGCATAGTGTTAAACTTAGAGGTCGACTAATTAATCAATAAACTAAGTGCTTCATTAGTCTTAGTTTGAGTCGCTATGAATTACTCTATGAGATTCTCCAAATCTGACTTAGATTGAAGAGTTGGAGGTGAGGGATTGTAGGGGGCTCTATATTGCAATCCAGGTGGCTGCACAGCATTTTGGGGTTGACAGTTTGGGTTCCTATAGGGGGAATTTGAATAGCTCTTCCATCCTGAACTGTGGGCATTAGGGTAAGAATTGCCTTATGGAGTGGGGTTGAAATTGTGCATAGTAATGGCGTGCTCAATGATAGAAGGACCCTTATAGCACTGAACGGAGGTATGCCCTTGCACACTACAAGTCTCGCAGATGGCGTAGACCCAAACGGACGACCCTGAAGGACCTCTTGGAGAATGGGAAGTGCCCACTCTGTCAAGCCTCTGTACGAGGGCATCCACCCTGCTGGCTAGGAGTGTCGTGGCATCAACATCGTACTTGCCACCGCTCCTCCTCGGGGTGGCTCTCTAGCTCGACCAATAATAGTTGTTGGAAGCTATCTCTTCCAATAAAGTCTCAGTTGCCTCAATATACTTCCCCATGAGAGCTCATTCTGTAGCAGGATCTACTGAGATCTTGACTGACTGCTCTAACCCATTGTAAGTTGTCTGGACTAGCAGCCAGTCAGGAGCATGATGGTGAGGGCACTGCCGCCAAAGGTCTTTGAACCTCTCCTAAGCCTCGTACAAGGACTCTCCATCCTGCTGAATAAAAGATGTGATTTCAGTCCTTAGCTTTGAAGTTTTTCCAACTGGAAAATACTTGCTAAGGAAGGCCTTAGAGAGAGTTTCCCATGTAAAGTGAAAGAGTTGGGCTCCTCATTTTGCAGTCAGCCACTAGCTCTATCCTTCAATGAGAAGGGAAAGAGCAGTCTAATGGCATCAGTGGACACCCCGTTGAGCTTGATGGTGACGCACTTCGCAAGGAATTTGCGAAGATGCACATTGGGGTTTTCAGAGAGGTGTCCACCGAACTTGTCACGCTCTACGAAGGTGATGAGCGCGGGGCTGAACTTGAAATTATTAGCCTCAATTGTTGGGCTAACAAAGGACGAGGTGATGCCTGATGCTTGCGGCAGAGTATAATCCCGCAGCACCCTAGTATCCTCCTGGGCCATCACCGCCTCTGCTTTCTTCTTTCTTCTTGCTTCTGCACCTCGCTAGCATGCAGTTGCTTCGATCTCAGGAAGGATTGAAGGGAACAAGGTTTTGATTTCCTTGAGTCCGCCTACGCATGCAAAAGCAAACACTATACCCAACGTAAACGATATCAAACAAAGATAAAGAAGAACTAAACTACAAAAAGAAAAACAATAGCCTAGTCTAGAGTACGTTAATCGGTTCTAATATCGAAAGAAACAAGTTCCTCGGCAACGTTGTCAAAAACTTATATGTTTTAAACTGCAAGTGCACGACATAGCTGTAGCTAGCAACTGGCAAATATGGGTCGAATCCACAGGGAACTTGCTTTCAATTACTAGAACTAATTGCTCAACTCAATCTAGGCTAATCGATATCAGAGATTAAAGGATAAACTATAGATGAATACGATAACAGAATGGTAAAACACTCACGTTAACGCGAGTATGATAGTGAATCAATTACTAACCCCATCAAACAGACCCACGCATGCTTTATGAGTGGATAGATTGTCAATTAAGTCCATATTCTCCCTCTCCTGAGGGTCGAAGACAAATCCTAAAACTATAGTCGCCTATTTTCATGGGACTAAAAGTTGAATGATTCCAAGATCTACAATCTTAAATCCCAATTAAAACTTTAATTATTTTCATATTAAAATCGTAATTGTCTACTAAGTCACGCTAGGTGAAAGGTTCGTCTATCAACGCTCCCTTAAACCCGAATAACCAAGGATGAATCCTCTTTCAAGCATTTCATCTAACACATGGTGCGTATAGTAGAACTCATCAACACAAGCATGGAGAAAGGAATTAGGGGCTAACACATGATTCAACTAAACATAATCAGCGTCAATCTCAACCTAAATTGGGAGATTACCCATACATCATCATAGAAATAACTAAATCAATTGCAAAAGGGAGAGGCATGAATCGCATAAACCCTAAAAGCAATAACAAAAGAGAGAGAGCTTTAGGGGACAAACTTGAATTGAAATCAAAAGAGAATTCTTGAATGATCTTCAATCTCCATCAATTCAATCCAAAAGCATCAATGAACTCAGTAAATAAAAACTTCAAAATCTCTTCTAAAATCCCTCTTTAGAAAGGAAAAACCGAAGAATAAAAGATAATTCCCCAAAACAACTCGAAAAGTTCTTTTAAATCATGCAACATCGGTCGGGGCACTCGGGTGGCACGGTCGGGCCACCTGGCATTGGGTGACCATGCCACCCTGTTGTCTGTTCCTTTGCGGTGTTTCAACGCGGCACGATGGGGCAGCATGGCATGGGGTACCCATGCCAATATTCTGGACCTAGATAACCTCTTCCTACGCTTGAAATATGCCTTGTTGGGCCTCCTTTCGACCAATATCACCCTGTTTTCTTCTTTTTTCGCTCAACGGGAATTCCTGAAAGCACAAAACATCATATATGAGTAGTCTCGGGTTAAAAGAGGCTAAATTGACCCTTTTTCCTCAAGATCAAACAAGAGAACAATGGGAAAAACAATCAACTAGGGGCCAAAATAAGGTCGAAATAGAGGTTTATCAGGTGGCAATGCCAAGGGTTGAGAAGTTCATGCATTTAGGCACGATCATTGAGGAGAAAGGAGATACTGACGAAGATATTGACCAACGTATGAATGGGAAGGCAAAAATGCAGGAGTACTTTCGGAGTATTGTGTGGTAAGAAAATTCCTATGGGATTGAAAGGGGTGGTCAATCGTATAGTGGTCAGGCCACCTTTGTTATATGGTTCAGAGTATTGGTCAATCAAGAAGTCTCGAGTCCAGAGGTTGCTACTTAAGAATAATTTGATAGGTGTGTGGATATACGAGATTAGATAGAATTAGGAATGAAGTGATTAGAGTAAAGTAGGAGTTGCACCCATAAGAGATAAGATGAGAGAGACTAGACTTAGATGATTTGATCATGTTAAGAGGAGGAGTGAAAATGCACCAGTGAGGAGGGTGTGAGACGATTAGCCTTTCAGGGTGTAGAAGAGGTAGAGGATGGCAAATAAAAGTTGAAACGAGGTGATTAGAAATGATTTGATGTTACGGGTCTAACAGAGGACATGGCTCATGATAGAAGTCTTTGGAGATCTAGGACTAAGTTGTAGATCATATGTAGTGTGTTTCTAGTCCTTCCTTTGATTTTTATTTGAGTAGTGATTCTTGTCATATTGTACTAGCTATTATTGTTTGTAACGTGTGATGCAATCCTGTAAGCTAGTAGATTGATCTTAGCCAAGGTGTTATTATCACACCTCTTTTTTCCTAAGTCGTAGCTTCTTCGCAATTGTGGTTCCCTCCTTTGACCACCGATTATTTGATTACATACTACTATTGGCCAGATTAGTAGTATGTCATCACTTGTTGCTTAAGGTACAAAACTCTTACCCTTCATCGATTGTTCATGTTAACTTATGTTATTTTGGATATTTGGGTCTCGTGTTTGCAAAAGTATTTCATCGATAGATTATCAACATCTGGATATTTTCTTAAATCTTGTTATATGGTTATATTGAAAATAGTCTCTCTACGTGCAATCATGTGTGTAGAGGTAAAGTTGTCAATATCTAGATCTCCTAAGACCACCACCAAAAGCGGGACCTACACTAGGAGTTATAGTTGTTTGTATTGCATTATCATGTTTGGTTAGCTAAAAACCAAGGCAATCAAAATTACCTTGTAATAAAAATGACACAGAAAGTTGTAACAAGAATAACATGGGCCTCTCTTGAGCAATGCCCATTGCACTCTCTGTGGTAATCAAAATCTAGCCCATCTAATTATATCCAGATTTAATATGATCTAATGAAGTCAAATTTGGATCCAATTTTCACATCTGATTATTAATTGGATCAGATTTGGATGTTTGTACCTCTGGCCTGAATCCGACCCGTTGTCATCCCGAATAATAACTCAGAACATGAAAAAGATAGTTTTACGTTTGCTATGATTAATCCTTCATCACTAGTTTATGGTTTTTGGGATGGAATTAGATTACCCTTCTATTTCAGTTTTAACTTTCAGTAAACAAAAATAAAGACATACTTCAAATTGCTTATAAGAACTGCGATATGTAAGTCCGTGTTGCCATCTACGTCTATAGAATTAATGAATACATCATCTCCAATTTCTGCAACCAGTGTCTTAATAGCATCTACTTGATCATATTTCACACAGAGATGCAGAATTCCATCTCCTTTATTAGTTTTTCTTCAAGCTACCTCACGTCTAAAATACAGCAACATTTTAAGACTTAAGTCTAACCACGGATGGCTGCAATGCAAAGTGGGTTCTTTCCATATCGATGAGGTACTAAGGACATCTCTGCATTGCGCCTCAACATAAGTGCTACCATGTCAACATTATTTATTGCTGCCACCGTGTAGGGGTGTGGATTGGGAAAATCAACTTTAGATGTAAGGCTTCTGATTCATAATTTCTTTTGCAAACTTCACAAGTTCACATAACCCAGCATTGCTACTATGTGCAATAGAGTTTCTGCATAAGCTTTAAAGACACATGACCTATCAAATGCAATAGGATCTTTATGGAGCATGATGAATGATGCAGTTATGTTGCCCTCTCTTGCTCCATCATACAACCTTCTATCTATTATTATTTCTTATATGCAGTTAGGAGTACAATCAGTGATTGATTTTTGTATACGAGAAAGGAAACAATTGGGGAAGGTCGTGCTAGTTAAGAGGAGGAAACTTGTCTTACAAATACAAAGGAAATATAGAACTTATTGATTTTGTTTTTCTAATAGGGCGCATGCCCTCAGCTCAAGTGACGCAAGAACGCAAGAGTTCAAATGAGAACAAAGAGAGGGTAAGGCCACTTTTCCAAGTAAAATAGTACTTCAATTCTTAATCTTAATCCACTGTTTCTAATAGAAAGTCGACCCATATCACCCTTATGACTAATCCTGTGTCATCTTACCCATTCTATAATCAGTAGTTTTTACATTGTCATTATGCAAACAACTTCAAAACCCAAACCCATTGTTTGAACATGATTCCAAAACAAATTAAACTTTGTCAAACTAGACAAGTAGTTCAGATGAAGCAAAAGGCACCAAGCAGCTTTGACTGCAGGCTCTAATCTCATGCCTATACCGCCGTGGCCAACGGATTTCAAATTTTTCACAATTTTTGTCTTTGCGGTTCTTCAAAGAAAGAGAGGGAGGGGGGACTCCAAGCAAGGGAAGTGATGATGACGTGTACATCTCTACTTACATAAGATGGTATGGGGGTCAAATTTTCTATGGAATTGTTGCACAGGTATTGTAAGTTAATTTTGGGAATGATTAAACCGTAGTTTCTTTGTGAGATGATCTGATATTCTTTTTTATAATTTGGGTAGAAAAAGGGGGGAGGCTAGACAGACTGATGGAAAGCCTAAGTTAATGAATTTCTTTACTTATTAATAAGGGAAAGCTCATTAAGCAGCATAACCTTGGTAAAAAAAGCTAAATAACTTGTGTCAGTTTTCTTTACTCATTTTAAGTAACACATATGTAGCTCATCTAACTTATTTATCCACAAATTTGGAAAAAAACTGTGACCAATTTAAACCATCATAATCGTTTAGGTGACGAAAAAGGTGAAAAAGCAGTGTTTGCACTCGCATACGTTAACCCCTAACCATGAATCGACAATAAGGTAGTGTTTGCTTGGATGCAATGTAGTTAGGATATAATGCAATCAACAATGTAATGTAATGGAAATGAAGTGTAATGCAATATTGATTGCATTACCATGTTTGGTTAGTTATAAATTAATTACACAAGGTAATGTATTCACCATTCCATTACCAAGTTTGGTTGTTTATCTAATATGTAATGGAATCAATTTTGCGTCCAACTTTGTTAAGAAATATTTGTTGTTAAGATTGCCAATATTATTATTTGTGGTTTTCTCCCCCTTAATTACACATGATATGATGAAGGAGCATATATTATACAAAATTACAAGAAATAAAAAGACTAACTCAAACTTAAATGCTAAAATTCATTTTAATCGAAACTTCATCTCTACCACAAAAACTCAGTACTTGTTTCACCAATTCCGAAACACTCGTGACTCAACATTAAGCATGCGCATAGATGAGAAATTTCCACAACCACAAAAAACTCTGAACTACATAGCATAGGTTTCACATTTTTCCAGCAAATTGGTACAAGTATCATAACAGTAACTCATAGAAAGGAACTATCATACAATTAGACCTATTGCAGATGGGTTGAATACAACTCCAGTGTATTTGGGTTTGGATAAAATACGAATCATATGTATTTTAGGTTCAGATAAAATACAAGCAAACGCACTTCGATTATATGGGTTTCGGGCAATCCAACAAGTTTAGAGTGTTTTTTTTTTGTGAGTGACTTCTTTTTTGTTAAAATTAAAGACTCGGCATATTTAAAACTTAAAATTCTTTGTGTTTAATAAAAACCATTATAATTGTAATTTTTTAAAAGAATATTAAAGACATTCAAAATTTCATTAGGATGTGTAACGTCATGTATGATCGGCTACAGAGTCAAGCTTCGTTAATCGGCCCGTGGACTAAAGTGTGGTTAGTAATGAATCGAGTCATTTATGAGTTATCCCATCTAAAGCATTTTAATGTGTCAGAGCGGTTCGACCCGCCAATAACACATATAATTTTCCGACAGTTTTGTTAACTATTTACCATTATCTAACAAAGTACACTTTGTTAGTGAATTGATCCTAACTCAAACAAGACTCAACACATTAGCCAACACCAGTATCACAATTCGAGACCAATTAGAATAAAAACCAAATGATAGGACATTGGAGAAGTGCAAAATATTATAATTATGTTTTAATTATAACACCAAAATTTTATTTTATTATAGAGAAACATTATTTAAAATATGATAAATCACGTACATTTCACTAAAAATAAAATGACGTAACTTGCACGTTTTTTATATTTGTCTTTTTCTAGGCTGATTTTCTTAAGACTAGTTAGCTATTTCACGCCATTTCATACCCTATTTTTTTTTTGGTTTCTGATTCATAAGTTGTGTATGACATTATTGTATAAGAATGAAGTTGGAAAAGAAATGATATTATAGCTTAAATGATTAAGGGATGCGATAATTATATAAAGTCTTTCTAAATGACCTGATATAATTAATAACTATCATTGTTAAGAAGATTAAGTTTTGTAAAGAAGGCTAAATTAAAGAGAAATCGAAAAATAAAGATATAACATTATGGTCCAATGGGCGGTCCAGGTTCCGGTTTGGCTTAATCCACTAATTTGCGGGTTCTGTGATGTTCGGGTTGGGGTCGAGAAAATTATGTTCAAAACCCAAAAGTTTTGGGCAGAGTCGGGTCGGGTCAGTTTTTTCTCGATCTACACATAATTAATTAGCCTGCTGAGTATAAATGTCTCCTCAAAGAAGAGCTTGCACCCACTCGGTCTTTTTAGCATCAATAATACTAAAAAACACATCCACGCACTCCAGCTCAAATGCAACTTTTCTTGTCACTCAATGCTTTTCCATTGCTGTCAACCCCAAGTTAGTCAATTCTTCATTCAATTTGGAACGCTTCTCACTTAACTACACATCGAAGCCGATAGCTCAACTAATGTTGCTACTAACAGCCCTTATCTCTTTCCTGAGAATAGAAGCAACTTCTGATAAGACTTTAACTAAATTATTAGATGCTCTTACCCATTTTCCTAAGTTCCTAGACTTCCTATAACATACGTCACTTTCATGAATGCTAGAAAACACATCAACTTACTAATCTTGACATTAGCAACTAACACTTAAACCATATGCTACAACTGCACTCAACCTTCGAGATCCCACACCTATAACAGAAACAAATTAGCTTGGAACAAATACTTCAACCAAATAATGCAATAAACCTTCAAGATCCCACACCTACAACTTATAGCTATGTAAGATCCCACTATATGTTGGGACATAAATAAGCAATCAAAAGCTCATAACTCCAAGGCACAACAGCAAAGACATACAATAACAAAGCAACTAATGTGCTGAAGCATTGTTATAAGCCTTCTCTTTAAATATACCAGCTCAGAGGGGAAAGCTAGAAGAAACAGAGTATTGATTAGGAGTTAGACTAACAGAGTATTGATTAGGAGTTAGACTCTTGACAGAGTGCAAAACAGCTTTTTGCTCCTTGAAAGATGAAGACGTAATGGAACTACGTACTATACATGGAGCCATAGTTGGGATAGAATAGGAAATTAATAGTAACATTAGTATTCGAACTGAGGTTTAATAGCTCGAATTCTTACAAATATATCAGATAAAAGCAATCTGTAGGGATCTAATCAGAATACCCATTTCTCAAAAACTATCGCAAACAAGAAATCCCATGAAGTTCTGCACTTTTCCATCAACCCATTATCAAATAGCTGTATGTGAATCTACCCAGAATCGATTGAAACTGCACAATTATACGAAATATTGCAATTACAGGAAGTAATTTGGCTAAATAATCCCCCCTTTACTAATTACACCTAAAGAAAATAGAAACTGCGAGAAAGGGAGGGATTTGGGTTACCTGGAGCAACGACGGGGAAGTTTGTTGGTGACGTACGGCATCTAACTCAGTACGATATTTATTGCATTAGTATTTTGGCCAAATAAGAACCCTAACCCTCGATTGAACAGTGGGAATCACAGTTCACATCAACATCTAAACTTGAGTTGAAATTTGAAGGACTTACGTCAAATCAATCCTTCTTACCGGACATTTCTGCTTCTAATTTGTGAACAAGCCTAAGAATGTCTTGTTCAACTGTTAAAAGCCAAAATTCAAGTAGATCCAATATACCAGATCAACAATGGATGTGTGCGATGGAAGTGAAACTACAATGAAGATCATGAAGAAGATTGAGAAGAAGAAGAGGAAATTCATTTGTAAAGACTGAAGGAGTAAGAATGAAGAGAGAGAAAGCTCAAGATGCCCATGGCTGCTCTAGAGAGAGATAGAGAGAGAGCGGTGTTTTGTGAGGTCGGCTAGGTTTCCTCTTTCCGGCTGACGTATCGGGTTGTAGCTCCCAATGGGCCGGATTTTGATTACCGTAGGGAGTGTAATGGGCATTTTTCAAGAGAGGCCCATGTTATTTCTGTTACAGTTTTTTATATCATTTTCATTACAAGGTAATTTTGATTGTATCAGTTTTTAGCCAATCAGACATGATAATATAATACAAACAATAATAATAATTTTCAGTGTAGGTTTCAGTTTTGCAGGGGGTCTTGGGGAGATCTAGATATTGACAACCTTATCTCTACGTACATAACTGCACGTAGAGAGACTGTTACCAATATAACCACAGAACAAGTTTTAAGAAAATATCTATATGTTGATAATAAGTTGATAAAATACTTTCGCAAACACAAGACCTAAATATCTAAAATAACGTAAGTTAGCATGAATAATAGATAAGGGGTAAGAGTTTTGTACCTTGAGCAACAAGCGGCAACATATTACTAATATGGGCAATAGTAGTATGTAATCAAATAATCGAAGGTGGAAGGAGGGAACCACAGTTACGAAGAAGCTACGACTCAAGCAAAAAGAGGTGTGGTAATAACACCCTGGCCAAGACCAATTTGCTAGCCTACATGATTGCATCACACACTAAAAAGAATAATAGCTAGTACAACATGACAACAATTACTACTCAAACAAAAGCCAAGGAAGGACTAGAAAAATGCTACATATGATCTGCAACCTTAATCCAAAATCTTCACAGACTTCTATCATGAGTCATGTCCTCTATTAGATCTACAAACTTTAAATCGTTTCTAATAAGCTCGTTCTAACTTTTCTTTGTCATCCTCTACTTCCTCCACACCCTGAAAAGCTAATCATCTCATACCCTCCTTACTGGTGCACTCTCACTCCTCCTCTTAACATGACCAAACCATCTAAGTCTAGTCTCCCTCATCATATCTCTTATGGGTGCAACTCATACTTTCTCTCTAATCACTTCATTCCTAATTCTATCCAATCTCATATATCCACACATCTATCAAATTATTCTTATCTTTGCTACTATCAACCTCTGGACTTGAGACTTCTTGATTGGCCAGTACTCTGAACTATATAATAAAGTTGGCCTAACTACTATATGATAGACCACCCCTTTCAATTCCATATGAATTTTTGTATCACACAATACTCCAGCAATACTCCTACATTTTTGTCATCCTACTTATACGTTGGTTAATATCTTCATTAATATCTCCTTTCTCCTGAATGATCGAGCCTAAATACTTGAACTTATCAACCTTTGGCATTGTCACCCCACCTGTGGTGACTTCTTCCCCATTTGGTTCCTCATCACTGAACCTACATTTTACGTATTTAGTCTTTGATCTGCTCAATCTAAATCCCCTAGATTCTAAGGTAAGTCTCCATTGTTCTAACTTGCTATTAAGACCATCCATAGTTTCATTGATGAGAACAATATCATTAGCAAATACCATACACCATGGTACCTTATCCTGAATAACTTCTGTGAGTACATCCATAATGATAGTAAAAAGGAATGAGGTTAAAGCTGACCCTTAATGGAGCCCAATGTCAATAGGAAAGTCCCATGTGTCTCTTCCTGAGGTTCTTACACTTGTTTTTAGTCCCTTATACATGTCATTGATGGCACAAATGTATGTCTCTAACACCTCTTTCTGCTTCAAACATTCCCATAACACCTCACGCGGTACTCTAGCATACACTTTCTATAGACCTATGAACATCATGTGAAGATCCTTTTTCCTATCCCTATACATTTCCATGAGTCTTCTTATTAGATGGATTGCTTCTATAGTTGATCTATATGGCATAAAATCAAATCGATTTTCTAATGGAAATACTATTCGTTAACCTTCCCTCAATTACTCTTTCCCACAACTTCAGAGTGTAGCTAAATTGTTTAATACCTCTATAATTATTATAATCTTGACTCAAGCATGATAATGTAATCAACTTTGATATTTTAATTTCATTACATCGCTTATTACCCCCAACCAAACGACCCATTATTGTTGATTTTGTTTCACTTGTTCTGGATTGTTTGTCATCCTATTTGCGTCCCCTATTTAATTGCTTGAACACTAACCCTAGTAAGTGGTATAAAAGCAATTTTTTCTTAATGGTATCAAATGAGCCTCAATCTATGTTTTGTTGCCTTGCTGGCATACTTGAAAGCAGGGCATGTTCAGGTTCCACTTTCTTTAATCCTTACTTGCTTCAAATTGGGGTGGGGGGAGGAAGTTGTGTCATATTACACAATTTAGCCAAATAAAGTTGTGATCACAGAAATATACCTCTTACAGTTTACAAGTTCCGCTTTCCTTAATCCCTGAGAAATTCCGATGAAGGTTTCAATTCCATTGAATCTCTCTCAAAATTAATGTGTAAGACTTGTTGCAAACAAGCTTGGGCTACCTCTTATAGTTTACAATAATAAGCCACTATTGTCAAAATTCTTAGAGAGCGACTATAATTCAGAGATGTATTGTGAGCATAAACACTCAAGAAAGTCAACTTTCAAATTGTAATATTAGAAATCTAGGGCCTTATTTTTTTTCTTTGCAACAATGCTTGCCAGTATATCCTTTAAACGTTTATGGAGATATCATTCATCAGCTAAAACTTTAGATTCATTATTGGAAATCCAGCTATGATTTATTGTGAACAAGCAATTGTAACGTAATTCAATTTATTGACTTCACATGAGCTTTGCTATTTCTATTTAGCAGATGAAACTGCTAATGGGTTAAGCTCAAGTTTACATGTTAAATATGCCACATAATGAAATTTGGAGGGTACCAAAGGCAAGGTAATTTAGCTGGGAAAAAAAAGCAATGAAAACAAGCGCAATGATCTCAATAGAAAGTACGAAGGGAACGCTAAGTAATGTTACATCGAGAGGTGTTTTGTTGATCAACTTTTACATATTTTCAAACAAGAAAAATGTTAGAATGAATAAAAACAAAGAAGGTCATATCCATGTTTGGAGATTAGAAGTGTTATTTCTTAATCATAGTTCATGAGAAGATATTTAGCTTCCAGACTCTTCTTGCTTGTTAGTTTTTGCATATTTAATCAGTTTTAAATTAATATAATTTTTTAAAGCATAAATCAGAAGAAAGACTTGCAGGAACACATGAATTTCTTCTAAGCAAGCTAGTCAATGAAAACCTTAACATTATAATAACATTATTTTGGATAGGATCATTCAAGATGTTATTGCAAGATTACTCAAGTATGAACAATACTTATAATATAAGCTGGTTTTTGTGTAAGAAAATCATTTACATCACATATGAATAATTTGATCCAATAATTGTACAACTGGTTTGCACAAAATTATTGTAACTAGCTGATTAAACAACCACTTACATCATATATTAACATAGTAAACAATGAATAAGAATCAATATGGTATTCTATTTGGACAAAAGTTGCATTGCCATCTTCCTTCACACATTTTGAACTATTGACCGCCATGGCTAAAAACATGGTTTTTTTATTTGTTTCTTTTTTTAAGGGATCAAAGTCTTTGTTTCCTTTGCCTAAGTTCATTTGTATTGGCATTACATTTAAACTTTTTCCTTTGAATGCTTTCTGAGAGGGGGAATAATAGAGGGAAGGTTGCATAATGTTGCAATAGAAGGGGATGTAACAAAGTTGCTAAATTGGTTAATGAAGACCCTTTTACACTTGCAAGGTTATGTGTCTTTGGAGTTTGCATAGAGACTTCATTGCACATAACTGCAATGCTAGGTCACACGGACTTCCCTAGAGAAATTCTTAATCAAACCCTAGCCTAGCATGTAAAGTTGATTTACACAAGTCCATACTACTGCACCTGACAGCGGGATCAAGTAATGTTGAGATGGCAACACTTCTGCTCAAGTCGACTCAGAGATGTGTTTAGCATGTAACCTATATGGAAGGAACCCAGTCGATGTTATGACCATCTATGGTCAAACAAATACCTTGAAATGGATGCTTCAATTTAATCTTGATGTAGCGTGGACGGCAACAGACTAGCATTGACTAGGCTGTATGCCAATCGAACAGGTTCCTCATCCACAATACTACTATATATTTACATTCCTTACTTTTTCTGTTGGTGTGTTGCATGATGTAAGAAGTCATTTTTTTAGGACTTAGTTACCAATATCATCTCTGCTATATCCCCACATCATAATCGTCTCTCAAGATAGTTAAGTACTGCAATCTATGCAACGATGCATATGGAGTCTCACATTCATGTTGTGAGTGTGACTAATTTTGTGATGGAATGACGTTCCCAAAATCGAAGCTAGGCGCTCCTATATATAGATGATATAGTTACAATAAAATTAAATAAGTACCCTTATCCTGTTACACCCTCTCAAGCTGTGCAAGGGGACCACACGGACTACGGAATGATTGGACATGTGAAATAAAAGTTATTGTGAAGACAAACCTTTCGTAAACATATCCGCTAACTGAAACCTAGTAGGTACATGCCGAACAACTAAATCACTATGAGGCGACACACTCATGCACAAAATGGTAATCAACAGTAATAAGTTTACTGTGATCATGATGAACATGATTCATAATAAGATATGTTGCACTAAAATTGTTACACTGCACTTAAGCCGGAGAGGTGAGAGTAAATAACAAGATCAAGTAAGAGCTTACGAATCCAAACAGTTTCAGCCATAGTATAAGCGATAGCATGATAGTCAGCTTTAGCTGAGGATTTGGCGACAATAGGTTGATTCTTTGAGCGCCAAGCTATGAGATTAGGCGCAAAAAATACTACATACCCATTGGTAGATCAACATGAACCACGACATCCAGCCTAGTCAGCGTCAGAATATACAACAAGTGAAGGAACGACAACAGGGACTAGTAAAATCCCATGGTCAACTGTCCCATGAAAATACATAAGAATATGCTTAGCAGCTGAAAGGCAACTAGTACAAGAAGCATCCATAAACTAGGAAACTATATGAGCGATAAGAGAGGGAAAGGGTAGTCGTAGCAGTAGGACTGCGAATAGGTAGTAGGTGTGCACATGAAACTTACAAAAAGGTCAGTTGAATTGAGACAAAAACAAACCCGCTAAGGAACAAGTAACATGCACACCTAAAAAAAGTGGACAACTCCCAAGTCCTTCATGGTAAATTAATGAAAGAGTAGCTTAACAAAGGATCATGGAAGAGAAATAGAGCTCCTTATTAAGACAATGTCATCAGCATACAGTAAAAGAATAATCGTATGTGAACCAGAATAAAAAATGAACATGGACGGATCAACCTGACTATAATGAAAGCCATGTGTTAAAAGAAAGCTATCAAACCTATGAAACCAAGCTTGGCGTGATTGTTTAAGACCATAAATAGCTTTCTTAAGATGACACACATGCTTAGGAAATTAAAGATCAATGAAACCATGAGGACGACACATGTATAATTGCTTAGTTATGATGCCATGAACAAGAGCATTCTTAACATCAAGTTGATGAATCCACCACTTCTTAGATAAGGCAATACATAAAACAGGATGAATAGTAGTAGGATGAACAATAGGAGAAAAGGTTTTATGAACATCAATACCTGCCAGGTGATGAAGCTTCGTACCACTCAACGCTACCATCTAACTTGTATTTTATGCTATAGATGCACTTACTTGCAACCAAGTCCTGTGCATAATTGTAAGGAACTAGTTCACATGTATGGTTCGTCATTAATGCATTGAACTCATGGGCTAGCCCCTTGCCGTTGAGGTTTATAGGATACAGGTTTAGTTTTAGTACAAAGAGAAGATAGAGAAAGTACGTGTGTAGGATTAGCGATACCAGGCTTGGAACAAGTCTGCATAGGATGGACATTGGAATGACTAGAAGTGGATAAAGGAGTAGGTGGATGGACAAGAGAAGACCCAAGGGAAGAAGTATTGGTTTTTGGCAATGTGGGAGAGTCTGACGGAGGTGAAGACGGGTTCGGCTGCTAGGACTGGGCCAACAGGCGACAGGAGAAGGGATGGATCGAAGGAACTGGGCAAGACTGGGATGAGGTGTGGGTAGCAGGTCCGAAGAAGGTGGGTCAAGCAGGCTAGGTATGGCCAAACTAGCAAAAGACCCGACAGAAGGAGATGACCCACATAAGGAAGAGACTACCCCACTTGCTAGGCAATGTGAACCTACGGGAACACCATTGGAGCACTGCAAACTAGGCCCTGAAACAGCAAAAGATTGCGAGGCGGACGTGAGAGATAAAATATCACTTCGCAAGATTATCATGGACGACAGGGTTAAAGGGAGGTGCATGTTTCTGAAAATAATAAGGAAAAGTATTTTCATAAAATTGAACTTGTCGACTTGCAGAAACCATTCCTAATTTGGGCTCGAGGCATTGATACCCTTTGTACCGAGTGACTTAGCCAAGAAAAACACATTGAATAGAACATGGTTGTAATTTGTTGTGCAAGGAAGCAGAGAAATTCAGAGAACAAGCACAACCAAAAGTTCTAAGAAAAGTGTAATCAAGCAGTTTGCTAAAAAGTTTCTGAACTAGACTTCAGAGCTAAGAACAGTAGTAGGAAGCCCACTGATAGTAAAAATAGTAGTGTCTGTGGCGTCATCCCAAAATTGAGATGGTAAGAGAGGTTGAACAAGAAACCCACAAACCATCTAATGAATGTGACAATGCTTACATTCTACTAAACCGTTCTAAGCCTATGTGTCATGACAAGATTTTTTTAAAAAAAATTTCATTCCTGCATAGGTGAGTTATCAAACTCACCATATCTATCCCTTTGAAAAATTTTAATGGATTGCCCAAATTGTTTTTCAACCATGGTTTTAAATTTGGTAAAAGTTGTATAAACCTCATTTTTCTGCTTCATAGGATAGAACCAGGTAAAATGAGAATAATCATCCACAAAAGTTACATAATATTGAAAACCTAAATGAGACATAACGGGAGATTGACAAACATCAGAATATATTAACTATAATGGATAAATAGAACTATGTTCTATTAATTAAAAAGGAAAGATGATGAGATTTACTAAGTCAACAAGTAACACAATTATCATGAAAAACTGAACTAGAATAAGCTTATTTTTGTTAAGTATATCTAACTTTAGCTCCACAATGACCAAGCCACCTATGCCAAGTATCTCCTGATGAATCGAAAGCAAGAAAATCAGAGGTGACTCATGTCAAGGATTAAGAAAACAGGGCAGAGGTTGTCGATACTAAGAGCCTGCAACAAGACATCACCTGTAGTATGTCCTTTACAGAAAAACAAGAATCATTAAACTCGACACCACAATCATTATCCCTACAAAGACGCATCATAGAAAAAAAGATTTTGCTGCAACTGAGGGACATGAAGAACATAAGAGATAATGGCTTTGAGTGAGTTTAATGGTCAATGAACCAATGATAGCAATAGGCAACAAAGAACTATTCCCTACTTCAACTTTATTAGAACTAGCATAAGGAGTCTTCAAAGATAAAATACCTTCCTTAGGAGTCATGTGAGTAACTACAGCTAAATCTGGGCACCAAAGACTTTCGGTATCCTCAATAGGTGAAAAAGTGGCCAAAGCAGGTATAGAGGAATTGTGTTTAGACTGAAATCTACCTTGGCAAAAGACAGCAGAATGACCAGGATAAATCTAACAAATTATATTCGGAGCATACCCTAACACCCCCTCAAATGATTCATTACTTGTAGATGAAGACTGCTAAGAGTGTATTGAATCAACTTCAAATTAGAAACTGGAGACTTAATGGCCGCTAAGGAATCAACAATAGAGTTGATATGATGAAAGTAGTCATCCATGGTTGCGACTCAGGCTTATGAAGACTCGATAGCGTACGCTTTAGATCTACAACATTAGTGAGACTGGCAATATTGAACCGAGACTCAAGATGTCACTGAACTAGTAGACAATGTATAGAATCATGTACCTCCATAACATGATTTTTGGAGATCGTTGCAAAAATGCAAGCACATATTAGTTGGTTGAGAAGAAGCCACACCAGGTAGGCTGGATTAGGTTGTTGTGCCCCAAGAGGCGTTGTAATGTAAGGAGGTGGTTGCAAGATAGTACCATTGAGGAGCCCATGAAGTTGATGCATGATAAGATTCATAGTGAAAATGATAATTCCAGTGAGAACTTGAATGAGAGAAAAGAAGGATAAGATTTCATTATTGTTTCATTCTGTGTAATACAAGAAGAATGCCTTATATATGAGGCAAGACTAAAGAAGAAAGAACAAGACTGAAGAAGAAAGAACTTGCCCACCAATAATCTAATGTCTAGTCATAACAGATTATAACAAGAAACAGTTGTGGACTAACAAACTCAACTAACTGGAGGGACAGGCTGGCATCTTTGTTGTGTATCATTGTTACTGCTTTGTATATTTCTAACACCCCCCTCAAATTGGAGGGTGCAGAAACCCCCAATTTGGACATAATGGAGTGATGTTGGATGCTTGTGAGAGGCTTGGTCAGGATGTCAGCCAGTTATTGCTTTGTTGGTACATGTTGTAGGCTGATAAGCCCTTCCATGAGCTTGTGTCTGACAAAATGGCAATCAATCTCTATGTGTTTAGTCCTCTCATGGAAGACAGGATTCTTGGCAATGTAGATGGCAGCTAAATTGTCACATTTCACGGGTATGGGTGTGACAGAGGTGATGGTAACTTCATGCAGTAGTCTGCTGAGCCACGATAATTCAGCAACAAGTCTTCTCATACTTCTATACTCAGCCTCAGCAGAAGAAAGGGATACTGTCACTTGTTTCTTTGATTTCCATGTAATTAATGTATCACCAAAAAATACAACAAAGCCACTTACTGACCTTCTACTGTGAGGGCATGAGGCCCAATCTGCATCACAATATGCTAGGAGGTCAAAAGAAGGACTCTTGCTTAGAAGAATGCCAAGGGAAGGCTCACCCTTTAGATATCTGAGTACATGCTGTGCAGCCTGCATGTGTGGTTCTCTGGGTTGCTGAAGGAATTGGCTTAAATGTTGAACAGAAAATGCAATATCTGGCCTAGTATTGGTGAGGAAATTAAGTTTTCCAATTAGCCTTCTGTATGTGCTGGGATCTCCCAATAAAGCTCCTGCCTATGGGGTTAACTTTGTGCTGTAATCAAGAGGACATGTTACAGGAGAGTCCTGATTGCAACCAAATTCTTACAACAAATCCATAATGAATTTCCTCTGTGTAAGAAGAAGACCTTGATTTGTCTGAAGTATTTCAATGCCAAGGAAATAGTGTGCATACCCCAAGTCTTTAATTCTGAAGGTGTCATCAAGAAAGGACTTGAGTGATGTAATTTCTGTATTATCATTCCCAGTTAGCAGTATGTCATCTACATAGACTGCCAAAAAAACCACTGATTCTTGATTCTTTTTGTAAAATAGAGAATAGTCATTTTCTGAGTGTTTGTAGCCCCTTTGATAAAGAACTTGGCTGAGTTTTGCATACCACTGTCTAGATGCCTGTTTGAGGCCATACAAAGACTTTCTTAATTTGCAAACTGCATTGGGATATGAGGAATATACTCCTTGAGGTAGCTTCATATAGATTTCTTCATGTAAGTCACCATGAAGAAAGGCATTATTCACATCCAATTGGTGTAAACTCCACCCTTTCTTGATAGCTACTGTCATAAGAACTCTAATGGTTGTCATTTTGACAACAGGAGAAAAGGTCTCAGTATAGTCAATGCCTTCCTTTTGAGTAAAACCCTTGACTACAAGTCTTGCTTTCAGCCTTTCAATGCTTCCATCTGCCTTGCATTTGACCTTGTATACCCATTTACAGGCTATGGGTTTCTTTCCTTGTGGTAGTGAGACTATCTCCCAGGTTTTGGTCTGCTCTAAGGCTTGTAGTTCTTTGTCCATGGCCTGCTTCCAACCTGGGTGTAAGACTGCTTGGTCATAGCTCTGTGGCTCAGTGAAGTCTAGGTTTTCAAGGAGCTGTTGACTGATACTGCTGAGACAATGATAGGACATGCTGGGTGGTTGCATGCTTAAGTTGGTGAGAGTAGAGAGACAAGTTGATTCTGTTGAGGTATTGCAGACATAATCAGTCAAGTAACTTGGTGCTTTACGAGGTCTTTCTGACCTCCTGTGCTGTTGCTGTTGACTGTCATTTGGAATGGTTTCATTGGTATGTTGATGATGATGGTCTTCCTGATGCACATGTGACAAAGAGTTGTCTGGATAATCAGGGGAAGTCTCTGAGATTGCAGGAAATATAGGTTTTTGTGTTGAAGTAGAAAAGGGGAAGACATTTTCATGAAAAATAATGTCTCTTGAAGTATGAACTTTGTAATTGTCAAGTGTCATAACTTTGTATGCCTTTTTACCATATGGATATCCAAGGAACACACAAGGGATGGCCCTTTCCTTAAACTTGTCTCTGCCTTGCTTGCAAGTGGACATATAGCAAAGACACCCAAATACTCTCAGATGTTCATATGATGGTTTTTGACCATAAAGTAACTCAAATGGTGTCTTGTTCTGAAGAAGAACAGTAGGCATTCTATTGATTAGGTAAGTGGCTGTTAATACACACTCACCCCAAAATCTCAGTGGTAGATTAGATTGAAATAACATGGCTCTTGATACTTCAAGCAAATGCTTGTGCTTCCTTTCTACAACTCCATTTTGTTGTGGAGTTTGGACACAACTGGTTTGATGTAGAATGCCATTTGTAGTGAAAAAATCCAAGGCAACATGGCTAGTGCTGAGTTCTAAGGCATTGTCTGATCGTAGCACTTTGACAGTGGCAGAAAATTGTGTTTGTGCCATCTTAACAAAGGACTTAATTAATCCCATTGCCTCATCCTTTGTTACCATTAGGTGAGTCCAAGTAGTTCTTGTGAAATCATCAACAATGGTTAAGAAGAATCGATGTCCTGCATGAGTCTTTGTATGATATGGACCCCATGTATCTACATGAATGAGTTCAAAAGGAGAAGTAGTAGATATGCTGCTTAACTGAAAGGACAATCTTTGTTGCTTTGCTTTGGGGAAAACATCACAAGGGATGTCTTGCTGTACATCCTTAAAATCAACTTTCAAAGGTAACAATCTCATTCTTTTATAAGGTACATGTCCAATCCTTTTATGCCAAAGATCAAAACTCAACTGCCTTGTGGCATGATTACAAGATGTCCTAAAATTCTTGTCACAAACAGTAGACAAGTTTTTACATTCAGAAAGTAAAGGCTTGATAATCTTGGCATCCTTCATCAGTGTCCTGTCCAGTATGTAGAGCCCATGGTTTTCTCTACCAATTACCACTGGCCTCTTCAGAGAAGGGCCCTGCAACAAACATAAACTCTCTGTGAAAACCACTTCACAATGCAATTGGTTTGCTAGCCTTTTTATAGACAATAAGTTGTACTTGAAATGTGGTACTACTAGCACATGATTCAAGGCTAGTTGGTCATTTATTCTCAGCTTCCCACACTGAGTGACCTGGACCTTGTGTCCATTTGGTAAGGAAACTGAGACAGGGCTTTCAAGCAATCTTAAATCATACAAAGCTTCAACATCAAAGCTCATGTGGTCACTAGCACCAGAATCTAGAATCCAAGAACCATTCTCCAACTTGCAAAGACAGCATATAACATTTGTGTTGTATATAGTTGTTGAGGGAGGAGTTATACATGCCATGTGAGCTCTAGTATTATCCTGACCATTGTGCCCCTGCTGATTGTTGCTACTGAGACTGGAGAAAAATTGGAACAATTGCTTGCTTTGTTCTGAATTCAGGCCAGGCAGTATTGGGGTCTGGGGTTCAAGTGATGCATCTTGCTGCTCATTTTCAGTCCAGGTGCTATAGGCTCTTCTGTTTTGTGAAGATGTATACCCTCCTCTTCCTTTGTTCATTGATTTATTTGGGTATCCATGAATCTTGAAACACTTGTCAATTGTGTGCCCTGACCTTTTGCAGTAATCACAAAATAAGTGTGATCTTTTTGAGTCATTTCTTTTCTGTCCAGCTCTCCAGGTTTCTTGCTGTGAAGATTGTTTATCTATAGCAGCAGATAGAGAAGCATTCTCACTGAGGAAGTGTGACTCGGTTCTGACCTGTCTCTGTCTCTCTTCTTGAACCAGTAATGAGTATGCTTGACTCATTGAAGGAAATGGATTCATCATGAGGATATTTCCTCTCACAGCAGTGTAGCTGCTGTTAAGGCCCATCAGAAATTGAATGAGCTTTTGTTCCTCACTGTGTTTTTGCAGTCTTCCATTTATTTCACATTCACATTTTGCACAGGTGCATTTAGGAACTCCTCCCACAGCATTAAATTCATCCCAAAGCTGCTTGGACTTGGTATAATAGTTGGCAATGTCCATATCTCCTTGAGATAGGCATGAAATATCCTTTTGGACTTGAAACAGTCTAGCCTTGTTTGACTGTCCAAATCTTTCTTCCAAATCTTGCCATAATTCTTTTGCTGTCTCAAAATACAGAACACTATTTCTAATGTTCTCAGTCAATGAATTCAACAGCCAAGAAAGAACCATTGCATTGTTTCTTTGCCAGAAAGTGTAAAGGGGAGATGTAGAACCTGGATTGGGGCAATGTCCATCAATTAGAGCCAATTTGTGTTTGGCAGATAGGGCAATCACCACTGACCTCTTCCAATTATCAAAGTTTTCCCCATTGAAGGCATTTGAAACCAGAGGAATACCAGGGTTATCTGAGGGATGGATGTAAAGAGGATCTGTAGGTTCGATATGTGGTGTGCGATTTCATTGGACAGACATGGTGTAGCTCATACACTGTTATATTGAGGAATCAAAATAGACTAAAATTTCTGGACATATAAATCCAGTTTTAAAAATGGAGGAATCGATTTGCTGAGAAACCAGTCAGCTAATCGAGATAGAAAGAAACCAAAGAAAGCTTGCAAATCAGATCTACTGAAGTATCAAATCAGTTGATCAAGGAAGAAAGAGGATGAAAGAACAATTTGGAATCAATACCTCGTGCTCTGATACCATGATAAGATTCATAGTGAAAATGATAATTCCAGTGAGAACTTGAATGAGAGAAAAGAAGGATAAGATTTCATTATTGTTTCATTCTGTGTAATACAAGAAGAATGCCTTATATATGAGGCAAGACTAAAGAAGAAAGAACAAGACTGAAGAAGAAAGAACTTGCCCACCAATAATCTAATGTCTAGTCATAACAGATTATAACAAGAAACAGTTGTGGACTAACAAACTCAACTAACTGGAGGGACAGGCTGGCATCTTTGCTGTGTATCATTGTTACTGCTTTGTATATTTCTAACAATGCATAACGGGGAAGTAAATGAATTGTGTCTTCCAAGTCAGAAAATCTTCAACTTTATTAAGAAAGGTAGTGACAGAGTTGGTAACATTGATGGTCCAGATCGTCGGTGAGACGACAGGGAGACCATGATCGAACTGTGGGAGCATGAAAGCAATCAGATCAGCATGAGGCGTGCTTGTGAACCCAGGCATGAAAACTAAGTTAGAAACAGCAGAAGAAGGCATGACAAAGGACGCCGGAACACCCGAATAAGAAGGCACAGACTAGGGGTGTGACTGAGTTGGTTTCCATGTGAAGAAAGGGAAATAAGTGAGATTGGGAGCCATGGAAGGTAGTAGAGTGAGAGTTACCATTTTGCCAGCATTCGTAGAGGAGTGGAGATGGACGATGTTTGTGGCAGATGAGAATGGAGGTGTGTCGATGCCAGTGGTGGCCCTTATGGTGGTGTGAAGATGGTTACGTGTAGAAGAAGAAAGGTGAAAGACTAGGTTTTTGGGCGCAAGCTAGAGCAAGGAAAAAAATTGAGATAAATTGGTTCTTGATACCATACGAATAATTTTGTGATGGAATGGCTCACTCAAAGTAGGAGTTAGGCGCTCATATATAGATAATACAGTTATAATAAAATTATATACATACCCTTATCATATTAGTGAGGACTAATCAAGTTGTTTCTGCTGGTCCTCCACAAAGAACCATGTCATAAAGGACTTAATCTAGTGGTTAAGTATATATGCTCAGCCCTAACTCAAATAAATAGTGTACCTCATTTTAAACCATGAAGCAAAATAAGGGTTCCACATCACTTTCTCCAACTAGGCGGTCTTCTGCTGTAAGAATGAAAAAGAAAATGTTTTCTAGAGGTGCTTGTGTTCCAACAGCTGGTGGTTGTGCTAATCATTATTAGTGATATAGCGGTGTTAGAGGGATACATATTCTTTATGCATTATTTGGTAAATCTGTAAATATTTTGTAGATTATTTTCTTTCCTAAAATTAAGTCTCTAGCTTGTATATATCTACGCATCTCTGATGAATGGAAGGCAAAAAATTCATGTCTTGAATTATTCGTTATCAATTTATCATGGTATCAGAGCAGGATTAAAAGATCCCTAATTTTTTTTCCTCTTCTTGCCCAGCCTAGCGTCTGTCATCTCTTTAGCTACAGCCCTCAATTTTGGTGAAGAACCATAGCCCATTCAAGCGTGTTGCCGTTACGATACGTATTCTTGCGATAGTTTTTGGTTCGTGTCTCGCAAGTGCATAGTTGCTAATCATGACGAAGAACGACTCTAAACCTGGCTTCTCCTTATTATCTATTAGGATAAGCAATACCAGACAATTCTTTAGCCAAGGATCCCTTAAATGGCGATAATTATGCTGTTTGGGCACAGAGTGCTATCATGGCTCTAAAGTCCTCTAATAAACTGAGTTTCATTGATAGGACTGTAACTAAACCTGCTAAAGACTCTGTAGACTTCCAGGCATGGAAAATTGTTAGTTCCATGTTATGTTCATGGACTTGGAACTCACTTGACCCCTCTGTCCATGCCACGGTTTCTCGCATCACTAATGCTCAAGTGATGTGGAGTACCTTACAGACCCGATATCCAATACCCAATGGACCTAGAACGTATATGAGCTATTATACAAAATTCGTGGGCCTGTGGGATGATTTCCTGACTTTATCTCCTATCGAAATTTGTGGTTGTAAAAAGAGTGTTGAATTAGTTCCTGAAAATTTACGTACTTATCAGTTTTTCATGGGCTTTGATGATGAATATATGAACTTGCAAACTCAAATCATAAATATGGCCTCTTTGCCGAGTTTAGATCGTGTCTAGGCTATGGTTGTACAGAAAGAATCCCATCCACGTGTTACTAAAAACTGTGATGTACATGCCATTCTTGGGTTTTATACTCAGTCAGAACGGCTTTCCTCTGATCAATGCAATATGATATCCAATGGGACTGCTCAATCAGACCGGACTCCGTCAGGACGCCTATGGTGTACTTTCTGTAGCCGGGTGGGTCATACGCACGACCGTTGCTACAAGCGTCTGGGTATCACGCCATCAGGCCGTGGGCGTGGTCAGGGGCGTGGGTCTACACCCACTTCGCTCCTTGCTGTAGGAGCTCACGCTGCAACTATTGTGGGTTCCACTGGTCCGTCTTTGTCTACATGGGGTCTCGAGGCCACTCCTATTCCCGGCCTCACTTATGAACAATTGCAATGCCTATTCCCACTGTTGGAATCTTCTTCATCTTCTGAGACTCTTGTCGGTAAGTTGTCAACACCTCATGTTACATGGCTGAAAGATAGTGGGGCATCCAATCACATGTCGGGTAATTTGACTCTCTTCTCGGACCTACGTAATATTTCTCCAATTCAAGTGGGTCTTCCGCATGGTGGACGGACCAATGCCACCAAGGAGGGAACCATTCACATTAGTCCTGGGCTCAAACTTTCGCAATGTCCTTTATGTGCCACAATTGACGGTCAATCTTATGGTTGTTGGTTGTTTGGACTGTTTTGTGCTGTTTTCTCCTGACATATGTATTTTGTAGGACCACACTTCGAGGAGCCTGATTGGAGTGGGTAGGAAGCAAAGAGAGGTGTACCCGTATCAACCAGTGACTGAGGCTACTGTTGTAGCAATAATAACAATAGACCCATATGAGCTGTGGCATTGACGTTTACACACCCAGCCAGTCAACGTTTATCTCATCTTTTGGACATTTCAGACGGACCTCGTCTTAATAAGAGCTTGTGTGATGTTTGTTGTCAAGCTAAGCATACTTGCTCCCCTTTCCCTTCTAGTACGAGTTATGTGTCAAACAGTTTTGCTTTGATTCATTGTGACATTTAGGGACTATATCAGAGTAGTACTTTTTCAGGTGCAACATATTTTTTGTCTATTTTGGATGATTTTAGTCATGCTATTTGAGTGTATTTAATGCATGATAAGAGTCAAGCTGGCAGTTTACTTCATAATTATTGAACTCTAGTCCAGAATCAATTTGGTAAATCTGTGAAGATTATCCGCAGTGATAATGAGCAACAATTTGATTCTACACATATGAGTCAATTTTATGCATTACATGGCATTCTTTATCAAACTTCGATAGTTGACACTCCTTAACAAAATGGTCGTATTGAGCGAAAACATCGTCACGTTCTCGAGGTTGCTAGGACCCTTCGTTTTCAAGCCAATCTTCCCATTGAGTTTTGGGGAGAATCGTACTCCGTCGGGTGTTCTCCACAACAAGACACCTTATGAGCTTTTGTTTGGGACTATTCCAACTTACGCTCATTTTCGGGTATATCTTTGCTACACTCTTGACAAGACTCGAGATAAATTTGCCCCACGGAGTCGACATTGTGTCTTTCTCAGATATCCCGACGTAAGAAAGGCTAGAAAGTTCTTGATCTTGACACTCATAAGTTATTCACATCCCATGATGTGAAATTCGCAAAGGACGTGTTTCTTTTCATCCCTATACCTACCGATCCTCTCTCGACTGATGTTATTCTACCACCTGTGTCTTCAACCTAGGAGCTTGTTAACAACTCTAGCGCTCCCTTACCGACAGAGGGAGACCCCAGCTCTGCACCTTCCGAAACTAGTCCTCCTGCCTCCGAGGAGACACATGCTATTTCTCCATCTCCAGACTTAGGGTATGGTAAGCGCATCAAGCGACCTCCTGCAGCACTTCAAGATTACGTCTGCCACACTACTTGTAATAACCCAACCCTAACCCATATTTAAATCATATTTATTTATTGAATTAATCATGTTTATTCATTTAATTAATCATGTTTATTGAGTTAATCACTCATGGCTATTTGTTTAACCAAATCATGTTCATTAATTCAATTACACTTAATTTATATATTTTGTAATAACCCGACCCTAAATCATGTTTATTTATTTAATTAAGCCATGTTATTTTTCACATTTATTTATCTCATTTAATCATCCCGGTTGGGAGAATTCATTTGGGGCTCCACTTTGCAATTCGAGTTTCATTTATTGAAAATCTTCGGGAAAATCGATATTAGGCCTCAATATTTATGATTTAAAAGATTCAATTATTTTTCATAACATCACAAAGATTTAGTTGCAAACTGTGAAAAAATTTAATCGCATATGGCTTAATTTTCTTTCTGAGCCCAAATGCATTTAGGCCCAATTTTGGCGCAACAAGTTGCTATAATTAAATTATACTAATTACCATCATTTGTAGCTAATTATAATTAGCAAAAGATATTTTTGGGGGCTTATAAATTTCAGCCAAGTGATTGAGATCACTTTCCAACCAAGTAAAAATTACAAAGCATCAAAGTCTTCACTTCTCTCCCTTCTTCCTCCTCCACGCAACCACCAGCCACCATCCCCGTTTTGCTGTGTCCGCCTCCAGCCCAGCCACCAGCCGCTAGTCAGCCACCACCCCAACCACCAGCAACCATCCTCTCAACTCCCACAAGCATCATACACCACCCCCATCTTCTTTTATTCAAGCTTGAAGTGAGGTAAACCTTAACCCAACTTTGTTAAATTCTTGGTTTTATGTTGGTTTTGATCATGAATCATGTTTTATTGATAGAATTGGATGCTAGTTTAATGATTTATTGTGGTTGATTAAGTCTTGAAAGTGCGCAAAAATTGAGATCATATATGATCATGCAACCTTGATGTGAAAATGATGAACTTTGAGTTCTTTAATTCAATGTTGTGATATTTGGTATGAAAGATGTATTTAAAGTTGTTGGTAATCTTATTAAGTGATTTCAGAGGGAATTATGTGAAAAAGGGAGTTTATAATGTGGACAACAGGCTGTGAAAGACCCTGAAATAGGGGCCTGTTTGGGAAAAAACTGGTAATGCTTGGCACAACAAAGAATTATGTTTTTGGTTTAGTGATAGCTCGTTGAGTTAGATTTCAATAGGCTTTGTAATTACTCAATTTCGAGTTGTGTGGACAAAGTTATGACCACTTTACTGAAGACTGCGCAGAATACATCAAAACTCGGAGCAGTTTTGAACAGTGGACTTTACGAAACAAACTGGTATTGATTGACTCATTGAAAATTTGTATTTTGGGTTTTTGGATAGATCAATTAGTTATCTTTCACATGCATTTTGAATCTCCTTAATCCGAGATATGTGGAAAAAGTTATGGTCGTTTTGCTATTACTGCGCATATTGAACTAAAATTATACACGTCTATGTTCTACCCTAATTTCAAGGACCTTACTATGTGAATCATGCTTTGTGTCCTAAATAAAAGTTTTATTGGACATTATGAGATTTTGATATTGGGTCTACATCTTATTTGGAGGTCGGGAGTGAAAGATATGGATTTTCTAATACAGACCATCAAATGGTAACATGAGTGAATATAGAAATTGTGACATCTGGAGATATTTTTAGAAGTTTCTATATAATTATAGGTATTGCAAGGAAATTACAAATTGTAGTGAGTTCAACAAGTGTGATTATGTATAGAAGCTTACTTGGGTTGAAAACCAACGTAAGTGAGCATGAAAATGACATTTGAGAAGTGGGCTCAGTAATGACTAAAATTAGTGTCTATCGGATCAACAAAGGTTATTTGAGCCTTTATGAACCTCATGAAACCCATCATGGCATTGAACCTTCTATTATACGCTTCGGAATCATTACACATTCTATTATCCATTTCAGAAGCATTATACTTTTCATTATCCATTTTAGAAACATCAGAAACTCATATTTCGTTTATTTCAATCAGCTCAATCATTCCAATGTGATCTATTTGGTTCAATTTGTTGTATTTCAAGCTCAATAACCCTAATTGATTTATTTTTCAGATCATCTTGGTTTAAGTTACCTTATATTGAATTATTGGAATTGGAGAAGCCTTTTTAATTAATCAATTTCTATTAAAGTTATAAATTATGTCAGTGAACATGGTTTACTAACTACATTTATCTATAATTACATTTCTTAAACAGAAATGGAGCCTAGTCTATCGTCTCCATTGTGTATAAGTATTATCAAGTGAAATATCATTTTAAAGACTTCAGGTACGTCCATTGCCTGTATCTTTAGAAATTAGAGTGTATTTATCAACGTTATCATGTTTTGGTAAGTACATCAATGAATTAGTTTATATAGTGATTTATCACTTAATGAGTGACCCCATCAGTTATTATCCATAGGGCATTCGGCCTTCAGTTACCTGCGCGACTTCAAGTCAGGTCCCCGATCAGCTTGGCAGGTGTACACCTATCCATAGATCATAGCAATATCAAATGGTTCACTATCAGATGATAACTAGCAATGCAGTTTTACATTGCTCTTATTCACTGTTTTAACTTGAAATGAATTGCAAAGCGGGCTTAACCAGTGTTTCAATGATCATTTAACAATTCAGGAATGTATGTACTGAGTTTCGACTCACAGTTCGAAATGTTTTTCATGTTTTGTTTTGGGCAACTACTCAGAGAATTACCCTCATGCTAGCAAAGCAGCGGAAGAAGATAAGTTGAGGAAGGAAATATGTATGAATCAGCGGTGATACAGTATATGCATACTTTAAAGCTGTATTTTGAATTCTTCGGTGTATGAGGATGTAGATTACATGGTAAATTATCTTACTATGGTTTATAAACCTTAAATTGGTTCACATTGGATTGTGAACGGATGAACATGTGTGAATGTGTATGGTTGAGGTTATGCTCAACTATGTTATTCCAGGACACATACTTCAAGCCTTGTCCTTTGGGATGGTGGTAACGCCCCTATAATTGGATTTATCAGATTATAATTGAGTGATGTATTAAGGAGAATATAAACAGTGAAATATGTTTAATTTGGGGGCGTTAACATATTTACCGAATTACCTTATGTCATTTAAATTCTCCACTTTCATTTTTCGTATTTAATGATCCCGATTGGGGGATATTTCATTTGGGTCTCATTTTGCAATTCAAGTTTCATTGATTGTTAATTCAAGTTTCGTTGATTGATTAAATTTCAGGTGAATCGATAGTAGCCCTCGATAATTATGATTGAGTGTTAAATTATTTTTCATAATGTCACAAAATTTTAAGTTTCAGTTACACAAAAACTTGTTCTCGAATTCATTTATTTTGGCCCAATTCATTGGGCTCAAATTATGGTCCAATTTCATTGGGCTCAACTTTTGGCCCAATTTGAAGCCCAACAAATTTACTTAATTAAATGTAGCTAATTACCATGATTTATGTATAACTGTATCTAATTAAAAGCTACTTTTGTGAGATAAATTTCAACCACGTATTTAAGATTATTTCATAAATTTCAACCAAGTATTTAAGATTATTTCAAGCCAAGCAAGCAACATATCTCACAAACCCATCTCCCTCTTCTCTATCCTCCATAGCCATGACACCCACCCCCCTTTTCAGCCACTGTTTGCTGCCACCAACACCTCCCCGAAGCAGCCACAGCCACCAGCCCACCACCACCAACTTAGCCATCATCTCCTCTCAACCCCCACCCTCATCAATTACTTCTCTCACCACTTATACCTCTTTTTCAAGCATCAAAGTGAGTAAACCCTAACTTGATCTTGATGCATTTTTGGTTTTATGATTGTTTTAGTTATGATTCATGCTCTTGAGATCAAAGTAGATGTTATTATGAAAATTTTATTGATTTTGGGAATATTGATCATGGTGAGTTGAGCTTGAAGCATGTTACGGTTAGGGTTTTGTCATGATCAAGTTAAGCTTAAATCAAGTGATAGATTTGTAATGTTTTGTAATGATTTTGTAATCTTTAGTCTTATTGATGATTATGATGATGTTTTTGGTGATGTACAATGATTGAAAGTGAGGTTTTATGTGAAAAAAAGAGAAGAAAGAAAAAATAGTGAGGGATGGAAATGGTAGAAAATAGGGGTGACTTTGAGATTAAACTGATAATGATTAGCCCAATGAAAAATTATGATTTTTGTTGGATAGATAGGTCAGGGTGTTAGATTTCAAATTCCTTTTGAATTGTCTTAATCCAAGTTCTGTGCACAAAGTTATGGTCATTTTACGAGAACTGCAGAGGTTAGATCAAAATTGGCACACTTGTGTTCTAGTCCCAGTTTAGGAACCATATTGTGGGAATCATATTTTGTGTTGCAAATGAAAGTTTTTGGGACTTCTTAATCTTTCGATATTGGGGTTTTTGTCTTCATTTAAGATCAAGGGTGAAAGTTATGAATTTTTGAAGTGAACTGACTTGCTTTGGTGCAAATTAGACTATTATTGCAATTTCTATGCAGCGTATCCTTGGAAGAAAATTATGAAAATTTTACTGTAGATTATCCATATTGTTTTCGAATTTCCTATAAGATTTCATGAATTTTGGTTGAGTATTTAGAGTTTGGTGATTTTTGGAAGCATTTTGAGTAATTGTGTAAATAGCAATAATAAAGATTGAGTGAGATTGATTATGCACTTATTTTGTGTATTTTGGACCAAGTAAGGTCATTTAAGGGGGAAATGAATATTCATGGACTTTCATGGAGAAATAAGAAGACAAGTGTACAATTTGGGAGCTTAATTTTGAGTTTTAAATCACTTGTGGATATTACAAAGAAGGTACGAGTTTGGGGAGTTTAAGAGCTTTCATTGGGATCAATAATCTACTTGGGTTGAAAAACTGTATTTAATGGACTTGTTAATGAATTATGAAAAGTGGGAAGATTTTTTTACTGAGAAACCATATTTATCAGACCAAGTTATTGCAGTTTATGCTATGTTGAACCAAGATATATCTCTCTTGTCATCAAACCTCTATTACTTACTCAATTCAGAATGTATCAAATGTATTTATTAAGGCAATCTAGTGTACTCGCCGTTATCTTGAACCAAGCTATACATTAGCGAGCCTTAAACCTGTATCAACAACCTATTTCAGAAAAGGCCAAAACTAATCTTCCATTTGTCACCATCAAGGCCTTTTCCTTTGTAATCTCATTTATCTCATTGTGGCCTATTTTACTTTCATTTACTTTATATCGGATTTAATTACTTTCATTAATTCAATTTTGAATTCATATTGAAATACCCAAGTTATGTATACCATTTAATTACTCAATTTCTATTACACATACTTTTACTTACCTAATTATGTGAGTAGGGATCATTTACTGGCTACACATACCTATAATGACATTTATAAAACAAAGTCGATGCCTAGTTATCGTTCCACGTTATGCGTAAGTGTTATCAAGTCAGAACATATTTTTCAAGTCAGATGACATTTATGAAACAACTGACTTTTATCAATTCAGATGACATTTTTAAAAATTCAAGGTACGTCCATTACCTATATCTTCAGAAAGCAGAACATGTTTATCAAATTACAACTCTTAATGAGCTTATCAATGAATCAGTTTATACAGCGATTTGTCATTTAACTTGCGACCTCGTCAGTTATCATCTATAGGGCATAAGTCCATCATTTACCTGAGCGGCTTCAGGCCAACTCTTGATCGGATTGACAGGCATACACTTATGCATAGATCATATCGTTACAAGAGGTTCACATCCAAATAATAATGAGCAATTCAGTTTTATATTACTTTCATTTTCATTGTTATTGCGAACCAAATGAATTGCAAAAGCGGGTACCCATCAACAGTGTTTCTACGCTTATTTTACAATACAGGAATGTATGTACTGAGTTTTAGCTCACATTTTCGAATTGTTTTCATGTTTTTCATTTTAGGTGATAAAGTATCACATGTTTCTCCATTTAGCAAGCCCTTTTGGAAGTCATTAGATGCTTAGAGTGGATTCAACATAGCATGAATGTTGTGATCGACCTTAGGGTCAAGTTGGATCTATATTCAATATACTCGTGTAGTGTGGAGTGCGAGTTAGCACATGGTATGATTAAATCGATTATATGAAAGTTGAACTATTATGGACTTTGGTCTTTGAGTGTTTCAGTTTAATAGATATTGTGATTTGAACATGTGTTGCAAATTAAATGGTTTCAGTGAGCCTTGTCCTTATCAGGACGGTGGTAACGCCTTCTAACATTAAGTCTTATGCTGCAGATTTTCGTAAATTATATCATTAGTATTTTTTGGGCGTTATAGATTTGGTATCAGAGTTAAGGTTTTAAGGGCCATTGTGAGCTGTCAAGTGTTTATGATTTAGCTATCAAGGTGTGTATGAGTTATGTTGGACCAGTTAAATGAGCTATTGACTATAAGTTCATATGTATGGGTATATAAGGAGGAACCATTTCCATTTGGGTGACCTAATCATTTGGTAGTATCCTGAGATCCGAGCATTAGCAAGGTGGAGTGCGGAACTATTTGGGTGACTTGTTAGTGAGGCATGCTTTCATTTATTTAGGAGTTGTATTGTATGTTTCATTTCTCTCATTTGTTTAAATTTTTGCAATCGTGCACTCTGGGTGTGTGACCCATTGAATTATGAACTCTGGCGTGTGGTCGTTGAACTATTCAAGTGTTTCTCTCAATTTTAGGTATCTACTGCAAGGCTTTAAGCCGGGTTTTAGTCAGTTTTTAGGCGAAATTCTATCCGTTTTACCCCCGAATTTGAGAGTTTTATTGAGGTGTGTTAATATACCTGATATTGGGTACAGTGATGGTTGAAACTCGATGTAGGGATGCCATTTGCAACTTCTTAAGGGATTAATACAATGTCAAGTTAGATGTAAACCTCGAGATGAGGAAATGCTTTGAGGGGCAATATCTTTGAGGTGAACCAGGTTGAGATGAACGCTTACAATGAGTGCTTATGTCTGATGATAACAGTTAGTAGCTTATGATGTGCTACTTGGCATTATATGCGTGGTACGTGTAAGTTAAACTGTCGTTCTTGACATTAGGACCTTACCTCATCAATGCTCTCATTACTTCCTGTCATTGACTTATTTCTGCCCTAACTACCTTGAATTGTTCAAAGGCATCATTTCTTTGCCACTAACACTCTCTTGATTTGCAATGGAGTGTTTATAGAAAATCTCTTGTGTGGTCTGTGGGGAGTTCTTTAAACACATCTGAGCAACCTTTCTTATAGGCAATTCAAACCCTGACAATCATAATCGTTTAATTTTCCATGATGGAGCCTATAATGACCCCCAGTGTGCATTATTGTATGATTTACAGTTCTTCCTAAGCATATTTGATCCATTCTACTTACAGTTCAGTCACCACTATGTTCATATTTTTACTATCACCTACTTTAACTCCTTGCTTTTATTTGGGCACTATTCATTTATTGCTTGCAAAACCTTTGGTTGCTTCAGACCCAGTCATTGAGTGCCTTTTTAGCAATTAAATGTATGCATATTGTCTATGTTTCTATATCACCGTAACGTCATGTTAGCATACTACTTTATGGTCGTGACTGCATATCGTTACTCAAGTAATTTTGGCAATCCTTTCTTTACTAGTATAACCTATCTTATTAATGATAAACAACGATTTGTACTATTTCCATCTGCTAGCAGTTTTGGAGTTTATCTGCCTACCCAAGACTTCCATTTACTACAAAATGTGTTATTAATGGATGTCAACATGTTCAGTCATATAACTGACTCCTTCATCTTGACTTATTGGCCTTTCAAACACCAGATGAATAAAATTTCTCTTTTGGTGGTGTTGACCCTCATCTTAGTCATGTCACTCACATACGGGTACCGTATGACTTTTCAAATGCCTTTTTGATAATCTGTTAGATTTCTTCACCTCTAGTACTTAATACTCCCTCTCAACTTCATAACATCGTTCAATTACTTTACTATCATGACTATCATGAATAAACTGCATGTCTTGTATATGAAGGTCATTTATATGCCTTACCTCTTTCATTACGATTCTTCATCGTTTCATTCATTCAGTTTACATGTTGGTCCTTTATAACCAATAAAGAAATATCTTTGCAGGAGTTCATGGTGTGGTTACATCTCTTTACACTTTAGATTGTTCCCTTATCATTTAATTTTTTTGAGACCAGTAAGCGGTTGAATGTATTGTCTTTTATAAATATGCCCCTATTGGTATTGCTAGAACCATATTCATTGGGCATTCAATTCAATTTGATTGGCAGACCTTATTATCATTATGGGAATGAACTGATTGTGTGCTTATAGAAGATGGCTTATAAAGATCTTAAGGTTAGCTTAAGAAATAAGGAAAGACTAGACGTGTGTTTCTACGGGCCGAGGGAAGAAAAACCCTATTTTCGCCCTAATTACACTGTGCAAGCAAGTGAGTTATCATGTCAGTAATGTATTGAATATTAGTGATATGCCAACCACACTCAGTATATACATATCCATAATTACCGTTTGTGAATCTAGAGATGTTTTATCTGAGGACTTTTAGGACTGTTTTCCCGCAAGAAACATTGATTTTCATATCAACCTAGTTCGAGGTGCTCAATTCATTTTCAGAACCCCTACATATGACCCCCCAACAAAGTTCAAAGAACTAAAGATTTAGTAAGATGAGTTGTTACAGAAGGGAGTTATTTGACCAAGTGTGTCACCGTGGGAAACTCTAGTTTTATATGTGTAAAAAGGAAGGTAGAACCTTGTGGTTGTGTACTGCGTACAGAGAGTTGAACAAGATCACTATAAAAAAAAAGTGCCCTATACCTTGAATAGATGATTTATGAGATTAATTGCCAACAACAGGAGTCTTTTCCAGGAATGATTTGAGGTTCGGATATCGCACTTAAACCATGCAACCAAAGTTTATCTTTTGCAAGAATGCCCTTTTATAGTAATTCTTGTAGTTATTTGCTTGTCTCATCTTCAAAACTTGATATTATCCAATATTGTTTAATCTCCCTTGCATTTCAACCCGATATTTCCTATTAGCGTGATCTTCCATGTCTTTGCAAACCCATTGTTAAATGTGCAACACATTTTTGTCCGACCTTATATGGTTGTCAACATTCTAGTGCTCTCAACCTTCACCATCTTTATTTCATGATCATGAGTTATAGTTAATTCCACTGAGAGTCGATTCACACATCTACCTTATTTATCCATAATGATAAGCTCATATAACTTGTTCAGAATTCATAATGTAATTCAACTCTCATTGGTGTGGGTGATTGCGATTGTCATAATCCCCTTGCTCTCTTTATTTGGAACTTCAACTCCCACACATATATCTTACATTCCAATAAATAAACTTCTACATTCTCTATTTAATCTTATTATTGTACTCGAATTGGCTTCATATGAGTAAAGGCATGTTTCTATGGTAGCTTGCTCAATCTATTTATCTGTCCATTAGCACTTTGCTCGTCCAATTCATTTATTTATCCATTACACTTTGTTTGTCCAATCTATTTGTCTATCTATTGCACTTTGCTTATCCAATCTATCTATCTATTTATTGCACATTGCTTGTCCCGTCTATCTATTGCACTTATCGTATTGCTTGTGGCTATAAAGTCACCTTGTTGAAGCTCAGTCGCTTGTCATCTTATTTTAAATTCATCAGTTAAACCTGAGTATAACCGGGCCATCATTGTCCTTGTTGGATTATTTATTGGACCCTTTATGATCCATATTTATAAACCACAATTCTTATGGCATTGTATTTCAGAATTTATGATACACTTATGATTATCTTTATTCTAACCACCCCATGTTAATCCCTCCTTTATAAATCTTTTCTTGTCTCATTAATTTCTTTTGTTCCTAATGAGTCACTTGACTACCAATTTCATCATTTTCATCTCTGACCATGTTTATTCTAGCGTCTAATTCAGACTTAGAGCAAATCTTAGATTAGTTTGATGAGGGAAGATCATGTGATGCATTAAGAACATTAGATGAGGACATTATGATAAGGTCATAATCTCAAACAATGTCTAGCAGTATTAGAGTAAGTTAGATGAGGCATCGAGAATAATGAGACAGTTCAAGTACATGCTAAGGTGACACAAGGACTACACATGAGTCATATGATCATATTGACCAAAAAAGGAGACAATCAAAGTTCATAGGAGATATAAAGTATTCCAAAAGACTTATCTAGTCAAGGGTGTCAGGAGATTGGATATCAGAGATAATTGAGTCATAGTTACATTGGGCTTTATGAGTCAGTATCAGAGTATTTATTAGGAAATGCAACGATTTCCATACTTATTAGTGGTCAAGACAGAGAACCAGTAGAGTAGAGTACCTCCTTTGTGGTAACAAATTTTTCTTTTGAAGAAAATATCAATTTTGAACCAAAGTAATCGAGCCAGTGAAGTCATCGAGGATCTATGAACCTTTGGGCTAATCATACCTTTTTGGAAGGAAGTAGTGAAAACCAACTATCCATACTTGAGGTGGCATTGCATACATGATCAAAATCATAAGTTTCGAGGACGAAACTCTTTAACGGGAGATGGCTATAATAACTCAACCCTGACCCATATTTATTTATTTAAATCATATTTATTTATTTAACTAATCATGTTTATTCATTTAGTTAATCATGTTTATTGATTTAATCACTCATGGTTATTTGTTTAACCAACTCATGTTTATTAATTCAATTACACTCAATTTATATATTTACCGAATTACCTTATGTCATTTAAATTTTTCGCTTTCATTTTTCGTATTTAATGATCCCGGTTGGGGGATATTTCATTTGGGTCCCATTTTGCAATTCAAGTTTTATTGATTGTTAATTCAACTTTTATTGATTGATTAAATTTCAGGTGAGTCGATAGTAGGCCTCGATAATTATAATTGATCGTTAAATTATTTTTCATAATGTTATAAAATTTTAAGTTTTAGCTACACAAAAATTTGTGCCCGAATTTATTTATTTTGGCCCAATTCATTGGGTTCAAATTTTTTGGCCCAATTTGAAGCCCAACACTTTTGCTTAATTAAATGTAGCTAATTACCATGATTTATGTATAATTGTATTTAGTTAAAAGCTACTTTTGGGGGATAAATTTCAACCAAGTATTTAAGATTATTTCAAGCCAAGCAAGAAACATATCTCACAAACCCATCTCTCTCTTCTTTCTCCTCCATAGCCATGGCACCCACCCCCCATTTTCAACCATTGTTTACCGCCACCAGCACCTCCCCGGAGCAGCCACAGTGACCAGCCCACCACCACCAGCTCAGCCATCATCCCCTCTCAACCCCCACCCTCATCAATTACTTCTCTCACCACTTATACCTCTTTTTCAAGCATCAAAGTGAGTAAACCCTAACTTAATCTTGATGTATTTTTGGTTTTATGATTGTTTTAGTTATGATTCATGCTCTTGAGATCAAAGTAGACGTTATCATGCAAATTTTATTGATTTTGGGAATATTGATCATGTTGAGTTGAGCTTGAAGCATGTTAACGTTAGGGTTTTGTCATGATCAAGTTAGCTTAAGTCAAGTGATAGATTTGTATTGTTTTGTATATGATTTTATAATCTTTAGTCTTATTGATGACGATGATGATGTTTTTGGTGATTTGGAATGATTTCAAGTGAGGATTTGTGTGAAAAAAAGAGGAGAAAGCAAAAGCAATGAGGGCTAGAAATGGCAGAAAACAGGGCGACTTTTAGATTAAACTGGTAATGATCAGCCCACAAAAAAATTATGATTTTTGTTGGGCAGATAAGTCAGTTGCTAGTTTTCAAATGCCTTTCGAATTGCCTTAAATTGCCTTAATCCGAGTTCTGTGGACAGAGTTATGGTCATTTTACAAGAACTGCACAAGTTAGACCAAAACTGACACACTTGTGTTCTAGTCCCATTTTGGGAATCCTATTGTGGGCATCATATTTTGTGTTGCAAATGAAATTTTTTTGGGACTTCTTAATCTTTCGATATTGGGATTTTAGGTCTTCATTTCAGATCAAGGGTGAAAATTATGAATTTTTGAAGTGAACTGACCTGCTTCGATGCAAGTTGGGCTATTATTGCAATTTATGTGCAGTGTATACTCGGAGAAAACTTCTGAAAATTTTACAGTAGATTATCCATATTATTTTCGATTTTTTCTATTAGACTTCATAGATTTTGGCTAAGTATTTAGAGTTTGGTGATTTTTAGAAGCATTTTGAGTAATTGTGTAGAGAGCAATAATAAAGATTGAGTGAGATTGATCATGCACTCATTTTGTATACTTTGGACCAGGTAAGGTCATTTAAGGGGGAAATGAATATTAATGGACTTTCATGGAGCTTTCAGCTTGATTAATAAGAATGAAGAAGACAAGTGTACAATTTGTGCGCTTTTTATGAGTTTTGAATCACTTATGGATATTACAAAGAATGTACCAAGTTTAGGGAGTTTAATAGCTTTCATTGGGATCAATAATCTATTTGGGATCAAAAACTGAATTTAAAGGACTTGTGAATGAAATATGGGAAGTGGGGAGAATTTTTGACTCAGAAACCATATTTATCAAACCAAGTTATTGCAGTTTATGCTATTTTGAACGAAGATATATCTCTCTTGGCCTTAAACCTCTATTACTCACTCAATTCAGAATGTATCAAATGTATTTATCAAGCCAATCTAGTGTACTCACTATTATCTTGAACCAAGCTATACATCAGCGAGCCTTAAACCCGTATCAGCAACCTATTTTAGAAAAGGCCAAAACTACTCTTCCGTTTGTCACCATCAAGGCCTTTTCCTTTATAATGTCATTTATGTCATTGTGGTATATTTTAATTTCATTTACTTTATATCGGATTTAATTACTTTCATTAATTCAGTTTTGAAGTTATATTGAAATACCCAAGTCATGTATACCATTTAATTACTCAATTTCTATTACAGATACTTTTACTTACTCAATTATGTGTGTAAGGATCATTTACTGACTACACATACCTACAATAACATTTATGAAACATAGTCGATGCCTAGTTATTGCTCCCCGTTATGCATAAGTGTTATCAAGTCAGAACATATTTATCAAGTTAGATGACATTTATGAAACAACTGACTTTTATCAAGTCAGATGACATTTTTAAAGACTCAAGGTACATCCATTGCCTATATCTTCAGAAAGTAGAACATATTTATCAAGTTACAACTCTTAATGAGATTATCAATGAATCAATTTATACAGTGATTTGCCGTTTAACTTGCGACCTCGTCAGTTATCATCTATAGGGCATAAGTCAATCATTTACCCGCATGGCTTCAGGCCAGCTCTTGATCGGATTGGCAGGTATACACCTATGTATAGATCATATCACTGCAAGGGGTTCACATCCAAATAATAATGAGAAATTCAGTTTCATATTACTTTCATTTTCATTGTTATTGCGAACTAAATGAATTGCAAAAGTGGTACCCATCGACAGTGTTTCTACGCTCATTTTACAATACAGGAGTGCATGTACTGAGTTTTAGCTCACATTTTTGGATTGTTTTTATGTTTTCCATTTTAGGTGATGAAGTATCACATGTTTCTTCATTTAGCAAGCCCTTTTGGAAGTCATTAGATGCTTAGAGTGGATTCAACATAGCATGAATATTGGGATTGACCTCAGGGTGAAGTTGGGTCTATATTCAATATACTTGTGTAGTGTGGAGTGCGAGTTGGCGCATGGTATAATTAAATCGATTGTATCGAAGTTGAACTATTAAGGACATTGGTCTTGGAGTGTTTCAGTTTAATAGATATTGTGATTTGAACATGAGTTGCAAGATTAAATGGTTTTAGTGAGCCTTGTCCTTATCAGGACGACGGTAATGCGTTCCAACATTAAGTCTTTTGCTGCAGATTTCTGTACATCATATCATTATCATTTTTGGGGCGTTACACTACTCAAGTCCATCACCCCCATACGCTTCTTGCGCCCACCAATCCCTCTAGCAGTTCCAGGTATCCTCTGGCCAATTGTGATTCTTGTGAATCTTTCTCTCCTGCTCATGCACAATTTTTAGATATAGTCAGTTCAGGATTGGAGCCACTATCTTATTTTGAAGCTGTCACAAATCCAAATTGTTGTGCAGCCATGCAGGATGAAATTAGTGCACTCAACAAGAATGGGACTTGGTCTATTGTTTCTCTGCCACCAGGAAAGAAACCTATTGGTTGCAATGGGTTTATAAAATCAAGTATAAATCTAACGGTTCCATCGAACATTACAAAGCCCGGCTCGTTGTTTGAGGTGATACACAAGTTAAAGGGCTGGACTACACCGAGACTTTCGCTCCTGTCGCTAAAATGGTTGGTGTTCGTGTGTTCCTAACTGTGGCAGTCATTAAGGGGTGGGAGTTACATCAAATGGACGTCAACAATGCCTTTCTTCATAGCGATCTCCACGAGGAAGTCTATATGCGACCCCCTCCCGGTTTCTCTCTTTCGCATCCAAACAAGGTGTGCCGGCTCCACAAGTCCTTGTATGGTCTCCAGCAGTCACCTCGTAACTGGTTTGCTAAGCTCACTTCTGCTCTCCGTCGTTATGGTTTTACTCAGTCTCATGCCGATCATACTCTCTTCACACTTCGTAAAGGTGATGTCTTTCGCTCCATCCTGGAATATGTAGATGATTTAATCTGTGTCATGAACAACAGTGATGCTTGCTCTGCTTTCAAACAATATCTAAATGCATGTTTCCAGCTTAAAGATCTTGGTCATTTGAAATATTTCCTTGGTATTGAGGTCGCTCAGAACCCTACTGGGCTTTTCCTTTTTCAACACAAGTATGCCTTGGACATTCTAGCCGAGTCTGGTCTCACTGCATCTAAGCCTACTCCCTCTCCAATGGAGCAAAATCACTCTCTTGCTCATGCTAATGGCTCTTTGCTCACGGACTGAGGACCGTATCGCCGGCTTCTTGGACATTTGGTTTATCTTACCATTGCTCTCCCAGATATTTGTTACACTGTTCATGTTTTATCACAATTCCTACCGTCACCTCGCCAACAACACCGGGGCACTGCTGTTAGAGTTCTTCGTTATCTCAAAGGTGCTCCATGCCAAGGTCTCTTCCTTCCTGTGGACAACACTCTCCAATCCAGGCATATTGTGACTCTGATTGGGCTAGCTATCCTCTTACTCGGCATTCAGTAACAGGTTATTTTGTTACCTTGGGTCATTTGAGGCTATTTCATGGCGGACTATTAAGCAATCTACCATTTCTAGATCTTCTACGGAGGCTGAGTATCGAGTCATGGCTGTCACAACTTGCGAACTCACTTGGGTTAGTCGAGGTTCATCATCAACAACCTATTCGACTTTTCTGTAACAACCATGCTGCTCTCCATATAGCCTCAAATCTAGTTTTCCATAAGCAAACCAAACATATCGAGATAGACTATCATTATGTCCGCAAAAAACTTCTTGCCAGTCACATTGTTACTTCTCATATCCAAACCCATTAGCGAGTCGCCTATACATTCACCAAAGCTCTCGTTCGTCAACCATTCAAGTATCTACGTGGCAAGTAGGGCATTCGCAACCATCATGCTCCAACTTGATGGGGAGTATTAGTGATATAGTGGTGTTAGTGGGATACATATTCTTTGTATATTATTTGGTAAATCTGTAAATATTTTGTATATTATTTTCTTTCCTAAAATTAAGTCTCTAGCCTGTATATATCTACGCATCTCTGATGAATGGAAGGGAGAAAATTCATGTCTCAAATTATTCGTTATCAATTTATCAATCAGGGAGATATTTAGGCAGATACATGCTCAAATCAATAATAGAAAATTCTTAAAACATTGAAATAAAAGGTATATGTAACATATGATATCTGCCAATGAGAGAGTACTAGAAATGCTATGAAAGAGCTAGGTCCCACTTCCCTTCGTTGTACGAAGCACCTATTACACTGTAAACCTGTCACACAATGTAACGTCATTCTCTTGGAATCAGTCTAAGTGCTTGCGAAGGTAACCCCTCCATCCCCGCCCCTTTTTCCGACCCAAAGTGGATGTTGTAGTTGTATAGAATATAATAGGAATGAGCTCACCCATCTATTGTACGTCAGTAAAAATTAGAATCTCATAGCTCAATTGAACTTAGAACCAATCCAAAAATTACAATTGCCAAAACTTAGAACCAATCAAATGTGACCGCTGACATCGACTTATATTCCGAAGTGCTCTGCACTTTCAACGGCAGTTCACTAAGAACATACAGTCAGAAAGCCCAGATTTGCTCAACTTATTGCTCAACTTAGAACCAATCAAAAAATTACAATTGCCAAAACTTAGAACCAATCAAAAAATTACAATTGCCAAAACTTGGAACCAATCAAATGTGACTGCTGCCCGCTGGCAACTTAATTCAGGAAGACTATGATGTTGCTTCAATTCAGGTGGGCACCTTGTGCAATGGCTAAATACAAGTGACCACTTTCACAATGGCTGTTAATTAGGAATCTATTGTCATTGAGGCATTGTGTCTAGCAGAACTCTGTACTCAGTGGATTGGACATTGTCTTGTCTCAAGCATTAAGCAATATGCATGCTTTTATCAAATCAATGTAATATGATTACCTTTTTCTTGGCTGTCTGGTGTTGTGCACGTTTTGACTCCAGGATGAATAGTCCTTTTGTATTAGCCATGGCCAAGTCCAACTGTTTCATTATTTTCTAGAGAATACTCTCTGGTTTTTACAGATTGGGATAGATGGCAGGGGATGGCGGCTTGGACTAGTCCAGCTAGCCTGAACAAAGTCCACACTGTTTCATTTACTGAGTATCACCTTATCCAATGACTAGAATTTTTTCACACTGGAAAGTGAACACTATCCGTGCCTTGTAAAGGGCTGCACCAGAAGGGCTCGAAGCACGTATAGGGTTCACCTAGTCGAGCCTGTGGACCACCCAGCTAGGATCCCATACAGATGGTTCCCTGGGCATATGAATACTGCAGGTGCTCCAAGCTTGTCGGCATGCAATGACAAGACAAAGCGAACAAGGGCCGTATGCATAGAATTAAAATGCCACCAGCTTGAACTGAGTTTTCAAGAAAGCACTCGAAAATTACTTTTTTGTAATTTTAGTTGTTTCTTGCACTTCATGACTTCTACGACAAGAAAATGATTATGCATCGAAAATTTTACTCACCTTAAGAATTTTGAGAAAAGGTCTTAGTGCAAAAAATTGCTTTTTCATCGCCTTATTGTTCTTGTTGAGTAAGTCCAATTGGTGTCTTATACAAGACAAGCAGTGGTGGAGGGACCGTGGTGTCAGTGGAGTCAACTGACACCCCTCCCCCGCCAAGGAAAAAAAAATAGTATGCTTCAAACGTAAAGCGGTTATAAATAACTATTTGTTGCAAACATACTAATTGAGAAGGCATTTAGCCTAGTGGTGGGAGCATGTGTAATATGCTGATAGTTGAGGACGGCAAGGGTTTGAATCCTGTTCTGCTTGTTTGTTAAAGTTTTTCTTTATTTTTTCGGTCAGAACCTTGTCATTTTCATTTTTTTTTTTTTTTATCAATAGCATCTCTCCAATTTAAATTTGAAAGTCTATTAATTATAATTTAGTACTTTAATTGACTTCAATTTATTATTCAATCCTTAATTTGTAAATTAATTTTTTAAAGTCTATTTGTGAGTTTAATTTGTAAATTTCAATTCTAAATTTATTTAATTTGTGGGTTTAATTTCAATTCTGGGTTAAAGTATATAAATATTTCAAAAAGATAGCATTGTATTAACCTTAATAATTCAACTCGTTGATTAATCCTTTAACTTGAGGTTAATTTAATTTTTCAGTTTTAATTTATGAGTGTAATTTGTCAATATTAATTCTAAAGTTGTTTAATTTGTGGGTTAATTTAAATTCTAAGTCAAAATACATATATATTTCAAAAGGGTAATTAAAGAATCATCATTTGCTTCAAATTCTAAATTCGAAAACTCACTATTGAATGAAAAAAGTGGGAACGATATCACTCAATCACAATTATCATTTTATCTCCGACACCTCTTCCCCAAATTCCTGACTTTGCCGCGAAAGACAAGCAACAATAGTAAGTCCAATTAATGTTTTATACAAGACAAGATCTTGTACATAGCAGTTGCTTTGCACGTTCTTATGACTTTTCGTTGCTTCAGCTTATTATTTACGTAATCGCATGGGCAACTACCATCTAATTTAAAGGAGTGCTGCTGTGTGCAGTCAATGCAACGTAAATCTGTTGACACAAACATGTATAACCTGAAAGCAATGAACCATTGAGGTAATGAAACAAAGCCAAAATAATCTTCTAGTTAAAGATTTGTTATGTTTTAGCAGTAAGTTCAGGTTTAGATATTGAATAAGCCATGAAATCGGATAGTTTCGCATTCTATGGTGTTCTGTGGAGCAAGTATTATCTTTAAGTAATGATTACAAAATTTAAACAAAGATCCAGTATTATCTTTAAGTAACTTGAAATGAGCTATTTCTGACATTATTCTGCTTGTTCCTAGTTAACCTTTCCCTAATCAGCTTAAATTATTATTGACATTCTCTGTTCTATTTGGAAAAAAATATTGAATTGATCTACTTCAAATTACTTTTATTTGATATAAAAATAATGCAAACCGAACATGGCAACGGGTTTACCATTGCAAAATAACCTATACGAAATGTAATAAAAAGCCGTGATATTGGATGGCTTTGCAGTCAAAACATAGGATAAGAACTGTTATCCTATTTCATTGACATCAGTCTTTTTCAACCTTTTCAACGCTCATGTTGCCATGGGTGAAGACATGCTCAAAATTACAAAGCGAACTGTGACCTATTCCCCCCCCCCCCCCCCCCCGAAAGTGTCTCAGCAACAACAACTTCCAGTGTGGATCCCGCTTTTGCGGAGTCTTGGAAGATCCAGATGTAGGCAACCTTACCTCGACTGGCGATCCTGCCCATAGAGAAGCTGATTCCACGAGACCCACAAAAACAAGATTTTGTGAAAACGTTTTATAGAAGAAGGATTTTGTGAAAACAATTTATGGAGAAAAACTAAACATAAGTCGCAGGGGATGAATTAAGAAATACGAAAAAAACAGGTGACAGTAACTATGTAAACATAAGTGTAACAAGGCAGAGGAAGATGCTGTACCTTAACAAACAAAGGTAGGCAAGCAATGTCTCTTCTCAGACGCATGAACTACCTGCATGCAAACTTGACATATGAAAAAACCACAGCCAAACCCACCCTACTGCGACCAAGTGTCCAACTACGCTGCTAACTCTCTATGATCTAAGATCTTAATCCTGTTCCGCCATAGTCTTCTATATATCCTGAGCCATGTCCTCCGTTAACCCTATAACTTTCAAGTCGTTTCTAATCACCTCGTCTCCGAAAGTGTCTCTACTAAATGTGCTAAATGAAGGGGCCTTTGCACTCAAAAGATCGTGTGTCTAGGGAGCTCATGCTGAGACTCCATCACACATTGGTGCCATGCTGGGTCATGTGGACTCTGGCTAGAGAAGTTCTGAACCGAAAGCCAGCCCTTGCTTCTAGAGTTAATTTACATAAATCTACACCGCTTCACCCTGCAGCGTCAATAAATAATGTTGAAATGAGAGCCCTTCTGTTCACTGCTGACCTAGACATGTGCTTGGCAAATGTTCGGAACCCACTTTATGTGCCAGCTATCAATAATCAGATTGAAGTCTTAAAATGGTGGTTTGCAAGCGAGATGTGAGGCAGCTTGGATGATAACGGATGACGGAGACAGAGCGTCTTAGATGCTGCGGTTCACTGCTAGTTAACATTAGAAAGCAATACAATTCTCTCACCCGAATTAATGGCAGGATCTATGGGATGTCCTGTTAGCCACAACAGCCAGCTTGAAGTCACAAACCAGTGATTCATTAGTCATCAGCAAACATATTTTAATGCTTTTAAGCTTTAACTTTCTTTCATTTTTGCTGATTTAGTGAATCACAGTTAACTATTTTTTACTCCCTTGAGATAGGCTAACTTTTCAGATTTCATTGTGTTAGGAAGAGGCAGCAAAAACAGAATAGAGGAAAGGAAACAAACAATTAACTCTGATTACTTGCTGTAAAAGTAGATGATTAACAACAGCTTGAAGTGCCATATTATAGGCTTAACAAAATAGCAAATCAACAACTAATTAGCTAATTATTAGGAGCATCTTCAGCTTGCTGAAAAACATGGAAGAAAAATCCTAACAACCTGTCACTTCACAACTACCTTTGAATCAGTCTTCAACACTCTCCCTTGGTTCAAAGTCACACACACCAAGCTGACTTATGAGATA
>JACYFF010031955.1:39655525-39689238 GCA_017589665.1 Selenicereus undatus | reverse complement strand
TATATATATATATATATATATATATATTTATTAGAAAATTTCACGAGGACTCATTTGGCATTGACTTGGTTCTAAGTAGGTCCAAATGGACATAATTTCCCTAATCGAATTTATGGAGTTTTACACACTACCCCACTTAAGAAAGTTTCGTCCCCGAAACTTCACTATACCGCGACGAACCACTATTACAGCCTGAATTTCTGAGGTTTTACATGCTACCCCACTTAAGAGGTTTCGTCCTCGAAACTGATACGCACCTGATTATAAAAATAGATTGGGGTATTTATCTCGCATCTCTTGTTCCGGCTCCCACATGGCTTCAGATGTCTCATGATTGGCCCAAAGGACCTTCACTAGGGGCACTATCTTTCTACGGGGGTGCTTCTCCCGCCGATCCAGGATTTGTATGGGTTGCTCCTCATACGATAAATCTTATTGGAGCTGTATGGGGTCGGGTTCGACCACGTGTGAGGGATCTGAAATGTATTTCCGCAATTGCGATACATGGAACACATTATGTATTCTCTGAAACTCGGTAGGTAGCTCCAGTCGGTAAGCTATCGCCCCGATTCACTGGATGATCGGATACGGCCCGACGTACCTCGGGCTAAGCTTCCCTGCCTTCCCAAACCTTGCGACTCCTTTAGTTGGGGAAACACGAAGGAATACCTAGTCTCCTACCTGGAACTCAAGGGGTAGCGATCCGCACAACTCTTCTGGTGGCTCTGGGCAGCTTTCATTCGTTCCTGGATCACTCTTACTTTGTCCATGGTGGCTTGGATTAACTCTGGCCTGATGGTCAAGGCCTCATCGATCTCTTGCCAACAAAGAGGAGTCCTACATTTCCTCCCATATAGTGCCTCGTACGGGGCCATGCCAATACTCACCTGGTAGCTATTGTTGTAAGAAAACTCAATCAGTGCCAGTTGTTCGTCCCACGCGCTCTTAAAGTCTAGCGCGCAAGCCCGCAGCATATCTTCCAAGGTTTGGATAGTGCGTTCCATCTGCCCGTCGGTTGCAGGGTGAAAGGCAGTACTAAAATGTAACAACGTTCCGAACGCTTCCTGAAGCTTCTGCCAAAATCCAGATTGGAATCTGGTATCCCGATCCGACACTATGGAGCTGGGCACCCCGTGTAGCCGTACTTTCTCCTCGAGGTAGGCTCGAGCTAACTGATCCAGGGTCCACGTGTTCTTCATGGCTATAAAGTGTGCCGACTTCGTGAGCCTATCTACTATAACCCAAATAGCATTATGCTTCCTCTGGGTCAGTGGCAACCCTATCACAAAATCCATGGACACAGAATCCCATTTCCACTGAGGGACATCCAGCGGTTGCAAAAGTCCTGTTGGCCGTTGGTGCTTGATTTTTACTCACTGGCAGGTCAGGCACTTTGCCACATAATCAGCCACCTCTTGTTTCATGTTACTCCACCAGAATGTCTGTCTTAGGTCCTTATACAATTTATTACCCCCAGGGTGTACCGCATGTGGAGTATTGTGCCATTCGTCTAGGATCTTCTTCTTAAGTGTCTCCACGACTGGAATACCATCCTTATGAATTAGGAATCCGAGTGCTTTACCCACCAATATCTCTTCTCTAATCCTTTCGAGTTGAGGGTCTGTGGTCTGGGTTACTCGGATTTCCTCTATGAGTGTCGGCTGCACCTCTAGGGTGCAGAGTATAGATTTCGACCTCGGGGTAATCACATTAAGCTCTAACTTGCAAAAATCCTCACACAACTCGCTTGGGAGCGCCAGTAAACAGCTCAGTGTTGGATAAGGTCGGCGACTTAATGCGTCCGCCACTACATTAGCCTTCCCCGGATGGTATTGGAAATGGACGTCATAATCTTTTAGGAATTCCAGCCACCTAGTCTGTCTCAAGTTCAGATCCTTCTGTGAGAGGAGGTACTTTAGGCTCTGGTGGTCGGTGAAGACTTCACAATGTACCCCATACAGGTAATGCCTCCAGATTTTGAGAGCGAACACGACCGCGGCTAACTCCAAGTCGTGAGTAGGGTAGTTTCGCTCATGTGCCTTCAACTATCGCGAAGCATATGCCATTACCTGTCCATCTTGCATTAACACGCACCCCAACCCATTCCTAGAAGCATCACTATACACCACGAAGTCCTGCGCCACATTAGGTAGAGCCAATATCGGTGCACTCGTAAGTCTCTTCTTAAGCTCCTGGAAGGCTTCTTCACATTTTTCCGTCCATTCATACTTGGTGACCTTTCTGGTCAGGTTGGTAAGCGGAGTGGTGATTTTCGAAAAGTCTTGGAAAAATCGACGGTAATATCCCGCCAAGCCCAAGAAACTCCGTACTTTCGTCGGGTTCTTAGGTCTAGGCCAATTTGTCACCGCCTCAATCTTTTGTGGGTCCACCGATACTCTCTCACTGGACACTACATGTCCTCGAAAAGCTACCTTCTCCAACCAAAACTCACATTTTGAGAACTTGGCATATAACTCATTCCTCCTTAACACATCCAGGGCTACCCGTAAGTGGTGGGTGTGCTCATCTGGGGTTCTCGAGGAGATCAGGATATCGTCAATGAAAACGAACATAAACTTATCCAAATAGGGCTTAAAGACCCTGTTCATCAGGTCCATGAATGCCGCTGGGGCATTGGTGAGGCCAAAGGGCATTACCGTGAACTCATAGTGACCGTATCGGGTACGAAATGCGGTTTTGGGTATGTCCCCATCCTTGATGCGGAGTTGATGGTACCCCGAACGGAGGTCTATTTTGGAAAAGGTTTCCGCGCCTCGTGGTTGGTCGAATAAGTCGTCTATTCTGGGTAGGGGATAACGGTTCTTCACTGTTATCTTATTTAACTCCTGGTAGTCTATACACAATCTTAGTGTCCCATCCTTCTTTTTCACAAATAAGACCGGGGCTCCCCATGGAGATGTGCTAGGTCGGATATACCCTTTCTCTAAGTGTTCCTCCAACTGGGCATTCAATTCTTTAAGTTCAGCTGGTGCCATCCGGTAGGGTGCCTTAGAAATGGGGGTGGCTCCAGGGGTGAGGTCGATACAGAACTCCACCTCCCTAAGAGGTGGCATGCCAGGGATTTCATCGGGGAATACATCCGGGAACTCTTTCACTACAGGGATGTCCTCCAAGGAGGACTTGGCATCCTCAGTATTCACCGTGTGACATAGAAATCCCTCGCATCCTTTACCCAACAACTTACGAGCCTTCATTGTTGATACCAATTTCACTCCCATTCTGGGACTCTGACCCCTATGCACTATCTTCTCCCCGTTCGGTCCTTTCAGAGAAACTTTTCGTTTTGAGCAGTCTATATGAGCCTGGTACTTAGCTAATCAGTCCATCCCCAAAATAACCCCAAAATCAGTTAACTCAAACTTATATAGATCCGCAAGGAATTGACATTTATACATTCTAAGGGGGCATCTCTCGTATAGCTCCTCACACGACACAGTCTTCCCATCCGGGAGAGTCATAGATAGTAATGAAGATCTACGAGTGAGGGTGACTCCTAACTTCTCAACCAGCCTAACAGAAATAAACGAGTGCGTGGCACCCGAGTCAAACAACACATCTACTAGTTGAGTCAGGAGAGAGAAAGTACCCGTCACAACATTAAGAGCATCCTCCGCTTCCTCCTTTCGCATGACATAGACTCTTCCCCCATTGTTCCGAGGCGGTTGATAGGGACGTCAGGCCTGGGTCTGCTGAGGTGCCCGATTTTGTACAGTATATAAAGGGGATTCGGATATATAGGATGCCCCAATGACTACAGTATATAAAGTTTTTTCACATGGCTACAGTACATACTGACTCTACAGTACACACTTTATTTTACAGACCAAACGCTTATCAAAATAGTACAATAATGAGGTAGCTATTTTTCAGAACTTTTAATGATGATAAGACTAGTCATCATTATTAAGATTCTGCATTCTTTCATCTCCAATTATACATTCCAGACCATCATTATCTGAATAATCATCAAAATCTTCATCAAGTTGCTTATGATGCTCTGGATCCCATTCTTCAAATAATTCAAGGAGATATTTTTTCCCTTTTTTTGATAAAAATTTTCCAGCTCAAACATCAAATAGATAATCAATGATATCTTCTGATACTGCTCCGTCCACCTTCATGTGGTCTTTAAACTCATTATCATAGGCGAAAGTAGTGTCTTTAAACTCATTCATGTGGTCTTCTTTGTTGAGGTTGTGACAGCGCCAAGCGCCCCCTAATTTGTTGAGGTATGTCTCTGATCCCTCTTCTTTTGCTATCCGGGACATTTTATCTTCCTTTCTCTCTGACTCGATAAATGATCTCGCATTCGTTTTCTATAAACCTTTTTCGCAAAACTGTTTTTGTGGGTCTTATGGAATCAACCTCTCTATGGGTAGGATTACCGGTAGAGGTAAGGTTGCCTACAGTTGGATCTTCCCAAACCCGCGAAAGCGGGACCCACACTGGGAGTTTGTTGTTGTTGTTGTTGTTGTATTAATGTTTTTCCTTGTTCGATTAATGCCCAATATTGATGATAAATGTTGAAAAATCCAATGGCCCTTGATAAAGCATGGTCAGTAACTAGAAGTACTGGATTTTCATGAATCCAATTTTGTCGTTGATAATTGAGATCGTCGTAATCAACGATTTGGATAAGATAATGGGCTGGTTTGGCTTTTCCATTTTCATATTCAATTAGAGTGCTATAAGCCTCCAAAGTTAAATATCTACGAACTGGAATTTTTGTTAGACCCTCAGGAGATGTCAGAATCCAATGGATCCTTTTGAACATGCATTTCTAGAATTTAGTTAAGGTTGATAAAAATGGAAATTTTAGATCTGAGATTTCTATGAAGTAAAGTACCATCCCGTATTTCCAGGCTTTAAAGACATGATCATTCAGAGATAATGAATTTGCTTGGAAACAAATACCACCAACTCCAGATCTGTCGAGAAAATAAATCATTGTACTCCAGGACTCCTAAATATCACAGGAATAATGATGATAAAAGTTGATGCAGGCTGCATACCACTCATTGAACCATTTTTCTCGAACATGAGAACTTATTTTTTCTTGGATATCATAAGGACACTAAAGGTAACTAATTTGTAACTCTAGAACAGAAAATCTATGGGCTATTAGGAAGGCAGTAGATACTAGATCAAAACGTGATCTACTTTTTGTATGGAATTTTAGGTTATCAATAAAGACTTTACTAGAAGGTGTAACCCGTTCTATTAGGAATGACATTTCGTTAAAGATTTCCTCCTTTTCTGGCAGGAGGTCGGCTTTGATGATCACCATTGGCGAGTTCTAGAGTTAGACTGTCTATCAGAGAGTTCTTCGATCCCTGTATATGTTCAATAGAAAAGGAAAATTGGTTAAGCTATAATTGCCAACGTAGGAGTCGCCCTTGTGCTTGTATATTTGATAAATTCTTTTCCACAAAACCAAGTATTCCTCTGCAATCAGTTCGAGTAAGAAAAGGTTTTGGGGCTACAAAGATTAAGAACTTTTGAATTCCCCTTATGACTGCAAAGATTTCTTTTTTCATTGTGGGATAGTCGCTTTCTGCCTGATTAAAGCTTCTACTGCAATATTTGCAGAGTTTTTCGCCTTTTTTAATTTTGAGTACCACACTCTAGTGCTCATTGCTGGCATATGTATCAAGAACTAAATCATCTCTTTCATTAGGCAAATTAAGAACAGGAATATTTTTACACATTTTTTTGAAGTTTTGAAGAATTTTTGTATCATTAGTGCTCCATGTCCAACTTGCGTCTTTCTTAAGTTTCTACTGCAATGGTTTTCTTAGATTAACTAAATCTTTAATGAAATCTGAAGCATAGGTAAGACATCCAAGAAACTTTTCTAGTTGCTTCCTATCTTTAATTTTTTCAGAAAAATTTTCTATTTTTTTCAAAATATGTTTTTGTAGAATAATCTATCCGGCTTTTATCTCTAGACCTAAAAATTCAGTTTCTTGTTCAGCATAAATGCACTTGCTTTTTTCAAGTATAATACCATGGTCAATGCATCTTTGGGTGACAGCAAAGATATCATCTTTGTCCTACTCTACGGTTTTGGGAAAGACAAGGAAATCATCAATGCAGTTTTTAAGAACCAAAATGCACTTTCCTCATCCATTTTTACCTGCCAATAATCGCTTTTGCAATCCATTTTTAAGAACCAAGATGCTCCTTGAATTCTATTAAAAAGGACAGTTTTGTTAGGAATATAATAACCATCAAAGATAGTATTATCATTAAGCTTTTCGTAATTGATTATCATTCTAGCTTTTTCTCTTTTTTCTTCAGCATGATTTCTTACCATGAAAGTAGGACTAGTGTGAGGACTCTTGCTATTCCTAATTAATCCTTTATCCAGAAGTTCTTTGATTTGTTTATCAAATTCTTGAATATCCTGGTGTGTATACACCATTTGTTTGACTCGAATAATAGTGTTGGGATTTAGTAGAGTAATTTTAGCAAATGTTTTATCTTTATCCCAAAATTTTAGTGGATTACCAGAGTAGAGTTCCTTACATAATTTTTCTTATTGTCCGATAATTTGTTCTTTAATAGATAATTCGAGTAATAAAATTGTCAATGCTACTTCACATTGTGCCAGCATTACCTTCTCACCACACTAGGTACACATAAATTCAATTTTCTGATGAGTGTAAGCCTTACTTAATTTTTCAATAGGAATTCAGTGGCCATTAATTGTGAGTATTATCTAATTTATGGTCTGGGTGCATGGAGAATACAATCTTTGAAAATTATTTCCAATAATCATATCATGAGAGGACTGATCAGTAGCCCATAGAATTGGTATAATGCACTGAACTCCTCCTAATTCTATGGATAACCCTTTTATGGCTTCATTGTGGCTCATAATACTATTATTAGCTATCCTTACTTGTAAAGGGTTTTTAGCTCTTTTCCACATAAACTCAGGAAATAATGATATTTTTCCAAAGCATACAGAACAACCACAATCTATGTAAGCACATAGTTCATATTTATTATATCCTTCTAAACACACCTTTATTGGGATATAGATGCTATTGGGGTTTGTATTGGTAGCTTCATAGCATATCTCTATAGTCATGTTGTTTAACTAATTCATCCTCATAAATTGGTTCACTGACTGTTCTTGTTTTGTACCCAATGACCCTTTCTATCTAGACTCATAATTCGATCTACACTGGGTCTTGCAGTTTCAAAACTCATTCTACTCATTTCACTGGTCATGCTAATTGCATCATCTTCGTTAAGCTCTTCTTTAGCTGATGAAGATCCTTCTCCCCAATCTAACCTTGTACTCATACTTCTTAATAATTGGGGTTTAATGGTGATTTTGCCATTCTCATTAATTTTTATTATATTTTTGTTATTGATTTTTTTAGGGTTAGCAAAACTAGATATCCATGAATGATCAGTTTTTATCTCCTAAGGATTCGATTTAATCCTCTGGATCTTTTGCATAGGGGTGAGACTTTCAAATTTCTCTGCCTTTATCATTGTCACCTTAGTTTTAGGGTCTATTGTATTATCTAATTCATAGATAATTTTTCGAAATATCCTTAAGGGATATCCTCTTCTTTTCATATCCATCCCAATTGTTTTTATCTTAAGGGATAGGAAGTTTTTAGCAAATTCATTTTTTAGGCTCACATAATATCCAGGTCGACAATTGAATCCTACTGGCCCATTACATAAATTGATTTTTATCCCTGTGATAATTTGATTATTAAATTTGGTATGCCTAATATCACAGAGTAAAGCATAAAGATCAATATCTTTACCATAATATTGTAATAGAATAATTTGAACTTAGACACTTTCGACATGGATATACCTATACTTTCTATCCTTGTTATGCTTAAGGATATTCTTCCAATTAATGAGATTAACTTTGCCAACGTCATACTCGCAATCCTTTATCTCAAGATCTCCTTCCATCATTTCACATACGTATTTGCTTTTTAATTGAAATATTGATTTTTTATAGATCATGTCTTTTTGGATTATGGTGAAATCTCCTTTGACTTCTTCATGAACATTGTCTACAACAAATTCTTCTCCTTGAAGATCACCAAGGCTAACCAAACTACTTTCCATCATATGACTTGTTTCTTCATAATCACTTTCTTCATATTCATTGTCCATTATAATTTCAACAATCCCTTTGTTGTTACTTAAGGCTAGGTCTAATACCTCGTCTTCACTAAGCTCAACATAATTTAGGCTTCCCAAGGTTTCAATCAGTTTATTATTCTTCCTATTTTTACCTTCATTAGCATAATGCCTTGCTTCTCCGCATGCCCAACATTTGCAGTTATTTTTTCCTGCGAGACAGTAAGCAGTTTTGCTAAAAAAATCTACATTTTTTAGGACTTGGTTTGTTATAATATTTTCTTCTATATTTTTCGCCTCTTTGCTTATTAAAAATCTTTTTCTTATAAAATTTTCTTTTTTGTCTCATTTCATGTTCTTTTCCCCATTGGTGAGGTGAATCCAAGCAAATTAGGAATTGCTTCTTAATTTTCTTTTGCTTTTGGAGATCAAGACATTTATCTTTGACCCATTTTCTTAGATAAGAGATTCTAGAACTGAGGGTATCAATGACATCTGCTCGTTCTAGATATACAATGTATTTTTCATTAATTATGAAATTTATAGGATATGGCAATTTGTCATAAAACATACCAAGGTTGGTTTCATTATGCCCAATTTTGCAATAATATTGACTAAATTTAGCAATATAATTTTTCAGATATCTCATATCCCATAATTCTATATTATTAATCTTTCTTTGCCATTCTCTTGCTTTTTCTTCGGAATCAAGTTTAGCTCCGATGAACTCGATTTCAATTTCTTTACATAGATTTTTGAACATTGCAGCTGGTGTCTCCATTATTGTTAATGTATTTTTACCTTCTTCAATTAATGAATCATATCAATCAGCTACAGTGTTAGAAAAACTATGTTCGATGTAGTTTAAGAAATTAGCAGCAGTCCATGTAGTGTTTAAATTTAAGACACTATTCATGCCTCTTTTCCAATGCTAAAATATTTCTTCTTGTTATGGGCTCCATCAATGTCCAAGATGTAATCTATTTGGCTAATTGGGATAAGGCCAATTTCCTCAAAGGTCGTGATTTTCCTTGGGATAAACCCAAAAGAAAAATTGCTTGTACCACCTGCTGGAACATACCTAGGTCTTAAGAAATGAGTATTTCTTCTAGAAATTTTATCAAATTCTTCAGGTTTGAACGACATTTTTAACTAGATTAGTCTCTGTTTCACCTAAGTTGAGTTCTTCACCAGCGTCATTGGTCTAATCTTCAACAGTCATTTTGTTATATTTTTTATCTAGTTTTCTTCTAATTTCTTCTAATGGTAATACATTGAGATCTTCTAATTTAATCAGATTTAATTGCTGATATATTTCTTCTTCTAATTGAATATTATTAGTCTCTTCATTTTCATTAGATAAAACGTCATGTTTATCACTAATAGCACTCATGATTTTGTTTAATTCTTCTGGATTTTGTTGTTCCTCTAACATTTTTTGTAACTGTTCAAGAGTATATTGTTCATACTCCATCTTCTTTTTCAGCTTTTTCAGCTGATTTTTCTCTTGATTTTTCTCCTACTTCTTTTTGGATTTTAATCTCGTGCAAAGAAAATGGAATCTTATTTTTTGGGCTTTGAAAAGGATATTTATGTTGAAAAGGAGTGCTAATGCTAAGAGTAGCTTTTTCGCTATGCCTAACTTCGTTAATAAGAGAAAGATGTACTATAGTTAACTGATTCTTAAGCTCCTTGAGTTTAGTTTTAATTTTAGCTAATTCTGCTGTTAATTCTAAAACTATATCAGTTATATAGTTCAATTGGGGTGCTAATGGAGGAAGACCTTCTGGTGAGTGAACAATATATTAATAATTTGGTCTAGGCCAAGTAGGTGATGATTCTAGCATTAATCACAGTTAATCACAGTTGATTACAGTTAATTAGTCTAATTAATCATTAATTAGCTTAATTATTTTTGGCCACGTGGCTCTAATACAATTTGAAAGAGGGCCTTGAGTAGTACTTACAAGAAAATTTTCACATACACAATTTTTGGATTTTCGAAAGTAAGTTTCTAAGGATTTAGGCTAAAATGCAAATATAAAAAGTTTAAGTGCTAAAAAGAAAATGCAAACAGTGAATGGTCTCCTTCAAATAGTTTCCATAGAATATTGCCCCTTTTAAATATATTCTAACAACATGGTCTCCTAGTTATAACTTCTATACAAAGTGGGGTACATGGCAGTGATTTTTCCTAATAAAAATGCATTTTTCAGATTTTTCATCGAGCTTTTTGCGAAAGTGAGAACTCACCAATGCATAAGCAACACACCCGAAAACTCGTAAATGACTTACATTTGGTCTCCTTCCATGCCAAACCTCATATGGAGTCTTGTTCATGACAACTCTTGTTGGTGAAAGATTCAACAAATAAACTAAAGTTGATATAGCTTCTGCCTCGAATTTATTTGACAATCCCCTTGGTTGGAGCATGCTTCGAGCCATCTCCACAATAGTTTGATTCTTTCCCTCAGCAACTCCATTTTGCTTCGGAGTGTAAAGGAGCTGTTAACTCCCTATGAATGCCATTTTCTTCACAGAATAAATTAAATTCCTTGGATACAAACTCACCATCTCTATCTAAGTGAAGAACTTTGATATGTTAGTCACTTTGGTTATCAACCATAGTGTTAAATTTCTAGAATTTTTCAAAAGTTTATGACTTGTTCTTCGGAAAATACACCCAACTCATGTCATGCGACTATAATCATCAGTAATCAACAAGAAATAACAATTCGCCCCCAAGGACTTAGTTTACATAGGCGCTCATAAGCCAGCATGAATCAATCCTAAACATTTTGAAGCTCTCCATGCTTTTCCAACTGGAAATGACTTTCTATTTTGTTTACCAAAAATTCATCCCTCGCACAAATTAGTGGCACCAACTTTAGGTAGTCCAAGAACTATACCTTTGTCACTTAACAACTTCAAGCCTTGAATATTGAGGAGTCCATATCTCAAATGCCATAATTTTGAGTAATCCTTTGTGCTTGCAGCCAAGGCAAAACTTTCCATGTCAGCCAAAGGAAACATTCTATTTGCAATCATGTTGACTTAAACCTTTGTGCCTGAGTTCTTATTTGTAGTGACACACGCATTGTCATCAAACAAAACAGAATATCCATGCGCCATAAGTTGTCCAACACTGAGCAAGTTGTAACCTAGGTCGGGAATAAATTGAACGTCCTGTAACTCTTTCACTTTTCCATGGCTTGTCCTAACTTCCACGGTGCCTTTGCCCTCAACGTGCATCTCCTTCTTGTTGTGAAGCTGCAACTTTATCTTTTGGTTCTCATCCAACTTCTTGAATAATGATTTAGTGCCTGTCATGTGATTTGAACAGTCGCTGTCTACAAACCACCAATCGCTTGAAATATGGTCAGTATTAACACAGGCCATACAAAGATTATTTTCTTCTTCATTTTCTACTACAAAGTTCATTTCTAGTCTTTAAACTAGCAGTCAGCCTGTATATGTCCGTATCTGTTGCAATGATAACAATAAACACCCTTTTTGTGTTATCTTGCCCATTGGACTACCTCCATCCATCTCCTTCCTCTACCTCTATTGCTACCTCGATCACGACCACGATGGCCACCTCTGCCTCGGATACTTGAGTTCTCTGATTTTGCATTGTCAAAAAATTCCCTCTTCACCTAGAATCCTTCTCCTCAACTTTCTCATAAGGCCTATTAACACGGACTCCATAGGCTAACAAAGAGCTTATTAGTGCATCAAAGTAGATAGGTCCTTAGATTCTTCTATCACAGCAACAATATGGTCAAAGTCTTTGGTTAAACTTCTCTAAACCTTGCTCATAATAGTTTCATTGCTAAGACTCTCACCATATGTTTTCATATGACTAACATTTCCAAACACCTTAGAAAGGAATTCTTGCACAGGTTCCCTTTTTTTCATAGCTAAGGTTTCAAATTATCACCTAAGTGTCTACAGTTTTATCGTGATTACCTTCTTGTCCCCCAAATACTCATTCTTTAGTATCTCCCGTGCTTAATGAGAGGTTGTTACTATTGTAATTCGAGGGAAAATTTCATCATCCAGTGTTAATTGGATGAGAAACAAGCCCTTTGCATCTTTCTTGAGATTCTCCAACAATTGTTGGTTAGGTTGAGCCAGTGTGGGATATGGCTCTTCATATATGTTCTCCACCAAATCCCATAGCTCCTAGGACTTGAACATCATCTTCATTTTGAGACTTCAAAGGTGATATCTTTCCCCTTGGAAAATTGGGGTCAGGGTTGAGATGGAGTATTGTTGCCTGCCATTTCTTCCTCTCAAATATGTTTGCCTCTTTCTCTCTCTTGATTACAACAGTTAACTCTCTTTCAACTTAACCTAACTCTGATATCAAATTTTCTTGGAAGAGGTAGCAAAAACATAATAGAGGAAAGGAAACAAACAATTAACTTTGATTACTTGTTGTAAAAGTAGATGATTAACAACAGCTTGAGGTGCCATATTTATAGGCTTAATAGAATAACAAATCAATAACCGACTAGCTAACTATTAGGAGCATATTCAGCTTACTGAAAAATATGGGATAAGCCACTAAAAACGTGGAAGAAAAATCCTAACAACCCATCACTTCATGACTACCTTGGAATCAGTTTTCAATGCATTGTACTTGAATGCTATGAGTTTCTTATTGGAAAGCACTGACAAAAATGTAAATGTAAAGAATATTCATATGCAAACAACATTAGACATTTAATACATGAAGGGCGGAGACAGAACTGGACAAGCCCTTGTACGAGCCGAAGCCTTGAGTTCCAACTTTTTGGCTTCATTGTCATCCTCACCTCCTCAACAAGGATAGCAATAAGAGCGTGACAAGAGATAGGAATTGAAGATGCTTCTAAATATGATGAAGAAGCCCAGAATGGTGGTAGCATCAGTGATTGCAGCGGTAAGTTTTCAAATGAAAATCAACCCTCCCAGTGGAGTTTGGCATGACACCTGCGATAACAACACTATGTTTTTTCTTCATCTTGGCTCTTCAGGATGTCTCAAGATGTAATAGTTTCCTTAGTTTCAACATTCTTTCATTCTTTCTTTTTGTCCCCCATCTTAGTTAGTAATATTGCTTATTGACTTACCTATCGGAAGAGACTGGACTCTAATGTCCCTGTTGTAGGCTTTCGCTCTTTTGGCTCGTTTGTTTGGTGGTTCTCAGTGATGTAATGCAATTAAAATAACAAAGTTTATTGCATTAGGGTGTTTGGTTGGCTAAAAACCAATGCAATCAAAATCAGAAGTAGAAATTTGAGGTTAGAAGAATTGATTTGAGGTAATCCCTTAAAATTTCAACAAGTTTGAATGTTTATGTGAATTATGATTCCTACTGTTCAATCAAGGGTTAGGGTTCTTATTTGGCCAAAGTACTAATGCAATGAATATCTTACTCAGTAGGATGCCGCGGGTCACCGATAAACTTCTCCATCGCCGCTCCAAGTAACCCCAATCCATCCATTTCTCATATTTCTTTCTTCTTAAGGTATAATTGGTAAAGGGGGCAAAATATTTAGCCAAAGCACTTCCTGTAATTTCGCAACTTCAATCGATTATGGGTAGATTCATGTAATGCCCCAAATGTACATAAATCACTGTTTGCATTTCTTTCACTAGTTTTCCCCAATTAGAAATGATAACCCAAATGATTAGGCGTTACTGCCGTCCAACAAGGACAAGGCTTTGTTTGTACATGATAAACCGAGCCATAATAATCAATGTTTATCATCGAAGGCACTCACACCATCACAACCTATCATACCATTTTGATAAATATAGAAATTGTTCTAACATTAAAACCATTCAAACATCTCAAGGATTACACCAAAACATAGAATTCTGATAAAATATACAGTCTCAACACCAAAATAATCACAATATGGTATTATAGACATGTCAACGATAATACATCCCCATTTCATAAAGATTTCCTAGCTCACTTTTCATCTTCAACCGTCCTGCCTGCCTAAGGGCGATTCACTGAACACTTTCCTAAAACAAAACATGAAAACATTTCAAACTGTGAGCCGAAGCTCAATACATGCATTCCAGTATCGTAAAACATTCATGGAAAGAAAAACTGGTTGGGCACATATTGTAATTCATTTTTAATTAAACTCAGGGAATGAGATAAATATGAGACTGTGTTGTCAATTATTATCTGATAGTAAACCCCTGATAACTGTTACGATTTGAAGATAGGTGTACAACGACCAAGCCGATCAGTACCTGGCCTGAAGCCGCGTGGGTAACTGAAGGGCTATGCCCTGTAACTGATAACTGATGGGGTCACTTATTATGTGATAAATTACTGATTAAATTGATTCATTGGTGTACTTATCAAAACATTATAATTTTGATAAATACGTGCTGATTTCTAAAGATATAGACAATGAACGTACCTGGAATTTTTAAATGTAAGCTCACTGAATAATATTATGCACAAAAGTGGAAGGAATGATACATTAGGCCCTGATTCTGTACAAAATTATCATTGTAGGAACATACGGTTAGCAAAAATATTTATTTCATAGCTAATGATTTAGTAAAAGAAAAGTAAAAGCATAACATGGGTTAGAAAGAATAACTCATAACTTAGTCATATAACATATGATTGTGACTCAAAACCCTAATATAGAAAGCTTATGAAGTCTCAAAAAGCTTTCATTCAGAACACCAAGCTTGATTCCCACAATATAATTCCCAAAATGAGGCTAGAACACAAGCATGTCAGTTTTGGTCCATTCTGCGCAGTTTTGGTAAAACGACCATAATGTTCTGCACAGACCTTGGATTAAGACGATTCAAAAGGAATTTGAAAGCTAACACAAGGACCTATCTACCAACCAAAAATCATAATTTTCCAATGGGCCGACCATTACCAGTGTAATCGTGAACTCTGTCCTGTTTTCTTGAAAGTTTCAGCCCTCATTGGTTTGGCTTTTCCCTCACTTTTTACACAAATTCTCAACTTAAACCATTCTTTAAAAGCATGTAAACAAGCTTCGGTCCATTCCAATAGTATACCAAATCACCACACTCAAATCCACTTCATTATCATATCGAATAGAGATCACTTCTCAACCAAATACACACATAAACCAAGCTTAAAGCTAGATTAATCCAAACCATACATTATTTGCCAAAACCCTAGTTCATGGGCAACTTGGACTCACTCCAAATCATTTGAAATCACCAAAAACATCATCATAAACACCAATAGATTAGAAGATGACCAAATTAAAGATAAAACAATCAAAATCCAACACTTTAACATCAAGATTGCTTGAGTAACATCAATCCTAACCCTACCATGATCAACATAAAAAAACTCTTATTTCTTATCAAAACAACATTATCAAAGATCATAAACATCAAAACAAGAATCAAAACTAAAATAAAAAGTAAAACCAACAAAATCAAATTTCAAGATTACTCAATTTGATTACAAATAAGTAGAGATGGAGGCATTGCTTAGTGGTTTTGAAGATGAAGGATGGTAGCTACAGGTATTACGATGGGGGGGGGGGGGGTCGGAAACCACCAGGGCTGACCGGGAAACTGGCTGGAAACAACCCAAAAGCTGCTGCTGTGCTGCTGCCGTGAGTGAAGAGAGAGAGGAGAGAGAAAGTGAAGCTTTGGATTAAGTTGTGTGTGTTTTGACTAATCAACTCATTTGGATGAGTTTTTATCTAGTAAAGTAACCTTTTTAAATTGACCATAGTTAAGTTAACCATGGTAATTAGTTAGATTAATAGGCAAACTTGTTGGGCTTCAAAACGGTCAAAATAAGTTGGGTTCGGGAATAAAACATTTCGTAACGGTAACGTTTTTACGAAACTAAAAATTAAAGCTTTGTAATTTTACGGAAAACAAACTAAATTACTTAGGTTAAACTTGTTAGGGTCTACTATTAATTCTTCCAAAGTTTTCGTTAATCAACTAAATAAACAATCAAAATTCGAATTGCCAAGTGAGAGCTCAATAAAATTTTCCCACCGAGGTGAATAAATGAAATAAATGAATATGAGTAAAGAAAAAATTATGAACATGGGGTAATTAAATAAATAAACATAATTAAATAATTTTAGGATTGGGCTATTACAGCCTTCCCCCCCTAAAGAGTTTCGCCCTTGAAACTTATGAGTTTTTCCATGTAATGCTAGATTACCTCTAATAATTGTGGATGTTTGGCTTTCATTTCCTCTTCAGTCTCCTAAATAGCTTCTTGGGATGTATGATTTGACCATAGTACTTTGACTAGAGGTATTTGCTTGTTACGCAATTGCTTAATCCTGCGATCTAGTATTTGGATTGGTTGCTCTTCATATACTAAACCCGCGGTGATTTCAATAGGTTCAAATACAATGGTGTGGTTTGGATCTGGGGTATCAGTTTTAAGCTGAGAGATGTGAAACACGTTATGCACGTGTTCTAATTCTATTGGCAAGTCCAAACGATAAGCTACAGGGTTCAACTTTTCAATGATTTCATATGGTCCAACATATCTTGGACTTAATTTGCCTCGTACCCCGAATCTCTTGATACCGTTAATTGGCGACACCATCAGAAAAACTTTATTACCTACTTGATACTCCAAAGGCCTCATTCTCTTGTTCGTATAACTCTTTTGCTAACTCGGGGCAACTTTAATATGCTCTCAAATCCTTCTTATCATTTCCACAGTTTTCTGGATCATTTTAGGGCCTATAATCAATGTTTCATCCAAATCACTCCAGCACAGTGAGGTTCTACATTTTCTTCCATATAGAGCTTCAAATGGGGCCATTCTAATGGTGGACTAATAGCTATTGTTATAACAAAACTCCACCAAAGGTAAATCATCTTCCCATTTCCATTGGAACTCCAATACACAAGCTCTCAACATGTCTTCTAGAATTTGATTTAGTCTTTCAGTTTGCTCATCTGTCTCAGGGTGATAAGAGCTGCTAAAGTTCAATTTGGTCCCAAAGGCCTTTTGAAGTGCTTGCTAAAAACGAGCTTGGAATCTTTGATCCTTATCTGATACTATATCTAAAGGGATTCTGTGTAGTCGGACTATCTCTTGAACATACAACTGGGCTAGTTTTTCAACTATCCAGGTATCTTTGATTGGCAGAAAATGGGCCGACTTGGTAAGTCAATCGACTATAACCCATATAACATTCTTCTTCGAGGCAGAAAGGGGTAAACCCATAACAAAGACCATTGAAATCGAATCCCACTTTCAAGTGGGAATCTCTAGGGGTCGCAATTCACCCACAGGACGCTGATACTCTGCTTTAACTTTCGGGCAGGTAAGATACTTGTCTGCATATTCTGCAACCTCCTTTTTCATATTATTCCTCCAGAAGTATTGCCTTAAGTCTCTGTATGTCTTGGTGCCTTCTGGATGCAACGAGTAACGAGTATTGTGAGCCTCCTCTAGGATCTGTTTCCTTAATTCCTCATTTCGGGGCACACATAGGCGATTTTGGAATCACAGGGTCCCATCCTCATGTACTACAAACCCGAGAGACTTTCCTTTTCCCAAATTTTGCTTTATTCTTTGGAGTTCAGGACCACTTTCTCAGTTCACTCGAATTTCCTCCACTATGGAAGGCTGTAATGTAAGTGCTGGTAATTGAACATGTGCTTGCCCATGGGACACTAGTTGAATTCCCAAGTTCGCAAGTTCTTTCAAGAGACTCAACTGAGTAATCACCACAATATTTGGGCTATGTTGCGGTTTTCTACTCAGGGCATCTGCTACAACATTTACTTTTCCTAGATGATATTGAATTTGCAAATCATAATCCTTAAGCAGCTCAAGCCAACGCCGTTGCCTCAAGTTGAGCTCCTTCTGAGTGAAGATATACTTCAAACGTTGATGCTCAGTATAAATCTTGCATGGTACTCTATATAAGTAATGTCTCCAAATTTTTGGTGCAAAGACCACGGCTGCTAACTCCAAGTCATGGGTAGGATAGTTTTTCTCATAGGGCTTGAGTTGTCGAGAGGCATAAGCTACTACCTTATCTTCCCACATCAGGACACACCCCAATCTGTTCTTTGAAGCATCACTATAAATGGTATACTCCTTACCTTCCATTGGTAGCGTTCGGATTGGGGTGGTAGTTAATCGCTGCCTTAGCTCTTGAAAAGCTTTGTCACATTTTTCGGTCCACTCAAACTTGTTTGCTTTCTTCAGCAGATTGGTCATTGGTGAAGCTATTTTTGAAAAGTCCTTGAAGAACCTTCGATAATAACCTGCTAAACCTAGAAAGCTTCTAATCTCAGTGATGTTAGTAGGCCTTGACCATTCCGTGATTGCCTTCACCTTTTGGGGGTTAACTTCAATTCCTTCTTTTGTAACCACACATCCCAAGAACACCACTTCTTCCAACCAAAACTCGCACTTCTTTAATTTTCCATGAAGTAGGTGCTCCCTCAGTGTTTGTAACACCATCCTCAAATGATCAGCATGTTCATCTTTGTCCTTTGAATAAATAAGAATGTCATCTATGAACACTGCTACAAATTTGTCTAGGTAGGGTCTAAAGACTCTGTTCATAAGATCCATAACGGCTGCGAGGGCATTGGTGAAGCCAAATGGCATAACTGTAAACTCATAGTGACCACACCTAGTTCTAAACGCAGTTTTGGGGATGCCATCCGGTTTAATCCTAGGTTAGTGGTACCCTGACCTCAAATCAATCTTAGAGAAGACTCATGCTCCTTGCAATTGATCAAACAAGTCATCGATTCGCGGCAAAGGATATTTATTTTTGATGGTGATCTTGTTCAACTCCCTGTAGTCAATACACAGCCTTAAAGTTCCATCCTTTTTCTGTACGAACAACATTGGGGCATCCCATGGTGACACACTTGGCCTAATAAAGCCCTTCTACAACAACTCATCTACTTGAAGCTTTAGTTCCTTAAGCTCAGTTGGGGCCATACGATATGGGGCTTTAGAAAGAGGTTGGGCATCAGGGACTAATTGAATTCCAAAATCAATTTGCCTCTGTGGGGGTAATCCTGGTAACTCTTCAGGGAAAACATCCTCAAATTCACAGACTACAGGAATATTTCCAGCTTTCTCTTCTTTTGCTTGGGTATCAATAGCATAATACCAATAGCCCATACACCCTTGACATAATAGCTTACTTGCTTTCATAGCAGAAATCAAGGGATAGAATTTTTCCCCTCTCCGCCCATAGAAGAATACTTCTCTCCCTTTTTCATCTTTCAAAATAACCTTAAGATCCTCACAGTCAATCTTAGCTCCATAGGTGTGTAACCAATTTATTCCCAGAATGATGTCAAAATTAGACAAATCAAATTGAATTAAATCCATAGGGAAGGTGGTTCCACCAATGGTAATAGGAACAAGTTTATAGGAGATAGGGCATTCAATCACACAATCATTGGGTAGCTTAATCCTATAATTGGTTTCCATCCTCCTATCTTCTAGGTTCAAATGCATGGAAAACTGGGTGGATATAAATGAATGAGTAGCACCCGAGTCAAATAATACACAAAATGGCTTTGAATTTAAAAAGTGAGTTCCAGTGACTACCGTACCAAATGTGAAAGCTTTCTTCTTGCTCATTACATATGCACGTCCTACTGCTATAGGCTTTGGTGGTGGGGCCAAGGGTTTTGCTGCCCCTTTGTCTACAGGCTTCATCCTTCGGGGGCATGTAGCAATCAGGTGTTCAGGGCTTCCACACCACATGCACTTATTAGTTCCTACTCGGCATTCAGGGGTGGTGTGATTTGTTCTGCCGCATTTTGCACAGGGCGCTGTCGAGCCTGCAAGATGGCTCTTGGGGGGGAGCAGGAAAAGGTTTCTTCTGGTTTACACTCTCGCTCGGAGTTCCTCGCTCAAACCCCTTTATCTTTTGGTTGATTGGATTCAGTGCTCTCAACTCTGTCTTTGCTAATTCCACTTTAGCCGCTCGCTCATATAGTTCTTGGTACGTCAGAATTGGTTGCTTAGATAACTGATTCCGAATATAGAAGGCCAAACCCTCTTCAAACCTTCTCATCTTGAACCTTTTAGATGATACAAACTCAGGAACAAACCTAAATAATTCTGTGAACTTACTGGCTTACTGCATCACCGTCATGGTGCCACTCATCTTCAGCTCCATAAACTCTTTCTCGTTTTGCCTTTGGACCACAATTGGGAAGAATTTTTCCCTCAACTCACTCAGGAATTTATTCCACGTGAGTTCAGGCCTTACGAGCTTATCTTTAACAGTATTCCACCAGATGTCAGCTTTCTCGGTCAAATAATACGTCCCAATGTTTACTTTCTTTTCTTCTGGCACTTCTACCACTGTAAAAATTTTCTCCATTTTCCTTATCCATTCCTCCAATACTACTGGATCATAAGATCCGTCATAAACTTTAGGGTTGCATCGTGCTACCCTATCCGCTAACTTATCCTCTTTAGGAGGGGTTTCAGTAGGTACTTGGGGAATCCACTTCATCAATTCAGCTACTAAAGTCGGCCAGTAGTTCGAGTCCCCAATGTTGTTAGCTAACTCAGAAGGAATTGGTGGCATTTGGCTAAAATTTGGCGGCATATGATGGGAGGCTTGATCACCCGATCCCTGGCCATGATCCGAGATTTCCTCTATATGAACCTCTTCATTGTGGTGCACTGATTGGGACATTCTGATCATACATTAAATGAGATAATTCAATCATTAGAATACTCAAACATATAAGATAAGCATGCCCAACAAATACATGTAATATAACTCAAAGATTATTGTAAACAAACCCAAAGCTTCATTATATCATTTCATAACTGATTATTTACATATATAACTCGCTATTTATAAATACATGATCAGCAAAACATATTATATTTAACTGACTAGGCAAAGTCAGTTTTGACTTCTACCTTAACCCCAAATACTAACTAGCCCCAAGATACTAGGTTTGTCACATGACCAAAAAGAGATGCGGACCATATCATCACGGTCGGAGAGGATCTAACTGACTATATACAATGCCATATCCTACACAAAATACATACATCCAAGCCAACCATGCTATAAACAAACGGGGCTAAACAACAAAAAAGAAAACTACTAACACCAACCCCTAGAACCACCTAGCGATCCCTAGATGGATCGTAATCCGAGTCAAACTCATCATCAGGCTCTTCGCCTGAATCGAAGCTACTAGTCGATGCCTCTGACTCGGCATCACCAACCTCCTGCTCAACCTGTCGCTCCACTATCATCTCATCAATCTCCTGATCCCACTGTTGCTCTACCCCCGCCTCATCAATGTCTTGATCCTCCTCGGGATCATCCTCCTCCTCCTGATGGCCCTCGTCCTCAGAACTAAACACCACTATCTCTGGTGTATCGGGAAGGTCTATCACCACATGAGCCTTCCCAGGACTATCAGGCATCAATAAGGTACTTAGTCCGGGCGGGGAGGGTGGTCCCTGTGTTGGTGTTGGTGCTGCAGGCGAGGGATGTGCTTGATGTAATGGGAAGACATGCTGTAGAGTCTCCATGGTGATCCCCCTCTGCTCAAACTCTTCCCTCAATAACAACTCTGTAGCGATAGTAGTTCAAGCCCCTTGGGGCTGAAACCTAGGCCCTTCCCAACCCGAGTTCCCTGTTACCATATAGTGATGATAACGAAGCCTAAACTCCATCCACGGATGAACTGCGGGTAAGGACCAGAGCAATCTATGTGCATGGATCGTAACACTGTGAAACTCAAAAAAAGGCTCCTGTGCATGAGCCTCTATACTAGCATGCAATTGTGCGATGTCAGCAGCCACATATGCACCCGGTATCAAGTTAAAAGCATAAAGGTCCATCTAACAAATAAAAGACATATATGAGAGGCATACATAACCATAATTAAAGAACATGCAAATGTAAGCAACCTACATTTCTAATATTGTTACTGAACTTCTAATGTCACTCTAGCAGTATACAATAGCCCTCATTACCAACCATTCTCAGCCTCTTATTTCTAAACTCCACATTCCACAAAGAAAATCTCAACTTGGCTCTGATACCAAGTCTGTAACGCCCCAAATGTACATAAATCACTGTTTGCATTTCTTTCACTAGTTTTCCCCAATTAGAAATGATAACCCAAATGATTATGCGTTACCACCGTCCAACAAGGACAAGGCTTTGCTTGTACATGATAAATCTAGCCACAATAATCAATGTTTATCATCAAAGGCATTCAGATCATCACAACCTATTAGACCATTTCGATAAGTATAGAAATTGTTCTAACATTAAAACCATTCAAACATCTCATGGATTACACCAAAATATAGAATTCTGATAAAATATACAGTCTTAATACCAAAATAATTACAATATGGTATTATAGACATCTCAACGATAATACATCCCTATTCCATACAGATCTCTCAGCTCACTTATCATCTTCAGCAGTCCTGCCTGCCTGAGGGCGATTCACTGAACACTTTCCTAAAACAAAACATGAAAAGATTTCGAACTGTGAGCCGAAACTCAGTACATGCATTCTTATATTGTAAACATTCATGGAAAGAAAAATTGGTTAGGCCCGTATTGCAATTCATTTTTAATTAAACACAGGGAATGAGATGAATATGAAACTGTGTTGTCAATTATTATCTGATAGTAAACCCTTGGTAACTGTTACGATATGAAGATAGGTATACACCTGCCAAGCTGATCGGGACCTGGCCTGAAGCCGCGCAGGTAACGGAAGTGCTATGACCTGTAATTGATAACTGATGGGGTCACAAATTACGTGATAAATCACTGATTAAACGGATTCGTTGATGTACTTACTAAAACATTATAATTTTGATAAATACGTGCTGATTTATGAAGATACAGACAATAAACGTACCTGGAATTTTTAAATGTAAGCTCATTGAATAAAATTATGCACAAAAGTAGAAGGAATGATAGATTAGGTCTTGATTCTGTACAAAATTATCGTTGTAGGAACATACGGTTAGCAAAAATATTTATTTCATAGCTAATAATTTAGTAAAAGAAAAGTAAAAGCATAACATGGCTTAGAAAGAATAACTCATAACTTAGTCATATGACCTCCAATTGTGACTCAAAACCACAATATAGAAATCTTATGAAGTCCCAAAAGTATTTCATTTAGAAAACCAAGCTTGATTCCCACAATAGAATTTCCAAAATGAGGCTAGAACACAAGCATATTAGTTTTGGTCCATTCTGCGCAGTTTTGGTAAAACGACCATAGCGTTTTGCACATACCTCGGATTAAGACGATTCAAAAGGCATTTGAAAGCTAACATAGGGACCTATCTACCAACCAAAAATCATAATTTTCCAATGGGCCGACCATTACCAGTGTAATTGTGAACTCTGTATTGTTTTCCTAAAAGTTTCAGCCCTCACTGGTTTGGCTTTTCCAACTCTTTTTTACACAAATTCTCAACTTAAACCATTCTTTAAAAGCATGTAAACAAGCTTTGGTCCATCCCAACAGCATACTAAATCACCACATTTAAATTCACTTCATAATCATATCCAATAGAGATCACTTCTCAATCAAATACACACATAAACCAAGCTTAAAGCTAGACTGATCCAAACCATAGATTATTTGCCAAAATCCTAGTTCATGGCCAACTTGGACTCACTCCAACTCATTTGAAATCACCAAAAACATCATCATAAACACCAATAGATTAGAAGATGACCAAGATAAAACAATCAAAATCTAACACTTTAACATCAAGCTTGCATGATTAACATCAACCTAACCCTAGCCTGATCCAACCTCAACTCCACCATGATCAACATAAAAAAAAAACTCTTATTTCTTGTCAAAACAACATGATCAAATATCATAAACATCAAAACAAGAATCAAAACTAAAATAAAAAGCAAAATCAACAAAATCAAATTTCAAGATTACTCACTTTGATTGCAAATAAGTAGAGATGGGGGTGTTGTTTAGTGGTTTTGATGACGGAGGATGGTAGCTGGAGGTATTAGGATGTTGGGGGGGGGGGTCGGAAACCACCAGGGCTAGCCAGAAAATTGGCTGGAAACAACCCAGAAGCTGTTGCTGTGCTGCTGCCATGAGTGAAGAGAGAGAGAGGAAAGAGAAAGTGAAGCTTTGGATTACGTTATGTGTGTTTTGACTAATCAACTCATTTGGATGAGTTTTTATCTAGTAAAGTAACCTTTTTAAATTGACCATAGTTAAGTTAACCATGGTAATTAGTTAGATTAATAGGCAAACTTGTTGGGCTTCAAAACGGCCGAAATAAGTTGGGTTCGGGAATAAAACATTTCGTAACGGTAACATTTTTACGAAGCTAAAAATTAAAGCTTTGTAATGTTACGGAAAACAAAATAAATTACTTAGATTAAATTTGTTGGAGCCTACTATCAATTCTTCCAAAGTTTTCGTTAATCAATTAAATAAACAATTAAAATCCGAATTGCTAAGTGAGGGCCCAAATAAAATTTTTCTACCGAGGTGAATAAATGAAATAAATGAATATGGGAGAAGAAAAAATTATGAACATGAGGTAATTAAATAAATAAACATAATTAAATAATTTTAGGGTTGGGCTATTACAGTTCACTTACAGCTATTTATAATGGGTTGATGGAAAAGTGTAGAACTGCATGAGATTTCTTATTTTTAGTACTTTTTGAGAAATGGGTATTCTGATTTGATCCCTATAGGTTGCTTTTATCTGATATATTTATAATAAATCGATGTATTGGACCTCAGTTTGAATACTAATCTTATTATTAATTTCCTATTCTATTCCAGTTATGGCTCCATGTACAGTATGTAATTGCATTACTTCTTCATCTTTTAGGGCGCAAAAAGCTTCTTTACACTCTATTAAGAGTCTGAATCTTGATTAACTCTCTGTTTCTTACAGCTTTCTCCTCTGGTATGATATACTTAAAGAGAAGGTTTGTGACAATGCTTCAGCGCATTGATTGCTTTGCTATTGTATGTCTTTGCTATTGTACATTGGAGTTATGTAGCTTTTGACTGCTTATTTATGTCCCAATATATAGTGGGATCTTACTTAGCTGTAAATTGTCAGTATGGGATCTTGAAGGTTTATTGCATTACTTAGCTAAAGCATTGGTTCCAAGGTAATGTGTTTCTGTTATAGGTGTAGGATCTTGAAGGTTGAGTGTGTTTGTAGCATATGGTTTAAATACTAGTTGTTAATGTCAAGATTAATAAGTTGATGTGTTTTTTAGCATTCGTGAAGGTTACGTGTGATATAGTAAGTCTAGGAACTTAGGAAAACAGGTAAGAAACTCTAATAACTCAATTGAAAGGGATATCAAAAGTTGCTTCTATTCTCGAGAGAGAGATAAGGGTTGCTAATAGCAACATTAGTCGAGCTATCGACTTTGATGTCAGTTTAAATGAGAAGCACTCCAAATTGAATGAAGAATTGGCTAACTTTGGGTTGACAACAATGAAGAGGCATCGAGCACAGAAAAATTGCATCTGACCCGGAGAGCGTGGATGTATTATTTTACAGTGACCTTGAAGCTAAAAAGAAGTGAGCGCAAGCCCTTCTTCGAGCAGATATTTAGACTCAATAAGCTAATTAATTGTATGTAGATCTGACAAAAAAACTGATCCGATCGGAACCCGCCTGAAAATTTTGGATTTTGAACACGATTTTCTCAACCTGAATATGAAAATAACAAGCCCGAAACACCCGCAAATTAGTGGATCAAACCCGACTCGAACCCAAACCCGTCCGTTCAAACCGAATATCACATAGTTTTTTTTATTTTTCTTTAAGTTAAGTCTCTTAAGAAAATTACCCTTGTTAGCAATAATAGTTGTTCATTATATTGGTTCGTTTAGAAAGAAGTTATATAATTATTGCATCCCTTTATAATTTAAGAAATAATATCCTTTTTTCCTAACTTCGTCCTCATACAATAATGGCATACACAACTTGTAAATCAAAAACCTTAAAAAATAGAGTATAAAATGACATGCAATAACTATCTAGTCTTAAGAAAATCAGCTTAGAATAAGACAAATATTAAAAATGTGCAAGTTATGTTGTTTTATTTTTAGTGAAGTATATGTGTTTCATCATATTTTAAATAATGTTACTCTATAATAATCTAAAATTTTGATATTATAATTAAAATATAATTATAATATCATACGCTTTTCCAACGTCCTTTCATTTGGTTTTTATTCTAATTGGTCTCGAATTATGGTACTGGTGTTGGGTAATGGGCTGACTCTTGTTCGAATTAGGATCAATTCACTAATAAAGTGTACTGGTTAGATAATGGTGAATTAGTTAATAAAAACATCAAAAAATTAAATGTGTTACTAGCTGGTGAAACTGCTCTGACATGTTAATATGTTTCAGAATAACTCATAAATGACTCGATTCATTACTGACCATATTTTAGTCTACGAGCCGACCCACGGGGCTCGACTTTGTGGCCTATCATACACGATGTCACACATCCTAATAAAAAGTTTGAATATCTTTAATATTCTTTTAAAAAAGTACAATTATAATGCTTTTTCATTAAATACAAAGAATTTTAAGTTTTGAATATGCGGAGTCATTAATTTTGACAAAAAAAGTCACTCACAAAAATGTAATCTAAACCCGTTGGGTGGACCTGAAACTCGTATAACTGAAATATGCCCCTCATATTTTATCTGAACCAAAAATAGAGACAACCCATATTTTACCCGAACCCGAATATACCTGAAAGTATTCAACCCACTGGCTTGAACTAATAGGTCTAATTTTATGATTATATGTATTTCGGGTTTTTAGTACTCTCCTCTATTAATGATTTTCCTTCTCTACCACCTCACATGTCTGCCATCACCATAACCATCATCATCTCTCCCTTGAGAGTCCAATCATATTTGAAGAAGTGTACTAAGTGAATACCAACTTCAACCTACTTCACCCTTTTACCTACCTAATTTACCCACGAAAACAACAGGCCCTAAATCTCACATGATACTTTACAAATTATTAAAATTATGAAGGGGTGGGTTGAAGTGGGTTGAAGTTGGTTGCAGTGGGTTGAAGTAGGTTGAGATAGGTTGAAGTGGGTTGAAGTTGGTATTTTTTTTCAAGTGGGTTGAAGGAGGTTGATCAAATGGGTTGAAGTAGGTTGAAGTAGGTTGAAGTGGGTAAAAGTGGATTGACCCACGAAAAGAACAAGCCCTTAGAGAGTATCTCCAATGATACCAAGACGTAATATTAGCAGCAAACATGTGTATTGGCCAGCAAGCGTCATCTTTCCACAAAAAGGAACAAATCTTCAACCCAAAATATGGAAATAAAATAATTTCCATAGAATAGAATATCTCCAAGACTGCAACCACACAATGTGAACCTTAGGCGTCAAGCAACAATCATAAAAATTCAATTTAATTATTTCCAAAACGAGCAAAGGAATTTGGGACAAATCCAAACAGATACTGAACTTCAATGTGTCATAGACATGCATGATTCTATCTGCACAGCACAATTCAGACTCAATGTTACCCTAAGACTATCATCTGGAAATAGAAATGCCCAATTCACATGACAAATAATAGTACTTGGTGGATTATATGATAACTATGAGGCAGCAACATCGGGAACATGGATATTGCAGAACTCTAGTTAGGATAGAAATGACTGAATAAATTGCTAGTTAATGGTGCAGAGATCAGGAGGAGGCTTCCTTGTGTTATTGAAAATCCCATTTGAGTTAAGATTTCCTGAATATATTGTTGCCATTGTTGAAGTTGAATATTAAATCCGATAGAAGTGGACCTCAAGACCCTAGAAAAAGGACGCTGTCAATGTTATCTGGATACGTTCATGTTGCACATAGAATAGTCCTATGATTTTTGAGATTTCATATATGCTTCTTTGTACTGTCTCTCGGATTCTAGCAAACACAAGGTAAGCCGAGGGCAACTGCTGAGAACATGTATGATCACCACTTGCATTTGTTGCTTTCAGATTTCTACTGCATGTATAGTACGCAGCCCAAATGTTCTAGCATAGTTCTGTGTCCACTTTTTTGTTCAGCTAGCTAGTATTGTCATAGTAAAATGATTCTTTTTTGGGCACTGAGCAGTGTGCAGGGAAGCAGACCTTGAACATGCCATAATTTTCGGGCACTGAGCAGTGGAAAATGAGTTTATTTGTATTTGTTTATTCTGAAAACTCAACCTCGCAATATTGGATACTCGAATATACGTCTGAATCTATAAGTCCATGTAACTATACATCATGAAATAGAAATGTCCAATTCACATGGCAAAAGATAATAGCAAGGGGACGTCTGTGAAATCTGATGTGGTAAAAGATAATTATGAGATAACAGCAAAGAAAAATTCCAAATATACAGTGTTAAAACCCATGTATGGTGTGACGTGTTAGTGTCTGTGATAACATTGGCAAAAGATCTTGCTAAGTGGCCTCCAGTCAAATATAACATATGAAACTCATCACCCCAATTACATATTATAGGTGATGTGAGAGATAGTGAGATGGTGACATAGCAATAATGGATGTTGCATAACTAAATGGGAAGAAATGACAGCAGAAATCGCAAGACCCATCAATGCAGAGATGAGAGGCCGACACTTTTTGAAAGGCAAGTTTGCAAGCAGCATTGAAAAGATGGTGATGGATGCAAGCAACGCAACTGTATTATAAACAAGGAAAGTGTCATAGAGAGGCACGCTCGCGAAAGCCAAAATAGAGAAACCAGCAGTGTGGTCATTGGAATTATCCTGCCAGATGCCACCTGAAGGTTTGATTTCTGCTTGGAAAACAGCTGCTGCTATTACTGATGCTGTCACCATTCCTAGCTTCCTTATGTTATCCAGAATCCTCTCGAGCTCCACTTGTGTTCTCGTGAATGTTGAGGTGGTGAAAATGAAGTTGAATCTAGAAAGTTGGACCTCACAGCTCCAGCCTGCACACGGGTTCCTTCCATAGTATCTCCATGTTTCATGTATAAAATCTCCAATGCCGCTTGGTGGTATAGATTTTCTTCATTTACATTGATGCTGGTCCTTTGGAGAAAGAAATTAAGTGCCTTCACATATATTAAATTAAGTCAGACCATTGGAAAGAAGAGGACTTACAGACTACTTACTGATAAATCTCTATTTTGACCCTATCTTAGCTTTTATTTGACCCCTATTTCTCAATGTTAAATCTAGAGGAGAAAAGGGTCAAACTCACTTCCTTTGATTCTGCTGCACCTATATTTGACCTCATTTTATCCCTTATTTAACCCACTTTTCTCATGGTTTTCATGCCGAATCTAGATGGAAAAGGGTCAAATTCACTTCCTTTGATTCAATTGTGCTTACAATGTGTTCTGTCTTACTTTCAGGAGAAATTCTCGGGTTTTGGTAGAAAGGAAGAACTTAGGAGCGATTTCAAGGAAGAAGAGAGGTCTAATGAAGCTCAGGAGCCAATGGAAGATGCGTGGAAGAAGGCACGACCGTGCAACAAGGTAGGCACAACCGTGCAATGAAGACCGGAGCTGCACACGGGCAGCATGGCCACACGCACGACCGTGTGTCCCTTGGGCCTGCACGGCGGAGCAGTTTTTCGGCCGTTATAAGCAGCTCTTCTTTCATTCGGGGGAGGCTTTTTGCTGTGTTCTTCAGAGGACCAACTAGGGTTTATCCTAACCTCCACAAACCCCTTTAGGGGGAGATTAGATTAGGTTAGTCCTTGTTTACATTGTAGAAGATTTTGGACTCGCAATTGAAGACTAAGTTCTTCTTCTCCTTTTCTCTTTAATTCCATGCTTTTTAATTAATATTTGCTAGTTCAATAGATTATTGTTTTGCTTTGGCTTCAATGTTTGTTTGTGAATTAAAGATTTCATCTTTGGTTGTGATTTGTTCTTGAGATGGCCAAGTGATTCTTGTTTAGGCCTTAACCTAACTTATTTATGCTAGAATTTAGAGATTTTCCTCGCGCCCACCAAGTGTTCGATGAAATGCTCGAAAGAGTTTTTATCCTTGTTTTAGGGCAATTGACTTATGCTGAGAGGTGAGGTCGATTGTCTAGTGTGAGTAGAAAGAATAGTTGGGATTGAGACATGAAAATAGTCTCGTTGCTAGCTAGGTCAAGGGTTGTCAATCTTGTGGTTTAATTGAACTAATCCCATGAAAATAGGAGGTTAGAACAATCAGACTAGCTCATAACCCATGAGAGAGGGCCTGGGTGGTTTTAATGATGCAACTGACCATCTCTGAATACTAGCGTAACTTGGGAAGGTTTGGGCTTGACTTGATTACTTGGTGTTTCTTAGGTCTAATCATCGTCCTTTTGTTTTCGCTTTAGTAGTTTAGTTCTATTTTCTATCCCCTTCGATTTTGCCTAATTCGAGACGCTTTAGTTAGTTCTAGTAGTTGGAAACACAACTCTCTGCGGTCTTCATTGCACAGTCGTGCCTACCCTGTTGCAAGGTCGTGCCTTCTTCCACTCGTCTTCCATTGGCTCCTGAGCTTCGCTAGACCTCTCTTCTTCCTTGAAATCGCTCTTAAGGTCTTCCTTTCTATCAAAACCCAAGAATTTCTCCTGAAAGTAAGACAAAATACATTATAAGCACAATTGAATCAAAGGAAGTGAATTTGACCCTTTCTCATCTAGATTCGGCATGAAAACCATGAGAAAAGTGGATCAAATAAGGGATAAAATGAGGTCAAATATAGGTGCAAAAAATACCCCCACACCTACCTTTTGCTCGTCCTTGAGCAAAATGAAAATAAAAACTAACCTAGGAACCTAACTCACTGTCGTAGGAATCACGATTCCATTTAACATATGCAACAAGTCCTTTAAACCCTTTGGTTCCCCCAAGTGGACGAGTGAAGTCTCGTGAGGGTTTGTAGAAGATGTACCCACAAAATCTCAAAAAGAAAACAAAGAAAAGCGAAACAAAAGTCGAAAAAAATAAAAATAAAAATGACAAAACACAAAATACACATAGGGGTAAACTGTACATAATCGGATTAACCAAAACCCCCTAGCAACTCAAGTAACAGTCTGTACACACGCATTGTATGCATTTTAGGACTCTTCATCCCAAAGAATGTCAACTAGACATCAGCTTTTCACCCCACGACGCATGAGAACATTGAATCCATCCTCGCGCCTGGTGTGCAAGGGTATCATCATCCTAGGATTTTAGCTTACCAGAATCGACTCAATCCACTTGACTGACATCAATTACATTAGTAACTTATTGACATGGAAAGTAAGCATTCCCAATAACAATATTGCCTCAAAGGGTTGCACCCAGTAGCGAATGCCTCAAAGGGATACTTTTCATTCCCGACTCCCAAACGCTTTTTTTCATTCCTAGTAGCACATGCCTCAAAGGGATATTTTCAGATTTTCTTGTTTCTTTTTTTTTTCTAAAAAATTCTTCACCCTTGTAATTTTGAAGCAAAGACAAAAGTAGTGATGCACAAACGCAAGTGGGAGAGTCAAATAATGGAAGGTTAAGATCCTAAGATAATGATGATATATAAATCAGGATTGGATTGCAAAATTGCAATGGACTATTAGGGTTAGAACCGAGGCCTAGAATGACAAGCTCAAGACAAAAATCCATCATGCACATCATACTTATATATGAACTAATAGTCAAGGTACAAGAGATCAAGGCTGATCAAATAGTACAAAACTCCCCTAAAGCTACCAAAAAGAAAAACTATACGGAAGAAAGAGAAAAATTGAAAAATTTGCACAAAAATGAAACATTTTCACAAAATTAAGGATGAAAGGGGTAAATGACTCCACCCCCACACCTAAATCTCACAATGTCCTCGTTGGGAGCCAAGGAGTCACCACATCAACAAAAAAAACAAGTATATAAAAACAAATCTAAAATAACAAATACACTAAAGTAAAAGAAAAACAAGAGAAAAGAAAAGGATATATACGAAATAAAAATAAAGTAGGAGAAAGGAAGGAACGAATTTACTAGGTTAGGTGCTAGATGCACCTAAACTTTCACCTCCTCAAGATGGGGCTATGAGAGGCAGGAGGAGCATCAGCTACTCCTCCTCATCTATCAAGACTCGCGTCTCCAACTCGGACGCCGTTAAAGCTCTCAGGAGCTTGTCATGTGCTTGTGCATGCATCTCATGATAATGTAAGTAAGTGAAAACTATTAAAAATACAACTAGAAAGATCAGCACGCTCTTAAACTTATCAGATGCCACAGAAAAATAGAAAGAATCTTCAAAGAATGGGATCCATCGAATTTTCTTGGGCATATCCTCTAGGTATACATAGTAGGGATCAATGGAGGGGACATACCCCCGAAAAGTACCTAGGTATGCATCTAATGCATGCACATGAGGGGGGGTGGAAAGGGATAAGGGAGATGTGATGGAAAGTCAATGACCTCAACAGGAATGGGGTCTATGGGCTTAGGGCCAGGAAAGCCGCCAACAACATATTCATCATCACATGACCCCTCTAAAGGGGTCTCCTCTAAACATTACTCAACCAAAACCAATACTTCTGACCAAGCAAGTGAATCATCCTCACTGTACATACTAGCATCATCCCTAAAAGATTCGCCCACTTTGAGCTCTGTGGATTGAGCTAAGGGGAGGGGAGAAATAGTTAAGCTCAAGACATCCACTGTAGTGTCTCCAGGGGTGCTAAGTAAGGATGGAGCAACAATGAGTGACATCTTTAGGGGAGGGTCAAGTACTTCCTCTAGTCCGGACTCTAGAGGAGGGAAAGACACACCATCGTCACAGATATTGACATCAAGTCTAGCAGAACTAAACCTAAGGTCGGTCTCATGTGATAGGTCATACTCCCGCAGTGAATTTTCAAACTTTGCATTTTGCTCATCTATGACATCTATCATGTGATTTAATCTAATAAACCTGTCATCGCAGAGATCACATAAAGTGGACAAGAGTTCACATCATGATCAGAGCAGTGGCAATTAGAGCATACGGCGTGAGAATAAGAGGAATTTGGATGGTACGAATCCCTAAACTGAGCTGCACATGGAGATGGAGCATGCAAATCATAGGGATCGGGGGAAGGGCACACAAAAGAGTCACTAGCCATGTCGGATTGCCATTGCTGCGAAGCCAAAGACTCAAAGAGATACCACATCACATCAACACTCATAGCATAAAGACCACCACTCATGGACTCCAAGATAGCTTGGGTATCCTAAGTTATACCTTCAAGCACAACTTCACAAATTTTCCATTTTTCATACAGAAAATGCGCATATTGAGCACGATAGTTATTCAATCTAGGCAAGTACTACCAAAAAGGTTCGTGCTCAAACTGAGGTAAATGGAAAATAGTCATTTTGATTAAAACTTTTTCAAATTTTTGATTTTTTTTGTGGATTTTCTAAGGGCCTAGCCTTGAATGTTGAAATAAACCCCGATATTGAAAAGCAAAAACTCATCGGCAACGACGCCAAAAACTTGTTAGGGAAAAACAAAGTTTTAATATT
>JACYFF010031955.1:39609429-39645525 GCA_017589665.1 Selenicereus undatus | reverse complement strand
TCTAACCTCCTATTTTTATGGGATTAGTTCCATTAAACTACAAGATTGACCACCCTTGCCTAGCTAGTGACCAGACTATTTTCATGTCCCAATCCCAACTATTCTTTCTACTCATACTAGACAATCGACCTCACCTCTCAGCATAAGTCAATTCCCCCAAAACAAGTATGAAAACTCTTTCGGACATTTCATCGAACACTTCATGGGTGCGAGGAAAATCTCTAAATTCCAATGTAAATAAGTTAGGTTAAGGCCTAAACAAGAATCAATAGGCCATCTCAAGAACAAATCACAACCAAAGATGAAATCTTTAATTCACCAACAAACATTGAAACCAAAGCAAAACAATAATCTATTGAACTAGCAAATATAAATTAAAAAGCATGAAATTAAAGAGAAAAGGAGAAGAAGAACTTAGTCTTCAATTGCGAATCCAAAATCTTCTACAATGTATACAAGGACTAACCTAATCTAATCTCCCCCTAAAGGGGTTTGTGGAGGCTAGGATAAATCCTAATTGGTCTTTTGAAGAACCCAACAAAAGGCCTCCCTCGAATGAAAGAGAGAAGATATGCTTATAAAGGTCGAAAAACCACTCTGCTGCGCAGGCCCGAGGGACGCAGGGCCGTGCGTGTGGCCGTGCTGCCAGTGTGCAGCTCCGGTCTTCATTGCACGGTCGTGCCTTCTTCCACGCATCTTCCATTGGCTCCCGAGCTTCCTTAAACCTCTCGTCTTCCTTGAAATCACTCCTAAGTTCTTCCTTTCTACCAAAACTCGAGAATTTCTCCTGAAAGTAAGACAAAACACATTGTAAGCACAATTGAATCAAAGGAAGTGAATTTGACCCTTTCTCATCTAGATTCGGCATGAAAACCATGAGAAAAGTGGATCAAATAAGGGATAAAATGAGGTCAAATATAGGTGCAGCAAATTCAATTGTGCTTATAAATTATTTATCTTGCTTTCAGGAGAAATCATCGGGTTTTAATAGAAAGGGGAACTTTAAGGACGAATTACAAGGAGAATAGAGGTCGAATGAAGCCCCGGGAATAAAGGCGAGCTAGAAAGAAAAGGGAATGGCCGTGCAACAGGGTAGGCACAACCATGCAATGAAGGTTGAAGCTACGCACAGGCGGCACGACCACACGCACAGCCATGGCTAGCGCATGGCCGGCTGTGCTTTGAGGCACGACCGTGCACCAACCCGTTGTCGCGCGACTTAAGTGACTTTTCGGGCAGTTTTTGGGATACTTCGTTCTTTTCCTTAGAGAGCAGTTTGGGGGGCGGGGAGATTCCTAGGGTTTGTAGGAGAGACTCTTAGTCAGTTACGTTTGCAAATTGGTGTAGATTGAAGATTTGTTCAACAATTACGCTTCAATTCAATTCATTCTTGAATCCCTCTTTTGTTATTGCTTTTAGGCTTTTGTGTGAATTATGCTTGTGACTCTTGGAATTGTGTTGTTTTATTTTAAGTTGATGTATGGCTAGTCTCCCAACTTATGTTGGGATTAATGCCAACTATGCCAATTGAATCATGATTTAGCCCCAAATCCTTGGTCTTCCCATGCTTGCATTCATGATTTCTACTATGCGCACCAGGTTTTTAATGAATTGCTCGAAACAGCGTTCCTTCATTATTGTTTAGGTTTAGGGGAGTGTTGAAAGACGAAACCTTTATCTAGCGTGACTTAGTACACAATTAGGATTTTGATATGAAAATAATTGAAATTCTAATTGAGATTCGAGATTGTAGATCTCGTAATCCTTCAACTTTTAATCCCATGAAAATAGGTAATTGCAGTTCTAGGATTAGTCTTCGACCCTTGAGAGAGGGATGAGATAGGCTTAATTGACAATCTGTCCATTCATAAGGCATGTTTGGTGTGTTTGACGGGGTTTGTGCTTGATTCTCTAGTGTAATTGTGCCGTTAATTCCAACCTAGGTGTTTTAATATTCTGATTTTCCAAATCATTAGACAATAGTTAAACCCTTGAATCATTGAGTGTTTGAATTAGTTCCGATAATTGAAAGCGAATTCCCTATGGACATGACTCGCACTTGCCGTTGCTAACTACATTGGCACAGTGTACTTGCGATTTAAAACATAACACTTACAAAGTGGAATTAGACCACCCTTTGATTATAACTATTTAGAGAATTAAGGATATCGAGGGTCCTACCAAAACAACCTCTCTACTATTTAAGGGTAAGGCCAGTCCATCTAATCTCTCCTACCTAAACTGGATTCGAGGGGCTTGCCTCAGCCACTTCAAGACATCAATCTGACCATTGATGGCTGTAATATAAAGTGGGTTGCCGTGAGAAAAATATGTGTAAATCAATGGTAGGGGAAGCGGAACCAGAGTTGTGTTGTATGAGTACCACTGTATTGAAAGCGATTTCAGCTCGACCTCGATGCAAATCGGAAATAGTCGTTTGCTCCTCAAGATTTACATAGCCAGCTTGATGAACGCATGCACTCGCGACCAGAAGCTTGGAATACAGAAGACCGCACTTGCCTAGAACAGAGAGGAGAATAGTAGGAAGGATGGAGAGGAGAGAAGAGAGGCGATACTTTCTTGGTGCGTTTTGAAGGTGCAGGGTTGGAGACTATTTATACTGGAAGTGGAGCTGCTGCTGGTGAGGAAAAAAAGTACATGTGTGTTGTAGAGCATTTTCCTAGCTACAACACAAGATGATCACTAAACTTATGTGGTGCTGAGTGTAGTCATGGCTACAATCAGGAACACCACTCTTGCTGCTAAAAACCAGGTCAACTACCCATTAAGGAGAAAAATCTAAACGGACTAAAAATATCGAAAGAAATTTTCTCCAAAAAATAAGCAGATAAGGCCGACAGCCCTCGTGACGCCGCGTCGAGGCCGGCTGGCCCTGATAGGGCGGACGGGTGGTGTATGCGTGTGGTTTTTACCCACACCTCTTACCCCCACTAAAACCAACCCTAATGTTAGTCCATAGGCCGAAAGTAGGAAGCCAAACATAAACCGCACTCCAACTCCCAAAACTACCAATGTGGGACCAAAGAAGATGGGAAAAGAAAGGAGCTAAAGTATGCCATTTACACAACAATCGCCCACTAATGACATACAGACTAGCGAAGAGAAGATCTGCGCAAAGGAAGGATTAAACACTGTAGCATCAATATCTTTCAATTGAATTAGTACGTAGTGAAGTGGAGTAACAACCATGTCTATTGAGTGAACAAATCTTGAACTTGATAGACCCTAATTGAGACCCCCACAACACTCATCACCCCTTATGATCAATGTGTGTTTCACGATAACTCACTTGCTCATTGTAAGGCCATGCGCACACCTCGAGTTTCATAAGTGCTCTTGAGAGATATCCTAGAGCCTCTCATAGAAGGCGGTTACACCTTCACACATACGTAGGTAATTCCACTATATCCATCTTAACATGGGCTACCATAGTTATGGTATGGAATTATTAAGAGAAAGACTTTGCTCAACCTCACACATCTCAATCCAAGGGCTTTAGTCCCATCCCCCTCAACGTCTCAAGAACTATTCACCTGATCAAGCCTTTGGTTAGTGGATCTGCTAAATTTCTCTCGGATCTCACATATTCCAAGGAGATGACACTATGTTTTAGCATGTGTTTCACTGCACTGTGTCTTATGCGAATATGTCTTATCTTTCCGTTGTACACGTTGTTATGTGCAACTCCGATAGTTGCTTGCAAGTCACAGTGAAAGGAAATAGCTATAGGCTACCTCCCCCATAGTGGCATATCTGCTACTAAATTTTTCAGTTATTGTGCTTCTTGACCCGCCAACTCAAGAGCAATGAATTCAGCTTCCATAGTGGAACAACCTATATGAGTTTGCTTAACAGACTTCCATGAAATAGCTTCTCCACCCAAGGTCAATACATAACCACTAGTATAACTAACTTTATCGTTATCAGAGACTCATTTTGCATCACAAAATCCTTCTAACACAGTAGGAAGTTTACTAAAATGCAAACACCAGTCCATAGCACTCTCAAGTACTTAAGCGAACAGAATAATGCATCCCAGTGTTCTTTAGGAGGGTTATGAATGTAACGACTCAGTCGACTAACAATATAAGCAATGTCAGGTCGAGTATAGTTCATGAAGAACATCACACTCCCTACGATTTTAGCATACTCACTTTGGGAGACACTAGGCCCTTTATTCTTTTTAAGATAAATGCTAGGGTCATAAGGATTTCTCACTAGAAGCACATCAAAATAGTTAAATTTCTTCAACACTGTCTCAATGTAATGAGACTGACACAAAGAAAAACCATCATTAGTATTTCTGATCTTAATCCCAAGGATTACATTAGCTTCAACCATGTCCTTCATTTCAAAAGGAGAAGACAACAATTGTTTAGTCTCATTAACGACATGTATATTAGTGCCAAATGTCAACATATCATCCACATGTCGACATATTGTCATACAACCTGAACGTACTGCCTTTGAATACACATAGGATTAGAGGTGTTCACAACAAAGTCATTTTATACTACTGTACTATCAAATTTTTCATACCACTATTTAGGAGCTTGCCTGAGGTCGTTAAGAGATTTCTTAAGCTTGCATACCTTATTCTCCTACTCAAGAATTTTACAATGCAACCCTCGGGTTGAGTCATATAAATCTCTCCCTCTAGTTCACCATTAAAGAATGCTATTTTCACATCCATTTGAAGCACAACAAGACCATGGATGGCAGCTAAGGCGACTAGAGTTCTAATGGTGGCTATCTTAGTCACAGGAGAATATGCGTCGAAGTAGTCAAGCCCCTTTTTGTAGTTAAATCCTCTTATCACCGGTCTGGCTTTATATTTGCCAATAGAACCATTAGGTCTTAAATTCTTTTTGAAGATTCATCTTAACTTCTTTTTGAAGATTCATTTACTACTAATGGGTTTACAATATTTAGGTAGTTCAACCAACTCCCAAGTTTGATTAGATACGATGGAGTCTAATTCACTTTTAATGGGTTCTTTCCAGAAACCAACATCTATAGATCTCCTAGCCTCTTTATAGGTTTTTGGATCTTCTTCGATGAAGAAAGTAGATACTATTTCATTAGACAAGAAATTAACATCAAAGTCTTCAATCAAAAAATTAGGGAGGAAGTCAGGACCGAAACTAGTCTCAACTCTAGGTCTCTTAGTCCTCCTAGGTTCATCAAGTAAGATTCTAATACCAGAACTAGAGGCAGGCAAAGGCACATTATCAGGCACAAGTATGGTTTCATGCATAGTAGTAGAATCATTCTTGTTCAAAGGAAATACATGCTCAAAAAATTCTGCCTCCCTAGACTCATTAATAAAGGAAGTCATTCAATGACATGAACTATATGCAGCACTATTTTGGGCATAGCTAATATACACATAATTGAAGTTTTTAGGACCTATGTTTCCCCGTTTGAAATCAGGTACGAGAACTTTAGCTAAACATCCCCACACCCTTAAGAAACTCAAATTAGGAGCATAGCCTTTTCACAATTCATAAGGTGTTTGATCTAACTTCTTATGGGGTACTCTATTAAGGATATAACAAGCAGATAAAACAGCTTCCCCCACATATTATCAGGAAGTCCCGAACTCAAAAGCATGGCATTCATAATTTCTTTAAGAGTTCTATTTTTGCGTTCGGCTATCCCACTTTGTTAGGGAATACGAGGTGCACTAACTTCATGTATTATGCCATTTGGCTCACAAAAGGCTGTCAAGGAGTTAGTCTCATATTGTCCACCCCTATCGATTCTAAGTCTCTTATTCTTTTGGTCCAATTGGTTTTCTACCTCTGCTTTGTATTTCAAAAACATTTCCTCAACCTTATTTTTGAACCTCACGAGATAAACTTTGGTATATCCAGAGCAATCATCTACAAAGGTGATGTAATACCTTTTTCCTCATTTACTAGCTGCGTTTTTGAAGTCAACTAAGTTTGAAAGTACTAGTTCTAGCAATGTTGTTTGTCTGCTAGTAACCGACTTAAAGGGCTTTTTAGCACATTTTGCTTCTACGCACACGCAACATTTGGTGAAAATTTTAACATTCACAGTAGATATAAGTTTCATATTTTTAAGTCGTTTAATGGATGCAAAATTAACATGGCCTAGCCTGCCTTGCCACAAATCAACAGACTCGACAATATAAGCAGAATTTGAAGCATTTTCATTCATGGTCTCAAAAGCAAGATTAAATACAAACAAGCTTCTATTCAGGTATCTCTTACCAACAAAGACCCCATTATGAGAGATAACAACTTTGTTATCGCTAACAATAATTTTTAATCCAGCCTTGCCGAGAAGTATACCATAAACTAAGTTTCTACAACGGAAAGGCACATATACCACACTGCTTAGAAATAGTAATTTGCCAGAAGTAAATTTGAGAAGAATCTTCCATTTACCCATAACTCTAGTTGTCATAGAGTTTCCCATATAGATGCATTCACCATCTGTTCACATCTTTGAAGTTCTGCATAAGCTCTTTGTTGGTGCAGTAGTGCCTAGAAGCTCCAGTATCGTAGATCCATTCAGCATTATTTGTGACCAGGTGATGGATATCCCTCCATCCCCTTTGTTTTAAAAAGAATCGAATCAATTAGGTAAGTTTATTATGCTGGTTAAAGGATGAATAATTCATCCAAGTTTTGTTAAAGCTTTGAAACTGTAGGGCAAAGGGTTCATTCCAGCATTAACCCGTTTTTGTGTGCAAAATTAAACAAGAATTTTCAAGGTTTAAGTATGATATTTTTTGACGGATTTGAAGTTCAAGATGTTAGCTTTCCAACAAATTAAGTTTCATCCAATTTGGACTTCATTTGGCTATTCAAATCAGCAATTAAATCCAAGGTGTCAAAACTGTCCAGTAGGACCACAAAAAGCACAGTTTTGATTAATTCGTAACTTAAGCTATATGATGGCTTAAGTCTTTGTAATTATGAATTTTTGGAATACTCAATAAGTCTACAATAAAGTCCAAGCATTGAATTCAAATCATGCACACAAGAGGATGAAGAATCAAGGAGTTTTCCCAAACCGTTGCAAATTGCCTTCCAATTGCACGGTTTAATGTATGTGTTTGATTACCCCACTGAAACACATCCTAACCTTGATTTCTTGGTGGGGGGGCTTATACACATCCTAAAATTAACCCCCCCATGATTAAAACCCAAATCATGATCACTTTTGCTATGCTTAAATCTTGCCTGAAAACTGGCTACCCCACGGCTTGAACCCGGTTCACTAGACCCGGTTTTCTTCTTCACAAGATCGGCCGGCTCTCTCATTTTCTAGATAGATTGGCACACTTTCCAAGCTTGGCACATGCCCCAAGGTTTCCTAGGATTGGTGGCTGCATGGGAAAGAACAACCAATGGGAGTGAAGAATTAAAATATGTTGTCTCTCTTCTCTCATTGGCTAGCCGAAAAGTGGCCTCCAAATTTCGGCTGAGCACATGGATTCTCTAGTCTTTTCCTGGTTGTTTTAGTGCTTAATCAAGGGCTAAGTATTGTATAATCAACTTAGACAATGTTTTACTTCATGATTTGGATGTATTAGTTTAGTTAAGCAAGTTTGTAATATGTTTAGCTTGTAACCGGTTGTGATTAGGCCTTAACACCTTTCCTCACTAGTAAGGAAAGGGGGAGGTGCTTACTTGCTTGTGTGGTTGTTAGCTAGGCCCATTTTTCTGCTCCCTAAAGGCACCCCACGACCATAGCTACACACACAACCCTTTTGAATGAGAAAATCAGTTTGAGAGCATTTGCTTTCATCTCTTCAAACTCTTGCTTGCTTATCCTTAATTAGGCCAATTAAGGTGGTGTCCAAGTGAGTCTTAACCTTGGTTAAGTGGTGTTTCTGTATCTTAATCAAGATTAAGGGCCCTAAACTCAAAGGTTGGTGGTGATTCTGTATCCAATCCTAGAGCTTAGTTTATCCTATTCCAATTTGATGTACACGGTTTCTAGGTGAGGTTCTTAACTTGAATTCTTAAGTTAATTTCTTTCACTTAGCATATCCTTCATATTCCCTCATTTTTCCACTCCAAACACCTCCATTTCGACCCATTTCCACAGCCTAAACTACACAAAAAGACCTAGAACCAAAGCAAAACATTCAAATCCTTCAACTGTGCAAAACTAGTGTTCTCTAGTTTCGGTGGGCAGCAAAGTGGCACGGTGTGGACGTGCACATAGGCACCACCGTGCCACCCTATGACCGTGTGTTATTGCTTGCTTTGAGTTGTGTTTTTGAAGTGTTAGCTTGGTTTCATTCACCCCTTGTGATATACATCAAATTACATCGAATCCTCTTTTGGTTTTCACTTAGAATCACTTGATTCTAAGTTCCATTCCTCCCTCACATGTTTGATGCCTTACAACCATCATATTATGTGCCTAGTTTCCTTGGTTTCCCTTGATTGTATCTACCTTTGGTTTGCAAGTTAACTCACTTCAATTGAGTCCTAGCTTGGGTCATCGGCAGATACATCACCAGGTTTGCCTGTTCGACAACTGCACAAATGATTTCTACGTCTTCACGATGTTGGCTTGGGCTACAGGCTTTTGGTTCAGCTGTGACTTCCCTTTGCGAAGTGGACACTGGTATGCTTTGTGCCCCAACTTTCCGCAGACATAGCATAACCCCTTTGGCTTCTAGATCTTATTCTTGGACTTGTTCTGCTGCTTAGCATAGTTCGGCTTCTGGTTCTTCTTACGTTTTCCTTAAAACCTGTCTCTGTTTGTAGGCAAAACAGATTCAAGTATGTTAGCTTTATAATAGTTTAAAGAGAGAGAGCCCATCTTATCTTTCAGGTGATTAGCTTCTTCTGTTCTTATGTGGCTAATTAGTTCCTATAGAGTGAGACCTTTCTTCTTATATTTCAGCTGTTTCCTATAGTCACTCTAGGATGGTGGGAATTTATCGATCAGCACATTGGCTTGCAGAATCTTGCACATCTTCATGTTCTCAATCAGAACTTCTGCACATAGGTTCTCACAAACATGAACCTGTTCCATGATTGGCTTGTCGTCAGTAATCTGAGAATGCAGTCATTCACCGACCACATATTTCCTCTTTACAGCGTCGTCAGTTCCACACTTGACCTCGAATTTCTACCAAATGATGTTGGCAGATTTGAAGGTAACAAACAAATAGAACAGGGGGTTAGTTATATGATTCAATAGATGCCCCCAGATTGTTTTGTTGTCTTTCTCGAATTTTTTCAAGGTAGCCTCATCAACAGTCTTTCTTTGATCTTTGACTGATCCATAAGGGGAAGCAACAGAGGTTTCAAATGCATTGTTCTCTCCAAGTAGGTCAGAGAACAACACATAATCCACTTCTGGCTGTTCAAAGAAAATCAGAAGTTTTTGGGACAAATGTTTGTAGTTGGTTCCGTCTAGAGGTTCGAGTTTTGAGAATTTGGGAGAACTTTGTTAATAGAGACAACCATTTGATTTGTTGATGACAGAGAAATTGTTTTCAAATTGTAACAAAAATGGTGTAAATCAAAGGTAGGGGAATGGAAATCGGAGTTGTGCTATGGGAGTACCACTGCCTTGAAAGCGATTTTAGCTTGACCTCGGTGCAAATCGAAAACAGTCGTTCACTCCCCAATGTTTACTCAACGAGCTTACTAAACGTGTGCACTGGTGGCCAGAAGCTTGGAATACCAAAGACAGTACTTGCTCAGAACAGAGAAAGGAGAGAAAGAGAAGAGAAGAGAGGAGATACTTGGTGTGTTTTGCAGGTGCAGGAGAGGAGACTATTTGTACTGGAAGTGGAGCTGCTACTGGTGATGAAAAGAAGGAACTTATGTGGTGTAAAGCATTTTCCTGGCTACAAAACAGGATGATCACTGAACTTATGTGGTGCAGAGTGTATTCTTGGTTAATAATAAGGAAAATTACTCTTTTTGCTAAAACCATGTCAACTATCCGTTAAGGAGAAATATCTGAATGGACCGAAAATATTAAAAGAAATTTTCTCCAAAAAATTAGCAGATGAGGTCTGAGTCCCACAACCCATGCTGATGCTGTGTTGCGGCCAACCCAAACCGGGTGGGCGGGCAGTGCACGTGTCTATGGTGCTTACCCACACCTCACACCCCCAACAAAACCAAGTCCAATGTTATTCAATATGATCAAAGTAGGAAGCTAAACAGAAACACCATTCCAACTCCCAAAACTACCAATGTGGGACAAAAGAAGATGGGAAAACAAAGGAGCTAAAGTCTGCCATTTACACTGCAGTTCCTTCTATATTGATCACACGCTAAGCACATATCTGGGTAGGCATTGAACGGAAGTGCTACCATCTCTAACAGCGACGTGGACTTCTGTAAATTAACTTTAGAAGCAAGGCTCGGCTTTCAATTCAGAATTTCTCTAACAATGTCCTGATGACCCAGCATCACAGCTTTGTGCAATGGAGTCTCTGCATTAACTCGAAATAGTACACATGACCTTTCAAGTGCAACAGGATCTTCGTTGAGCAAGTTTAGCAACATGTTTACGTTGCCCTCCATTGCTGCATCATGCAACCATCTCTCCATTATTCTCCCTCTCAGAAACTTTAAACAAGTGCCTTAATTTATCACTAGGGAAACAATTTGTTAGGGGTAATGATAATATAAAGAAACTTGGTTTAAAAAGTTAAAAGAAACAGAGACACGTTAAAAGATGAAAGAAACTGTCACAATATGCTTTGCAATGCTGATGAACATGTGTCTTCACTCTTCACAAATAGCAATGTGAGAAGTAGAAAACGTCACAGAAGATGGAAATGTCATTTTCCCAAAATAAAATAGGATTTGATCAATTCTTATACTACATTTTGAAGAAAAGCAGTCAAATGCTGCTTTTTAGGACTACGATTGCACAGTTTCGGTCACATTGACAAACAATTATATAATTGTTAGCTTACATTATTGATACATGCATAATACACGTAATTTACAATAACCCACTTAAATTGATTAATTGTTTCCAGAGTAATGCTTGATTGAAGAATTTTTGCGGTTGAAAAAGTAATAGCAAAATGTTAGACTCATTAAGAAAAAGCTAATCAATCAAGAAGCAGCGATTTCAGAAAGTGATGCTTCAGATCAGGTGAGATGTATTTTACCTTCGGTTACATTTTTGAGCAGAAGAGGGTTTTTGCTGTAAAATATAGGAAAGAAAAGCAACGTCGACAGCAGGTTCGAACCTGCGCGGGCAAAGCCCAACAGATTTCAAGTCTGTCTCCTTAACCACTCGGACATATCGACTATATTGGAGAAGCACTCCAGCCCAATAATATTTATAACAAACGCAAATGGGGCCAATGATTATTCCGATCAAATACTTTCTAATTCAGCTCCATTGTGAGTCTCGAATACGGGAGAAGTAATAAGAAGTGTATCACCACTACTCCATACCAAATTGTCAACTCGAGATGTTTGATATGCATGTTATACATTCATTTAAATGCACAAAAGTCTCTTTTTGACTGTTAACGAAAGTAAAATATGTAGCTAAATTGTCACGTACTTTTTTTCTTTTGGGAGGGGGGGTTGGTGCCTAAGCAGCTAATGATTTCACCTAGCAGGCTACTGTGGTAGTTTATCATTATTCGGGCGTAAGGCTATGCTGTTCAACCCCATTCCTTCAAACGTTGCCTAGGTACAACTGTACAAGAGGAGGGAAACAACCCTTAAGGGTAATATGTGAAGGAGAGCCCACTTGAATTCAAGCATCTTTATAGTCTTCCTGAATGAAGTTGCCAAATGCTCTCTTCAACCCACAACCTCAAAAAAGTTGCACAAAGCTGGTTTTTATTTATTTCGTTTTTTTTCCTTTTACTATATTCAAGGCAGACTACACCATTGAAGGGAAAAAGTAAATTGCACTATAAATTTATGTCAGCAGTTGGTTTTCATTGGTTTGAATTTCAATTGCGCTACCTATGATATTCTGATTTTTGCCGACATACGACAGATTAATGAGCTCGTTGGCATTATATTGTATATGAAAACTCTATGTATGGGTACTACCTCAGGATGGGGTCGGAGGAGTTACCATTGCAAGCACATAGATCATTCAAAGATACTGACAACAAATGTTGTATGTAACTTTGATCCGAATCTTACGAATTTTCAATTATTGATTTAAGCATGTATTTACTGCAGTGTCTGCCATATCAACACAGCCACCAACTGTTCTGAGACAAGCAGCTCTGAAAATAATCTTCTCATTTTTACAGTGGAAAAGCATCTATTTATAGCGAATGACATGGTATTTTTTTTTTCCCCTTTGTGGTTTAAATCTGGTGCAAAGTTTATTATAACACATCCAAGTCTGAAACTTTAATTTAACCACTACATTAAGACATGACTACTATGACATTGTTCTTTGTGGAACACTAGCAGATAGAACTTGTATAGTCCTCGCAACATAAATATGAGACTCGACAGGCAGACCGTTCGATAGAGCGCAGTACTTAACCATGTTGAGACATGGTCATGAGTCAGGGATATAGCTGAAATGGAATATTGGTAACCAAGTCCATGAAAAATGACTGCCCACATCATGCAAGACACCCACGGAGATGCCAGCACCTCTGAAGAGGGACGTTTGCGAGAGGTAGCACAAAGATAGTGACAGATGCAAGGCATGCAATGTTATTGTAGATAAAGGAAACTATTATATTGGCTGAGGTTCTCATGAGCCAAGATGGAAAGGCTGGCTGTGTGGTATCCTGCGCTATCTTGCTACACGCCACCTGGGGGTTTAACTCCTTGGAAAGTGGCTGCTGCAATCACAGACTCCACCGCCATCCTGGCCTTCATTGTTCACTTAGAAATCTGTGATTTTGCACTGCTCAGTCTTCTTGACTAGGACCAGTAGGTGAAGATGAAGCCACAAATATGTCACTCAAGGCTCCAGCCTGTAAAAGTGCTTGTCCGATGGAGTCTTCTTCCAACTTCATGCATAATATGTCCGGTCCAAGCTGTTTGGCCATGTAAGTTTTCAGCATTCACTTTTACATTGGTGCATCGGAGAAAAAGATTCACTGCCTTCAAATTTGATCCAAAGTAAACAAGTTAGTCTGTCGAGTTGCTCCAGAGGAGTTAAATTATTAATGTCAATTGTAATCACATTTAATTGCCATCCCGCCATTGGGTTCTGTTGAGAATGATAAAAATCAACGGAAAGAATGAAAAAAAAAGGGAAAAGACAAAGGAAGTTAAAAATAGGAAAAAGTTTTGGTAACGTAAAGAGGAACGTGCATTTAGGAGTGGATTTTTCTTTGGCAGCAAATGTCCCTGAATTCCTACAAGTAGGAGTATTGCTTTCATTTGGAAAAACACACACAAAGGAGCTACACAAGATACCACCGGAGAAAATACCAAAAGGGAGCTTGGTGAGAGTAGGTGAGTGTAGGGAGCAACTGGTAATTAGTTGTGGGAAAACACATCTGGGTAGAGGGTGTGGGAAGGGTCTGTTTATAGGTGTTGGTAATTAACACTCATAAATAATAAGAGTTGTTTGTATATTGTCCAGGAATAGTGGAAATATAATTTTTCTCACAAAATCCTCTTGTGTCCGTTTTATCTATTTTATTACGTTCTTGATAATTTTCAGATCTTACACGCTTAAAACCCAACAGTGCTATCAGAGCGAGGTTGCACTGGGAAGGAGGGTTCGTAAGTAGTAAGAAAAAAAATGAAGTAAAAGAACGTGAGATGACGTCGGTAAAAGACTCGAGCATTTCGATCGAACCTTTTGATGACCATGGTGATTTCACCTTATGGTAACAACGGTGAAAAGTTTGCTGACACGAGAAGGGACAATTAAGGCCTTGAAGGTGAAGACTCGCAGGATCAAGAAGATGATGGACGATGAGTGGCTGGCACTCAGGAAAAAAGACAAGACAGAGAAGATTTCGATGGAGGAGTCGAAAGATTTGAAAGACATGGCAACGAGTACAATATTGTTGTTTCTTGCAAATAACACTCTTCGGGAAGTTCTTGGATTAACAGACTCGGTAGATATTTGGGACAAATTGGAGAGCCGATATAAGTCAAAATTGTTGACAAGTAGGTTATACTTGAAGATACGATTGTTTGGTCTCCAAATGATAGAAGAAGCGGACTTCAATCAACATCTAGATGAGTTCAACAAGATAACAACGGGGTTAGATTCTCTAGAGGTAAAGATTGGAGAGGAAGACAAAGCTTTGCCTTTGTTGGCTTCGGTGCCCTCATCTTTTGATAATATGGGGACTACTCTTTTGTTCGGAAAAGAGACCTTGAGACTTGATGAGGTGGTTGCTGCTTTGTTAATGAATGAGACTCGGCGGGGCAACAATAGATTCTCAAATGATGGTCAAGTGGCGATGGCTTCAAAAGAGTCTAGTCATTGACAAGGACAGTCAAGAGAGAAGGAGGAACTGTCCCAATGTTCAAGATTGAGTAGTCGGAAGTTCAAATGCTACTATTACGATGAGGACGGTCACATGAAAAGGAATTGTCCAAAGAGATAGAAGGATCTGAGAGATAAGAAGCCATCAGTAGTAGGAGTTGTAGAAGGTTCGCACCTAGGTGATGGAGGTGACGTATTTCTAGCAACTGCTAAAAGTCTAGGAAAGTCAGATTGGATATTAGATTCTGGTTGTTCGTTTCACATGTCTTCAGTTAGAGAGCACTTTGATACATATCAACCATGTGTAGTAGGTACGATCAACATGGCAAATGGTAAACAAATCCTGAATGCTGGGGCAGGAACAGTACGGATTCACATGTTTGATGGGCTAGTGCGGACAATAATTGGGGTTAGACATGTGCCAGGTCTAAAAAGAAATCTTAGTTCTTTGGGGACTTTGGATGCGAAAGGCTACCGGTATTTGTTTCAGGGTGGAGTTTTGAATGTCTCCAAAGGAGCAATGGTAGTCTTGAAAGGAGAAATATCCAGAGGCTTGTACAAACTTGCAGGGAATGTGCAGATGGGCGGAGTTGCAGGGAGAACTACTGCAAGTGACTCAAGCAAAAGACAAGTAGCAAGGATGAAGCGGGTAACGTTTGTTTCTTCAGCTAAAGGTTGCGATGACCTTAGCGGATCGAGTTAGGTGAAGCCATAGGCATCGATTTTTATCAAGGTGGAGATTATTGAGAACGATAAAGATCAACGGAAAGAATGAAAAAAAAAGGAAAAGATAAAGGAAGTTAAAAATAGGAAAAAGTTTTGGTAACGTAAAGAATGTTTCAAAACTTTAATTTAGGGGAAGGCTAAGAGGAACATGCATTTAGGCATGGATTTTTCTTTAGCAACAAATGTTCCCGAATTCCTATAAATAGGAGTATTGTTTTCATTTGGAAAAACACACACAAATGAGCTACACAAGATACCACCGGAGAAAATACCAAAAGGGAGCTTGGTGATAAATCCTTAACATATACATCATTTTAGGACTATTTTGCTTCATTGTTAGGAGAATTATATTCTTAATGTTATTATTTATACTCCTATTCCCGATTTATACTTGGATATGGGTGTTTGATGTGATTTCAAGGATTTGAGGCCTTTTTACCCAGCATTTGACCCTTAATAGATATATTTTGACTTCCTCCACAGACACCCATGTGGTGCTACGCCCATGGAGCACGAAAAGAGCAGAAAATCGATTCCAGCCCAGACCACGGTCAGACCACGGTGTCTGCCACAGACCGTGGTGAATAGAGAAATTGTTGCCTCTTCATTTTCCTTCGGCTGTGTGGCTGAAAATGTAAGAGCTCTCTTATAAAAGGGCTTTGTTCAGGCAGGAACAGAGAGGAGATGCATAGGATTATGGAGTAGCATAGTTTATTCTCTTTCTCAAATTTTAGTTCTCTTTAGTTTAGATTTTTGTTAATTTGGTATTTGTATTGGTGAGTAATCTTGAGAGTGAGTGTTTGATCTTGAGGCAGTTTGAAGCCCTTGGTTGAAGGCTACTATCAGTCAAGCCATTTCGCTCAAATTTCACAAAACATTGGCTAGTTGTTTAATCCTTAATCATGCGTGAGTAGTTTAATTTTCGTGCAGAGATTTAGTAGTTTATAAAAGTGTTGATGGAACATGTTTTAATCTAAAGAATTGTGCTTATTTTCTAGATTGGTTTGATTTCATTCTATCAAGTGATTATCATGTTGTGAGTAGATTTTTGGCCAAAGTTTGCTTGCACACTTGAAACAATCGGGGAAAAACTGAAAGGTGACATTCGATTGTTGGACTATTTGATAAAACCTGACATAACGTCGTCTCGAGAAAGAGATTTGCATGTTAGGAGGACTAGAAATTAATCGATGATGTTTAACTTAGATTAAGATAAATTAGTTCGAAAGAACGAATTTTGCTTAGTTTAGGCAAATTTGGTTGATTTCGAAAGAATAGGCCAAATTTTTGGATAGATTGCCATTCCTTGAGATTAACCAATTAGAGAAAAGGTACATGTTTGTTGTTTTGATCCAATCACTTTTCATAACTATATAAATTCCTAGGCATGTTCTCTTAATTGATTTAAAAATTAGTGAATTAGAAGTTGTTAAATCGAAACGATTTGAATTAGAATTTTACTTACCATGTTCTAATAGACAAGACTCGATAGATTACATTAGTCCCTGAGGAACAATATCTTTATCTATACTACGACTATTTGTGTGCTCGCGGCAGTGTCAAGTTTTTGGCGCCATTGCCGGAGACTAAAATTTTTAACTATTGAGTTAGTCTTGCGAAAGTGACTAAGTATTTTATTGTCTTTTATTGTTATTTTCTTTTCTTGTTTGATTGCGTTGGTAGTGTTGGTGATAAGGCTTGCAGAAATTGTTCTTGTTCACGTGAAGCCCAATCTTGTATGAACCTGATCTTGAGATTGAAAGGAGTTTCCACTTAAGGAGGAAGAAGAAAAGGATTGAAGAACAAAGAAACGAGGCTAGAACGAATCCAACAAACATGGCGAGTCGAGGAGGTGATAAAAGAAGAATGCTTCGAGATTTCGTTGCCCGTGGAGTCCAAAAGATCGCCTTAAGCATCGCTCACTCTACTGTTGATGTCAACAATTTTGAGCTCAAACCGACACTCATTTCGATGGTGCAACAATCCCAATTTGGGGGAACGCCTTTGGAGGACCCGAATCTACACCTCTAGGTCTTTTTAGAGGTTTGCGATATGTTAATGCTTAATAGAGTCTAAACTGATGCGCTTTGGCTATGCGTATTTCCTTTCTTATTGAGGGATAAAGCAAGAGCTTGGTTACACTCATTGCCATCTGGATGCAATACCACTTGGGATGTGGTGACAAGAGCCTTCCTCGCCAAGTTTTTCCCTCTAAACAAAACAGCAAGCTTGAGAAATCAGATCATCAACTTCACGCAAAAAGATAAAGAGACGCTCTACAAAGCCTAGAAGCAGTTTAAAGATTTGTTATGCTTATGCATCCATCATGGTCTTCAACATTGGATGATTATCCAAGCCTTTTATAATGATGTGACCGAGTCTGTAAGGTCTACTATTGATGCGGCGACAGAAGGAACTTTGATGAACAAAACTGAGGATGAAACGTATAACTTAATTGAGGAGATAACAGTTAATAATTTTCAATGGTCCACCGAATATGGCTAACCCAAACTGGTTGGAGGTAAGCTTGAAGTTGATGCACTTACTTAATTTTCTGCTAAAGTAGATGCTATGACTCAAAGACTAGACCCAATGAATGTTAATGCTGTGAATTCTAATGCCCCTTCCTCTTGTGAAATTTGTGGTTCGATTGAGCATTTAACTTTGAATTGTCAAGTTGGGAGTGCTTTTCCAAAGACCCTAGCGAGGTTGATGTTCAAAACTTTAACCTGAGACCGACCAATGACCCTTATTCTAGTACCTACAATTCGGATTAGAAGAATCATTCGAATTTCTCCTATAGGTCTAATCCAAACCCATCAAATGTGCCGCACATGAACGCTAGACCACCCCTTGGTTTTCAAAGACCTCCGTTCCCTTCTCAAATGCCCCAAAAGTCCAATTTAGAAGCGATGAAGGAAAGCATGCTTATGGCACAAAAAAAAAAAAAAGATGAGTATATTAAGCAATTAGTCTCAAAGGTTGATGTGCTTACAACTCATAATAGGATGTTGCATGCCCAGATTGCCAAAAAAGCTAGTTGTTCATCTACGCCCCCAGACAAACTTCCTAGCAAGCCTGAACCTAACCCTCGTGAGCATTACAAAAGCATCACTCTAAAGGAAGAAATAGAGAACTTAATTGACACTGAAGATGCACCAATGGAAAAGGGTAGGGAAATAATCATGGCTGGAAGTAAGGAAAGGAACAACGGTGTCAAGACTGCCACAATGTAGAGAAAAATTGTAGAGTTTCCAACAATTTTTTCCCCGAAGGTCCCTGACGCAAGTAGTTTTTCTATCCCCTGTATTGTGAGAAAAGTGGAAATTGAGAGAGCTTTATGCGATTTAGGTGCACGCGTTAGTATAATACCATATTCTTTGTTTCATAAACTTCACCTAGGACCATTACTGGCCGCACCCTTTTCACTACAGTGAGCTGACAGTTCTGAGACCTATAGGTAGATTGGACAATTTGCTAGTCAATAGGAGATATTTGGGTATTGGAGGACTTTATTATAGTTGATATGCCTGAGATCGATGATACTCAAATTATCCTAGGTCGGTCCATTTTGGCTACAACTGGTTGCCACGTTGATGTAAGAAAGGGATGGATTACATTTGAGGTGGAAGGGCGCTATGCTGTGTTTTATCATATGAAAGAAGAAGCGGTTTCCCCTAGTTCTTCTTTATTGGATGCATTACCCCTTTCCCATGAGATTGATATGGAAGATGTCTTGGATTGTGAAGACCCTCATGATTTTGACTGGATTTCTTATGAGGACCTCGACCAAAGGTATGTTGAGGTGGAGTTTGCTGCTCCTATGCCACCTAATACGCTCGAGGTTGGGGTCCCTGTACCTAACGAGTGTTCTATGAGAGACTATTGTACGTTCGCACAAGCTGTTCTCTCTATTCCCCCTATGGAAGGATTTGATGTAGAGTTTGATTTAGGGGTTGAACAAGTTGATCGTGACTCGCCTGATAGGCCACAAGTGCGCTTTGTTTTATACACAGATAATGCATTATGACACCGTGTCATGAAAGCGAAGGATCTTCAACTAGAACTTTTAAGATGGTATATTCGACTAAAGAAGTTTGACTTTGTGGTCCGGGATAAAGTCAATGTCCATACACTTTCTGATTCAGACCAAGCATAGAAGAAGGATCAAGCTCTTGACCTTAAAAGAGCGCTTCTTGGGAGGTGATCGAAGCTCTTTTTCCTTTATCTTTTTGTAGCTTTTCTTTTTACTATTTTTGTAGTTTGTGCTTATTTTCAAAGAAAGGTATAAAGAAAAAAAAGAAGAAAGAAAAAAAAACAAAAATTATGAATAAAATGTTAGCCACGACGGCCGGATCCCCAGAACCACAGCCGTGGGGTGCCACCTAGAAAAATAAAAAACAAAGGACTAGCAGACACCGCTGTTAGACCGTGGTGAACCCTATTGTCCGTGGTGTACTACTACGGCCCGTGGTCTAGATTTTTGACTGTGGTCCCCACTCATCTTCCTCACATTTCATCTTCAACCTCGACCCTCTCCCTCTCTACCTCATTTTCTCTGTCTAAACCCTTCATAGCTAATACTTTCAATCTTCCCTCATTTCTTCTCCATTTTTTACTCATTTCACCCAAAATCATTCCCTTTCAATCAATTTTTTCTCTATGCCCATAACTATCATCTCTTTCTTCTTCTTTGTCTTTAAGTCCTTCTCACTTCACTCATCCACCATATCCATCTTCTTCTCTATGTTATTCTTCCTGTTTTTACTTAATTTCTTTATTTTCTTCTTCAAATTTTCTTAGTTAGTTTTTAGTTTTTATTTTTGTTTTGGTTTTTGCAATAATGGCACCAACCAAGAGATAAAGGAGCACCAAGGCGGTTGGTTCTTCAAGCCAAGCACCATCTCAACCTCAAAGGAGATCCTGAAATGCGTGTGCTAGAGGTGACATTCCTCACCCTCTTGGTTTGCCACATCCTGATCATGTTGCTAGATACAATTGCTTGAATGAATGCATGGTTGTAGCAACTAGATATTATGATGAGGAACTGTTAGCTCGGTTAGGAATGTTAGATGATATTAGGTGGATATTTGCAAGAGGTGTATGGGATACTTTTTGGAAATCAAAGAGCATACATATCATGACTTGACTTTAGAATTTATAATTACACTCCATGTCGAGCTCACTAGAGGGCCTAAATGTCAAGCCGGATACACATCGTTTTATTTGCAGGGCCAGTTTTATGAATTGAACTTAGGTACCTTTCATAGTATCTTCAGCTTTCCACCTAATATGGATTTACCGAACTGCCAACTCCCCCGCAAATTCAACCTGAATGCATTTTGGGATGAATTTTCGGGGAGTGTTTGGTACATCACTAGTTCATCAAAATGCACACATATTAGAAACCTTTGCATTAGAGTAGCACCGCGTATCTTGGCTTGTTTCCTTTTTGCTCGAGACGATAGTCTGAATGTCTCGAGATTATCTAAGGTGTACTTTTTATCATGTATGCTTGATGGTGTCTAGCTTGCCCCTTGTTCCTTTTTAGCCAGGCAATTGCACAGTGCTACTGTTAGCACTAAAGGTAGGATAATCATAGGTGGAATTGTGACCACTATTGCTAGATTTTTCGATGCTGAGCCCAACCTTGAAGATAGAATTTCTAGGTCCAAGTGGCTTGATCAAGCTGCTTTTGAAATTATGAACTTTTGTAAAGTTGAGGCTAGGCGTTTATGGTGGATCAGCTTTTACCGCTTCCTAATGTCGATCTAACCACCTTACTTCACAAGCTAACCTTTATTGGGTACCTGGTGATGATGAGTTGGTTTGACCGGCACCCCATCATACAGCCGCTCATTCTAGTCAAGTAGGACCTATTTCTTCCTCTCAACCACCCCCTCTTGACTATACCGACCTCCAAGACACCCTTAGATTCATTTAAGAGGAGCATGTTTCCCTTCGAGCATTTGTTGGCTGCTCTTCAGGACTTTGTCCAAGAGCACCACGATGAGCTTCGTGGGATGCTTGCTATCTAGACACAGTATTTCTAGGACTATAGAGGTTGTTTAGAGGCCTGACAGGATTGTCATATCTCTTATTGCCAACACCCCATCCTCTACCACCACCTCCTTTCTTATTGCACTGTGCTAACCCCCTTCCCTTTTTTTCTATTGTATACCCACAATGAGAGCAATGTGTGATTCAAGCATGGGGAAGTTAGTCGCTATATTTGGCGCCTAATGCCTGTTATGGTTTTGGTGTGATTGTGAATTGTTTATGTAGTTAGTGGTAGTTTTTGGAGTTTTGATTTAAGTTTTAGTTTTGTTTAGAAGTGCATTTAGTTTTCTTTTCATTCTAGGTTGCATTTTAGGTTTTTTTTTTACTACTTTCTTTCTTTTATTAGTTTCTTTGCATTTTAGTTTGCATTGTTACTATGAGCATGCATTAAAAAAAACACAAAAAATAATAAAAAAAAGAATTAAAAAAAATCCTCCGATGATGATCTTTCTAGATTTGGTAGACTTCTTTGGTTTAGTTTGATCCTTTGATTCGCCCAAATTGTGCATAAAAATGTTTGCGAATGAGTTTTCAAAATGATCTCCATGTTTTGACCTTATATTGGATGCGAATTGATTTACCCCATAAGTCTTTACATGAATTTTAGCATATGTTTACTAGTGAGGTAGTTTAGACCTTGGTAGATATCCCGTGAGATTTTGAGCTTTCAGAGGCTATTTATCAATTTAGTCTCATGTTTCTTTCATGTGTGACTCTGCCTTGACATTATTTCTCTAGAACTTGCTTTGATTCTCATTCAAGATCACATTTTGCATATGCATTTAGGCAATATGATTAAGGCATTTTTCTTTTATTTGTTAAACCCCATGGCCAAATAGCCACATTCGTTGTGTATTGTATACCTTGCTCGCCCCTTTGAGCCTAGATCCGATTTTCTTGATTTGAACCTCCTATTATAGCCCATGGCCAAATACTTGTCTTACTCTTAAGCCAAGACTAGAGGAGCGTTTCATTCTTATGTATCCTAGGGCACTAGTAAGGTTGATTGTCATCTTTTAGTAAATTTTTGCTGTTTAGTGAACGGATGTGAGATTTTGATAAATCCCTTGTTTCATTGTATAAAGTTTCGAGACGAGTTGAAATTTAAAGTTCGTTATGGATTTCCCTTGTCTATCCTTTTTGATAAAAAACGAAAAAGGACCAAAAAAAAGAAACAAAAAGAAAAAAAGAAAAAAAAGGAAGAAAGTGTTAGCCTTGTGAGGATTGTAAGTTATTTGAGATTTTAAACTCTTTCTCTTTTCAATAGGGGATGTATTTTGTTCAAATTGTAATGGTCTAAAAAGGATGTAGTATGATGCATTGAAATTGTTTAGCTGTTAGTCTCTAGCTTCTAGCTCCTCATTTCCAAAACATTTGTTCCCCTCTTACCTTTACTCATGGCCCCATTACAATCCTATGAAAGTCTTCATGATTGTCTAGTGTGTTTGCATATTAGTGATGACAAATTTGATAGTCTTGTCAAGCTTATGGTAGATTTGAGTCTAAGGAATTAGAATTAAGAGAACCTTCATTATTATTAAATACATGAGTGATGAGAGCCACATAACTATAGTGAGGTTCTACCGACCTTGCTAACTTTACTTGTTTCATACGTTGAAATGACTATATTTGGCGATTTGGGGAGATTGATTTGATGAACCTCTATTTAGTCCCATTTTTAGCCCCTATTTGACTCATTTTCTCCCGCGTTTTTACATTCGATTGTGTTAAGGAAGAGCCAAATCGGTCTCCTTTAACGCACTTTTTTCTCATATAACATCTTTCGATATTTTCAGGAACTTTATTGAAGAAATGGAAAGATGAACAACATTTAGCAGAAAGGAGTGCCAAGAAGGCGAGAAAAACTGCGAAAAAGCATTGCACGGAAGTGCCACTGAACCGGACTCACGTACCACGGCTAACACACTCGGACTGGCACAAATGGTCGGGCAGCCAAGTGGCACGGTTGGGCTGTGCCAAGTGGCACACCTGTGCCACTTGTGCAGTTTTGGGGTACTTCGGGCAGGATTTTGCCACGGTGCCACTGTGTTTCGAGGCACGACCGTGCCACCCCCGTTCCGCGTCGCAACTTAAATTTCCTTCGAGACTGTTTTGAGGGGACATTCAGTTTTAGGTTTAGTTTTTCTCTTCCCAAACGTTTCTAGGCGATTTTTAGGTTTAATTGCGGAGTTTTCAGTTGATTTTGGATTTGGCTATTGGATTGAAGTTTATGCTGCTTTGAATTCATTCAATCAGTTTCAGGTTCTTAATTCTCTCTTATCTCTTATTCTTGGTTGTCTTAAGGTTTGTCATGGTTGTTAAGTTGAATGTTGTGTTTGTTATTGGAAAGATATTGTAGGCTAAATCCTCCAACTTAGGTTGGGATTAACGCCGAATATGTATGGCTGAATCATAAATTGGCCCAATCCCCGCCTCCCCTTTGTTTTGTAGTTGCGAATTCTACTATGCACGCCACATGCTCGATGAAATTCTCGAAAGAGCGTTCATCCTCTTTATTAAGGCTTAGGGGAGCATTGAGAGACAAAACCTTTACCTAGTGCGACTTAGTAGATGATTAGGGTTTTAATATGAAAATAATTAAGATCCTAATTGGGATTTGAGATCGTAGACCTTATAATCGTTCAATTTTTAGTCCCATGAGAATAGGCGACTATAGTTCTAGGATTAGTCCTCGACCCTTGAGAGAGGAAGGAGATGAACTCAATTGGCAATCTATCCATTCGTGATGCATGCTTGGGAATGCTTGGTAGGGCTAGTAACTGATTCACTAGCATAGTCGTGCTGTTAATTCCAACCTAGGTGTTTACTCTTCTGCTGTTTATTCCATCTTTTAGTTGTTATTGTTTCCCTTAGTTAAGCTATAAAACCCCAACTGTGATTGCCTAGCTTAAGTAATTAAAATAGTTCTAGTAGTTAGAAGCAAGTTCCTCGTGGACACGACCCGTACTTGCCGGTTGCCAGTTACAGCTACGCCGTGCACTTGCGGTATATTTTTAACTCATCAAGTTTTTGGTGCTGTTGCCGGGGAACTTGCGCCTTCCAATATTAGAACTGATTGAAATACTCTATACTAGGAATTTCTTTGCTTTCTTTTGTTTTAGTTTATCATTCTTCTTCTTGCTAGAAACTGGTTACACTGTGGTATTGTTTGCTTGTGTATGTGTAGGAGGAGTCAAAGGGATCCAGACCTTATCCCGTTGGATCCTGAGATAGAAGCAGTAAACGCAGGCGTAGTGGAGAAGCGAGAAGGAGGAAGAAAGTGGAAGCAGCTATGGCAGGGCAAGACCAGAGGGTGTTGCGCGACTACGCCCTGCCACAAGCGTCGGGTATCACATCGTCTATTGTGAACCCGATAGTCGAAGCTAACAACTTCGAGCTCAGTCCCGCGCTCATCACCTTTGTGGAGCGGGACCAGTTCGGCGGCCACCCCTCGGACGACCCCAACTTGCAGCTTCGTAAATTCCTCGCGAAGTGTGACACCATTAAACTCAACGGGGTGACCACTGACGCGATTCAGCTAAGGCTCTTCCCATTCTCACTGAGGGATAAAGCCAGTGATTAGTTGCAGAACGAGGAGCCCAACTCGTTCACAACCTGGGAGTCTCTCTCAAAGGCTTTCCTCAGCAAATACTTCCCACTTGGCAAGACTGCCAAGCTGAGGACGGACATCACCTCCTTCACCCAGCAGGATGGAGAGTCCCTGTACGAGGCCTGGGAGAGGTTTAAAGACCTCCAGCGACAGTGCCCTTGCCACAGAGTTCCTAACTGGCTCCTGATTCAATCCTTCTATAATGGGTTGGAGCGGCAAGTGAAGATCACAGTTGATGTCACAGCAGGGGGCACTCTAATGGGCAAGTCGATCAAAGCTGCAAAGGCATTGTTGGAAGAGATAGCTTCCAATAGTTAACACTGGTCGAGTGAAAGAGCCACTCCCAGGAGGGGCGGTGGCCGACATGAGGTGGACGCTGTGACGCTCCTAACAAGCAGGGTAGACACCCTCGCATAGTGACTGCATAAAGTGGCAACCCATCAGTTACTTCTGCGAGGCCATCAATGGGGGCCTATGCATACTGTGAGACCTATGGTGTACAGGGACATACCTCCGTTGAGTGTTATAATGCTCCCCTTAACATTGAACACATCAACGCGTTCCACAATTACAACCCACCACCACAAAATAACCCCCACCCCACCACCTATGGCCAGGGTTGGAAGAGTCATCCAAATTCTCTCTACAAAAATCCCAACCCTCAACCCTAGAGTTCTGTCCAACCACCTGGTTTCCACAACAGAGCTCCCTATAATCCACCCCCTCCACCTCTCGAACCTACATCTCACATGGAGAGTCTCATGGAGCGCTTTATAATGACTCAAAGCAAGACCAACGAGACTCTTAGTGAGTCAATCAACCTACTGACCTCCAGGGTCGATGCTATGGTCGTCCATCAGAAGACGATGGACACCCAGATTGCCCAGATTGCCCAACAGGTGAGCTTCCTATCCTGACCTCAGGGGCATCTGCCATGCCAGCCCGAGACTAACCCCCTAGGTCACGTCAATGCCATGTCCACGATGGAAGAGGGGTTAGAGGAGAGCCCAGTGATGGTTCTCCAGGAGGTAGTTCCAGTTCCTAATTCTGCAGGAACTGAGGGGAAGAAGAGAAAAGAGAATCTGAGCTTTGCTGGGGAGCCTAGTCCTGCACCTCTTGCCCGCACTTACTAGCCCCCAATGCCTCTCCCTCAGCAACTGGCATGGTCCAAGTTATCTCAGCTTGAACCTAGATTCGTGCAATTCCTGGAGACCCTATGCTGAATCTATGTCAGTACCCCCTTCTTGGAAGCTCTCAAGGGTGCCCCTGCCCATTTAAAGTTTTTTAGAGAGCTCCTGTCCAAGAAGGGAGAACCTAGGGACGCTTCAGTGGCCCTCATTAGCGGATCTTGCAACTCGTTCTTACTAAGGCGGTCCCGATCAAAACTGCAGGATCTTGGTAGTTTCTTTCGCCTCCTAAAGAGCCTATCCCTATCTCCCTCGTCGATGCTATTTCTGGGGTCGAGATGTTTGATGTATATGGGGGACCTCCAATACTACTTGGAGGTTCTTGTACTTTTTCTGCGGCCCTCCCATCTCATTTCGCGACCGTTTTTGCCTATACAGAGGAGGTAGAGGATCCTATTTTATATTTCTACACCCACCTCCCGCATCATTACTGCCTACTATTTGGAGGTAAGGGTCAAGCTAAGGACCTTAAACAAGTGCTTCTTGGGAGGCAACCCAAGGCATTTATCGCTTTAAAAAAAACACAAAAAAAACGTCATGTGTCACTCCCACCCTTTCCCCTCACCCTTTTCCTCTTCGTTCCTTGCCTTCCCCTTTCCCTTGCCCTTTTTCTCTGTCATTTTCATTGCGAACAATGAAAATCTCAAGCATGGGGGGTAGGCTTATCGCTCTTTGGGTGGAATGGTGGATTTTGGGGTGTTGGTTGAATGACATCACTTGCATTTGCATCATATAGATAGGATGACATATAGTTTTCCTAGGGTATCTTTGCGTTTCTTTCCTTTAATAGAGCATGTAGGTTAGAGCATATAAGATACATGTTGCATCTCAAAAGGAGAAGTGATCAAGTTGGGCATCCCTAAGTTTTCCAGGTACTACTTCTTACCCTTCTTCTCACTATCCTTTATATCTTTTATTGCCTTTTTTAGCCAGATTTATTGCTTTTTAATAAATGTGTGCAAAACCCCTCTTATGATGAGAATATAAGGGGTGATGATTAGTTGATCTAGTTGAGTTGTGTGTTGAAGTGTGGCCTATTATGGTGTGAACTTTTGTGAACTGTGCTCTAACATTGCCATCTGTATTTTCCCTGCCCTATGTTGTATGCCATAGTGCCCTTGAGATTCATATGACTTGGCTTGATTGACCTAGATAAGTGGGACATATCTTGAAGTAAGTTGTTGGACTGTGGTAGACTTACCTGTGAGACTTTGAGCCTAATGACTATTCATTGCATATAGTCTCATACTTTCATTCATGTGTGACTCATCCAGGATTGCATCTCTAAAACTTGGTCTTGTTCTCTTTGAAATCGCATTTAGCATGTGCATGTGTTAATATGACTGAGGCAATTTTTGTTCTATTTAGCCACATGAGCCAAAAAGCCACCTATTGATATGTACTACCCTCTTTGCTAGCCCTTTGTGCCTTTTCCCTTGTTTTTGTTGTCGCCCCCCTACACACTAAACACTTGGCCTATCGATACTCCCCATATCCTTGTCAAGGTCTAGTGGAATGACACTTCCATGTTGATTTAGGTTTGCTTTGAAGGTTAGTTCACCTTGGGTACATTACTAGTGGCTTGTTTGGGGGGAGGTTCGTAATTCAAGTTTGTGTCCTCCATGCCATTCACATGCCTTTCTCCTTTCAAAAAAAAGAAATAGAAGTCAATGAAAAAAGAGGAAACTAAGGGGGGGGGGGGAAATAGAAAGAGAAAAAAATAGAAAAGTTGTGAATAAGGTGTTTGGCATGGGAGTGTGACAATGAGATTGCTAAATTCCTCCCTTAAGGTTTTTGTGGGGTTTGTTGCTCAAATTTTTAATTATGGTGTGAAGTTGTTGTTCCGACATTAGTTGTGGTAGTGTTTTTTGCTTCCTAGTCTTTTGACTATTAGCTCCACTCTTCCCAAACTTATTCCACTTCTCACCCTTTACCTTGACCCCATTACATTCATTTACAAGTCCTCATGATTCACACATTGCACTTTGTATTAAGCGGTGGAGAATTGAGAACTCTACCAAGCTTATGGTAGTTGCTTGATTGGGTAGAGTATTGAGTGCACCCTTGTTACATATTCTAAACACACTGAGGGGAGTGTTCCACTTTATCCCAAAGTGAGGTTCTACCAGTCCTGCTTACTCACCACTCATCAAGGAAGGTCCTGTCTTGTTATGTGCTTCGATACTAGGGCATTTGACGCATTGCATTTGGTATGGGGACCCACAGAGGGAAGTGTGCGAGCTATATTTGAATTGTTTCACATTTTGACTCAGCCATCTTTAATGCATGGTTTAACTTAGATTAGTGACTATTCGTCCCTTGCCTAAGGAGGGTGTGTTAAGAGGCTTACCATCCTCCCTGATCTTTCATAGCGTAGTCTTGCTTGGGGACAAGTAAGAGATAAGCATGGGGGCGTGATGAACCTCTATTTAGTCCCATTTTTAGCCCTTATTTGACTCATTTTCTCCAGCGTTTTCACGTTCAATCGTGTTAAGGAAGAGTCAAATCGGCCCCCTTTAGTGCACTTTTCATTCATATAACATCTTTTGATATTTTCAGGAACTTCATTGAAGAAATGGAAAGATGAACAACATTTAGCAGAAAGGAGTGCCAAGAAGGCGAGAAAAACTGCAAAAAAGCATTGCACGGAAGTGCCACTGAACTGGAACCGGACCCACGTAGCACGGCCAACACACTCGGACCGGCACAAATGGTCGGGCAGCCAAGTGGCACGGCCTAGCTATCCCAAGTGGCACACCCGTGCCACTTGTGCAGTCCTGGGGTACTTCGGGCAAGATTTTGGCACAGTGGCACCGTGTCTTGAGGCACGACCATGCCACCCCCGTTCCGCGTCGCAACTTAAATGTCCTTCGAGGCTGTTTCGAGGGGACATTCAGTTTTAGTTTCAGTTTTTTTCTTCCCAAACGTTTCTAGGCGATTTTTAGGTTTCATTACAGAGTCCTAATTTGATTTTGGATTTGGCTATTGGATTGAAGTTTATGCTACTTTGAATTCATTCAATCAATTTCAGGTTCTTAATTCTCTCTTCTCTCTTGTTCTTGGTTGTCTTGAGGTTTGTCATGGTTGTTAAGCTGAATGTTGTGTTTGTTGTTGGAAAGATGAATGTAGGCTAAATCCTCTAACTTAGGTTGCGATTAACGCCGAATATGTATGGTTGAATCATGAGTTGGCCCAATCCCCGCCTCCCCTTTGTTTTGTAATAGCGAATTCTACTGTGCACGCCGCATGCTCGATGAAATGCTCGAAATAGCATTCATCCTCTTTATTAGGGCTTAGGGGAGCATTGAGAGACAGAACCTTTACCTAGTGCGACTTAGTAGACGATTAGGGTTTTAATATGAAAATAATTAAGATCCTAATTGGGATTTGAGATCGTAGACCTTGTAATCGTTCAACTTTTAGTCCCATGAGAATAGGCGACTATAGTTCTAGGATTAGTCTTCGACCCTTGAGAGAGGGAGGAGATGAACTCAATTGGCAATCTATCCATTCGTGATGCATGCTTGGGAATGCTTGGTGGGGCTGGTAACTAATTCACCAGCATAGTCGTGGACATGACCCATACTTGCCGGTTGCTATGTACAACTACGCCGTGCACTTGCGGTATATTTTTAACTCAACATGATTTAACTTTGACATTGTGGTCTATCAAAAGGTTTCAAAATTTTCATTCCTTAATATGTTTGTTAATGATTTTTGTATCTTTTTGGGCTACTTTTGGATCTGCTTTGCCATTTAAATGTTACTTACATCTATCCTGAGGGGGTTCTACATATATATATATATATATATATATATATATATATATATATATATATATATATATATATATATATATATATATATTTGGCAGTGCTTGAGGATAAGCAACAACTTAAGCATGGGCGATTTTGATAAGTGCTTAACGTATATATCATTTTATGGCTATTTTGCTTCATTTTTAGGAGAATTATGTGCTTAATGTTATTATTTATACTCCAATTCTCGATTTATGCTTGGGTATGGTTGTTTGATATGATTCGCAGGATTTTAGGCCTTTTCCCCAGCATTTAACCCTTAATGGATGTATTTTGACCTCCCCCACAGATGTCCATGTGATGCTACGCCCATGGAGCAAGAAAAGAGCGGAATACAGGTTCCACGCTAGACCATGGTTGAACCGTGGTGATAGAGAAACTATTGCCTCTTCGTTTTCCTTCCGCTGTGTGGCTAAAAATGTTCAATCTCTCTTGTAAACGGGCTTCATTAAGGCAGCAGCAGAAAGGAGATGCATAGGAATATAGAGTAGCAGAGTTTATTCTCTTTCTCAAATTTTAGTTCTCTTTAGTTTAGATTTTAGTTTGGTATTTGTATTGGTGAGTAATCTTGAGTGTGAGTGTTTGATCTTGAGGCGGTTTGAAACCCTTGGTTGAAGGCTATTCTCAGTCAAGCCCTTCCGCTCAAATTTCGCAAAACGTTGGTTAGTTGTTTAATCCTTAATCATGCATGACTAGTTTAATTTTTGTCTACGAATTTAGTAGTTTATGAAAGTGCTGTTGGATCATGTTTTAACCTAAAGAATTTTGCTTATTTTCAAGATTGGTTTGATTTCGTTCTATCATGTGATTATCATGTTGTGAGTAGATTTTTGACCAAAGTTTGCTTGCACACTTGAATCAATCGGATGAAAAACTGAAAGGTGACATATTTGATTGTTGGACTGCTTGGTAAAACCTAACATAACGTCGTCTCGAAAGAGAGATTTACATGTTGGGAGGACTAGAAAGCAATCCAAGATGTTTAACTTGGATTAAGACAAATTAGTTCGAAAGAATTACTTTTGCTTAGTTTAGGCAAATTTTGTTGATCTCCAAAGAATAGGCCAAATTTTTAGATAGATTGCAATTCCTCGAGATTAACCAATTAAAGAAAAAGAACATATTTGTCGCTTTGATCCAATCACTTTTCATAACTACATAAGTTCCTAGGCATGTCCCTCAAGTGATTTAAAAATTAGTGAATGAGAAGTTGTTAAATCGAAACCATTTGAATTAGAATTTTACTTAGCCTATTCTGATAGACGAGACTCGATAGATTACATTAGTCCCTGAGTAACGATATCTTTCATCTATAATACGACTACCTGCGCGCTTGCAGTAGTGGTCACTTGGTGAAAGTGGGTGAGTGCAAAGAACAACTGGTAATTAGTTACAGGAAAACACATTCGGATAGAGGATGTAGGAAGGGTCTGTTTATAGGTGTTGGTAACTAATACTTGTAAACAAGGAGAGTTGTTTGTACATTGTCTAGAAATAGTAGAAATATAACTTTTCTCTCAAAATCCTCTTGTGTCGTTTTTATCTATTTTATTACATTCTTGATAATTTTCAAATCTTACGCGCTTAAAATGCAACAGTGATACCAGAGCGAGGTTGCGCTAGGAATGAGGGTTTGTAAGTGGTAAGAAAAAAATTGGAGTGAAAGAATCTGGGATGATGTCGGTAAAAGGCTTGAGCATTATGATCGAACCTTTTGATGGCCTTGGTGATTTCACCCTATGGCAACAACTGGTGAAAAGTTTGCTGACACAAGAAGGGAGAATTAAGAACTTCAAGGTGAAGACTCGCAGAACCAAGAAGATGACCGACGATGAGTGGGTGGCACTTAGGGAAAAAGACAAGCCAGAGAAGATGTCGACAGAGGAGTGGGAAGATTTGAAAGACATGGCAACGAGTCCAATATTGTTGTGTCTTGCAAATAACACACTTTGGGAAGTTCTTGACTTAACAGACCCCGTAGATATTTAGGACAAATTGGAGAGCCGACATAGGTCAAAATCGTTCACAAGTAGGTTATACTTGAAAAAACGATTGTTTGGTCTTCAAATGATGGAAGAAGAGGACTTCAATCAACATCGAGGCAAGTTAAACAAGATACCGACGAAGTTGGATTCTCTAGAGGTAAATATTGAGGAGGAAGACAAAGCTTTTCTTTTGTTGGCTTCATTGCCTTCATCCTTTGATAATATCGTGACTACTCCCTTGTTCAGAAAAGAGACCTTAAGACTTGATGACGTGGTTGCTGTTTTGTTGATGGATGAGGCCCGGCGAGGCAACAATGCATTCTCAAATGATGGTCAGGTGGCCATGGTTACAAAAGAGTCTAGTGGGAGCTGAGGACGGTCAAGAGAGAAAGAGGAAGGGTCCCAATGTTCAAGATCGAGTAGTCAGAAGTTCAAATGCTACTACTACGATGAGGAAGGTCACATGAAAAGGAATTGTCCGAAAAGAAAGAAGGATCTGAGCGATGAGAAGCCATCAGTAGTAGGAGTTGTAGAAGGTTCGCATCTAGGTGATGGAGGTGACATATTTCTGGGAACTACTGAAAGTCCAGGAAAGTCAGTTTGAATATTAGATTCTAGTTGTTCATTTCACATGTCTTGAGTTAGAGCGCACTTTGATACGTATCTACCATGTGTAATAAGTACTATCAACATGGCAAATGGTACACTAAGCCGAATTGCTGGGGTCGGAACAGCACGGATTTGCATCTTTGATGTGGTAATGCGGACAATAATTAGGGTCAGAAATGTGCCAGGTTTAATAAGAAATCTGATTTCTTTGGGGACTTTGGATGCGAAAGGCTACTGACATTCGTTTTAGGTGGAGTTTTGACTATCTCCAAAGGAGGTACGGCAGTCCTGAAAAAGGAAATTCCTAGAGGCTTGTACAGACTTGTAAGGAATGTGCAGGCCGGTACAGCTGCAGGGAGAACTGCTACAAGTGACTCAAGCGAAGGACAAGTAACAAGGAGGAAGCAGGTAACGTTTGCTTCCTAGGCTAAAGGTTGCGATGACCCTAGCGGATCAAGTTAGGTGAAGCCGTCAACGTTGACTTTTATTAAGGTGGACATTGTTGAGAATGATAAAAATCAACGGAAAGAATGGAAAAAAAAAGAGGAAAAGACAAGGGAAGTTAAAAATAGAAAAAAGTTTTTGTAACGTAAAGAATGTTTTAGAACTTTAATTTAGGGCAAGGTTAAGAGGAACATGCACTCAGGCGTGGATTTTTCATTGGCAGCAAATGTTTCTGAATTCCTATGAAGAGGGGTATTGTTTTCATTTGGAAAAACACTTACAAAGGAGCTACACAAGACACCACCGGAGAAAATACCAAGATAGAGATTGGTGAGAATGGGTGAGTGTAGGGAGCAAATGGTAATTAGTTGTGGGAAAACACACTTGAGTAGAGGTGTGGGAAGGGTGTTTTCATAGGTGTTGGCAATTAACACTTGTAAACAATGAGAGTTGTTTGTCTATTGTTTAGGAATAGTGGAAATATAATTTTTCTCTCAAAATCCTCTTGCGTCAGTTTTATCGATTTTATCACGTTCTTGATAATTTTTGGATCATACACGCTTAAAACCCAATAGTGGTATCAGAGCGAAGTTCCGCTGTGAAAGAGGGTTTGTAAGCAGTAAGAAAAAAATTGGAATGAAAGAACGTCGGATGACGTCGATAAAAGACTCGAGTATTTCGATCGAACCTTTTGATGGTCATGGTGATTTCACCTTGTGGCAACAACGGGTGAAAAGTTTGCTGACACAAGAAGGGACAATTAAGGCCTTGAAGGTGAAGACTCGCGGGACCGAGAAGATGATGGACGATGAGTGGGTGGCACTAAGAGAAAAAGACATGCCAGAAAAGATGTTGACGGAGGAGTGGGAAGATTTGAAAGACATGGCAACGAGTACAATATTGTTGTTTTTTGCAAATAACACTCTTCGAGAAGTTCTTGGCTTAACAGACTAGGAGATATTTGGGACAAATGGGAGAGCTGGTATAAGTCAAAATCGTTGACAAGTACACTACAAGAAAAGTACTTTTTTGTAGCAAATTTTTTGTGGCAAATTTTAAATTGCTATAGTAATTTAAAAATCTTAAAGAAATTTGTAGCAAAATAAATATTGCCACAAAATACTAGATAATAGTAGCAATTTTAAGTGATTGCCACAAAAGATATATAATATTTTTATATAATTGGCAATATATATTTGGAGGGTACACAATTTATTGATTTGGAATCCCTCCTTTATTTTTCATATTACTGTTTAAATTTTTTGCCTCTTTTTTTTTCCTCCTCATCCAGACTTCGAACTTCTCTGCAGCCAGCGAAATCTTCTGAGTTTTGGCCTCCGTTCCGTTGCTCGATTTGCAACTGCTAAATCTTCTCCTCCCAAGCAACACAATCTTCTGTCTTTTCTTTTTCTTCCGAGCACGGGATTTGGTAGGTGAGTGTTTCCCGATTCCCGTCTGCTTTCATTCTCTGCTTGGGTTGTTCTGTCATTAATTCCGATTGAGTGTTTGGTGGGTATTTGTGTTTCTTCAAATCGTTTGCAGTTGAGCGTGGGATTCATCTGTCCTTCATTCTTCTCAGAGATTGAATTTGTCGTCCAATCGTGACAGTAGGTATGGCGTTTTGTCTCTATGTTATTGTGAAATTTCTAGTAAATGAAACCCTGTGTTATTTTCTATTTTCGATTGCAGAATGAAACCCTGATTGCAATTTCTATGTTATTGTGTTTGAATTCTAGTAAATAAACCCTAATTCTATTAAACCCTAATCGTGCAATCGTGACAACATGGTTGAATTTCTATTTGGTCTGGTTTGCGGGTCAGTTGGTTGGGGTTTTAGGTCAATTTTGCTAGGTACAGGGTATGATTCAACCTTGCGCTGATTGACAGTCCTGTGGCTTATCTCTTCTTTAAAAAACTTGTGCTGATTTTGTGTGAATCTCTCTTGTTTGTAATTAATCTATATTCAGTTTTACTCTAGATTAATGTTCTAATACCTAGTTATCAGATTGATGCCATTTCTGTGTGTTGTCAAAGGGCCCAAGCTCATTGCCCTCTGCCTGCCTTCCCTAACCATCTGCAATTCTGTTTGAGGTTGGTGGTTGATGAGGGCTTACATGTGCGTTTCTCAGAAAATGAATGAATGACTGAAAGAATGAATGAAGGAATGATGAATGAATGAATGAGTAAATTTTTTGGCCTAGGTAACTAGCTGTCAAAATGAATGAAGGAATGATGAGTGAATGAAGGACTAGATACAATTGATTTGAGGGTCGATTCTCTTTCCGTTACACATGTGATTGTTTTCTACTAATCTTTTGGCCTTGCTCCCCCCCCCCCCCCCAAAAATCGTTGCCCCCCATCCTTAAATGGAAGACCTAATGCGTTTTTTGGTTTGCCTATTTGGTGTAGATGTATGTAACACATACCTATAAATTATATGATTTTATATGCTTACCCACCTGTAAATATGTTTGTAGTCTTTTAGGTGTTCATGGAGACAGTTTGTTAATTTGAGAATGCATTTATCAAGTATGATGAGCCTAGCATCTTGGAGCTTATATGGAATGAATCTAGATATTTGACAAGTGAGCAAGAAATGGCATATAAGGAGGTTACAATCTCACAAGAGAACTCTCATAAAGAAACTATCTGTTTAAAAAGAGAAGATTAGTGGAATAGAAGAGAGAAAACTCCCAAGCATTGCCAAGAGGCACATAACACCTCTCCACGCAATACTAAGTTAAAAATAACCTAATACATTATATACAGAAATCCTCAAAAGATAACCTTACATAAAGAAGACAATATTTAGGCCAAAGTATAGGTGAAAAGTAACGTATAAAACAGGCATGCCCATTTCACAGTTAACGTAAACATTTACTAGTTACAAGCAGTATAGTGGGAATTTAGGACAACTAGTTTGAACCCTTAGAAAGAAAGAATACAAGGTTGATATTCGATCTAATTGTAGTATTGTATTATTTTATTTCATTTATCTTTTTATTGGCTTTTTCCTTCTTTTCACCCAAGATGTAATGATTACGGACATAATGGAGATTATGTTCAAACTAAGATCGTTTTTGAAAGAGGGGCTGCCTTTGGGCTTTGATTATCTCTTTTACTAAAGTACTTTTATGCTTCATCATATCTGGGTTGTGTATGTGTGTGTGTGTGTATATATGTATACGTATATGTATTATGTATATGTATACATACAT
>JACYFF010031955.1:39566453-39589429 GCA_017589665.1 Selenicereus undatus | reverse complement strand
TTAGTATTACCTTAGTGATCAACATTTTTTGTACAAATTTTCAAAGGTTGCTCTGAAGGTATGTTGATCACCAAGGTAATACTAACGATCACTAAAATAATAGCTAATGATCACTACTGATCACCTCATCCTAGTAGTAATTAGTAGCTATTGTTTTAGTGATTGTTAGTACGTATTACTTTAGTAATCAACATATCTTGAACAAATTTTTAAAGGTTGCCTTAAAAATATATTGATCATCAAGGTAATACTAACGATAACTGAAACAATAGTTACTGGTCACTACTGATCACCTCATCCTACTCATCCTACCCAAAACCTCATTCTACCGGAGTCACCCCCATACACACACACATACACGTGTGTGTGTGTGTGTGTGTGTGTGTGTGTGTGCCCTTCACTTGTGGCTAACAAAGGCGAACACGTGAACGTAGTTGATCAAATAGCAATGTAGTCAAATCCGAAAACAATCCACTTCAATACTTTGTTAACGAATATTGTCAACCAAAAATTTCAATTGATAGTTGAAAATCCAGAAATAGATTTTACACTCCTAACATCATTTTAACATCTCTGTGCTGATCACCTCATGCTCTTTTCTAGCCTTTTCTCCAATCATAAACCCTACCTTGACTTGGTAAGAGTCAGATTGTGTTGCACCAATGGTACGGGCTGGATTTTTTTTTTTTAAAAATTGTTTTTGGCTAGCTTCATGTAAGATAATTCAATGGATTAGACTTCTAATGCAAAACTTTTTTTGCATTTATATAATTGTCACAAAAAAAATAAATAATAGTAGTAAATAATAATAATAATAATAATAATAATAATAATAATAATAATAATAATAATAATAATAATAATAATAATAATAATAATAGTCTACATATATGTTATTTTAAAAGATGTGACTCATGTGAGTATCAATTTTCTCACTTGATAAAGACTATAAAAGTTGTCATTGACACAAATTTTAATCTTTCTTATATCAACCATGTACATCCTTTCAAACCCGAAAATGAAAAATATTTTGAATGATATAATAATGAGCAATCCTTATTTATGGCAATTCATTATGTTGTAATTGCACAATTAACATATGTCATTTACTCCTATAATATTTTGTCAAATGAAACATGATATGTACTTGAAGATTTATTTTATAAATGGAAAAAGATATACTATATCTAAGATCAAATTTGGTATCAATTTGCAATAATTCAACGCCATTAATAATAGGATTACTGGCCCTTTGGTGCAAATTAAGTAAATGTGATTGTTTCCATCAAAATAAAAATAAAAATGTGATTGTTGCTAACTCGATTGTATTTTCCTAGCATGTTGTCCTTTTGTTACATATGGATATCACTAATAAGAACTTAGGAGTAAAACAGCAGATCTTAGTGAGCTAGAAACCTCTGTTGCACATCTGAAAGAAAGATATACGATAATCCATTCACCATTATAACATAAGCACGAAGTAACACACAATCGCTGAGTGTAAACTATATTGGCAAATAGCATTGAAAGAATTATCACCTCGTTGATTAGTAATAAAAGAACTAGTTTTTGGTAAAATGTTGAATGTACGGAGTTTTTTTTTTGGGTGGTTTCTAATTTTCAGTATTTTTAGGAACTATAGCAATTAGTAACATAAATTTTAATTGATTATCCTAAAAAATAGACTAGGACTAACTTAATGAAAAACTTTTATAACAATTGTTCTATCATATTTTCGGTATGTGCTTTTTGGGTGTGAATGGCTTCTCCTTATTTTGAATAACATAGTTGTAAAAGCTTAGTAAAATGAGGATAAATTGTTAATAACATTGTTATTTTATAACCTGTACTGTTAGTTTTGATAAAAAAAAATTTTTAAAACTTGATTTGGAATTACATTTGGAGCTACCAACTCTTATTAGTTTGCTAAACAGAATTAGATGTATTTTGAAATTTTTTCCATAGCTACATTTGATCCCCTGGTAATGCATAATTTACTGATGTAGCGCGTCAATTTTAAAAAATATTTATAGTTCATTTTTTATATATCAATAATAATGATAATTGGATTTCTTTTTTGGGTATTTTAGAAAATATAACTTAAAATGAAGGCCATTTATCGAAATTTAATTTTATTACTGATGGGAATATCTTTTTAAAAATTTATAATTTATTTTTTTATGTCATTAATACATTACAATACTCTTAGTTAAAGAAAGACCAAAAAAATTTAATTTAATTATGTATTAATTCTGATAATTTAAATATAGCTTAATTTTATTTTAAAGTGTAACATCTATGATTGTGAAAAATTATTTAGGTTTGGAATTAGGTTTGAAGGGACCAAAATCTTCCAAATTTTGTTATTTAGGTATGGATTTAGCTTAAGTATTTTCTTTTTAATATATACATATATAGATTATCATATTGTCGACCCTTCTAGGGTTTGAATGAATACACACCTTCAACTTAAAAGAGTAAAAAAAGTACGTTTGATATTTAGAGGAACTTGTGAGATGTTTTCATGACATTTTGCTCTTAAACAATGTATATGTATAAATTAGATCATTTTTAATTGACAAAATTAGTCCACCCAAGGGCTCATAAATTAGGTTATTCTAAAATAATGTTTTATCTGATCGAGTTCATTTTTTACGAGAAAATGGATCCCCTCTTGTCTTCTTCCCACCAAATAATTGATGCCTTTAATGATGGAAGCTGCAGAATAGGGAGTGAAAGAAAAGAGTGGATTCACAGTAGATTGCAAAAGGGATTCCTATGTGTATCCATCAAGATATAAAAATATCCATTAATGATTGGAGATATACCAAACCAACTCATCTGCAAAATTTTAATGCTCTGATCAACCCTTTAAACAAAACGTGTAGGGGTATCTCACTCTGCATTTAGGCCCCTGGGTTTGAGTTTCAATCTGGAAACCTGCCTTCTTTCTTCCCAAATGGGTAAGAAAACTACAACTAAAGTGATTGACTGCTACACGTGAAAATTTCACGAGTTTAGGAAGAATCTAGACGTTCCTGTTTGAAATGGCAATCAGGATGGAGCCCAATTATAATGGATGCTGACAGTTGAACTGTTTAGACGCTTGATTGAGGGGAACCTTGCTAATAGGGTTGTTAAAAGTTAACCCAATATGATTATCGATCCGAACTCAACATAAAATTAAGTGAATTTAGGTAAAAATTTAAACTCGTTTAATTAAATGAGTTGACATGTTTAGGCCATTTAATTAATTTGGTTAGGTTTATGTTGAGAATTTTGACATGAAAATATACCTATTTTGCCCGTTTAATTAAATGTGTTAAATAAGTTGAGCTGTTTGCCCTATTACCATCTATTTTTTGGAGGGGCGAATGATGAAAACGTGGACTTTAATCAAATCGATCTTTAATTTGGGATTGTAGTTTTTGTAGATCATGGACAATTGTTGCATTATGATGATGTATTGAACTCAAAAGATTGATTTATAGTGCTTGATAATCATATTTTGGTCAAAATATTAAGCTGGTAAACGGATAACCCAACAATCTAAACCTGACTCGTTTATATTAAGCGTGTTAATGGATAAATTTTAGATCAACCCGTTAAAAAAATAAACGAGCACATGTCAATATTTTCAATTCGTTTAATAAACGGGTTAGGTTCAGCTCGACGATTTCTCAACCCGTTTAACTTCAACAAGAACACGAACTCAACCCAATCTGACTTGTTTGACAGCCCTACTCACTAATCAGTTTTTATTGACTAATATGATGCCTTACAATAAGGAATATGTTGTGGGCGCCTTACTAGTATAATTACGGGCAATGTTTTTAGAATTGCTATTAAGGATATGGATTCAATTTCTATATATCTGAACCCTTTTTGTATAAGTAGTTGGTAGAGGTATTCATGGTTCGGGTACCCAAGCCAAAATAGATTTTAATTCGGGTATCTGAATTTTGGTTCGTTAAAAAAGTGAACCGTATCCTAACCGATACAGTTCGGGTACCCGAAAATTTCGATTCGGGTTTTCGGTTACTCAATAAACCATGTTTCAAATTTTTTTCTTACTTTGCCTAATAATTTTGTTGTATCCATAATATAATTATTTCTATTTGTGCGATATTTGTAGTATCCATAACAAAACATTGCCGTATTGTACTTAGTTGCACTTGAAATTATTACACAATATGACAATATCACCCGATATCTTACCACCATTCACATTTCACTTAGTCCATACATCCATAAAGCATAAGCTTATTAACATTATATTGATGCCCAACCCATTCAAACAAATCAATGCAACGAAATCAAAGTACTTGTCTTCTTTTGATTTGAGAATATTTGACTTAAAAAGTCTTTAGAAGAGGGACAATATGCAAAAAATCTTTGAAAAGTTAAAAAAAAGTTTTGGATTTTCGGGTACCCGAGTCCTCAAAACACTTGAACCGTACCCAAAAACCAATAATCAGAAAAAAAATATTGGTCCGAGTACCTGAGATTTTGAATCAAATAGCAAGTTATCAGTTGGGATCATTTGGTTACGGATATTTTTGAACACCCTGATTAGTTGGCAAGAAAGTCTGAGCATGCAATCATAACGTCATACTAACCCAAGTTCACCTACTTGACGATAAAAGTCTGGTAGTCAGCACAATAAACCAAAAGCTTTCAACAAGGTTCCTGCTAATCTGCTACAGGCCAACACAACTGAAACCCTACCCTTTGCAATTGGAGTTTAGTATATTCTCGATAGGCTTCAAAAATTGTACCTCATCCAAAGAAAATTAGAAATCCTTCAATAACTTCAACATGACAATTTCTCTTCATTTATCATACTAAAGTTCGCTTCACTAATAAACCCAAGATTCCATTTCTATCTTGACCTTTGCAGTTCCCTTTATCACAAAAACAACCAAATGATGTGAATAGTTGTTTTGAACCATACAATTCGCTTAACAGAAATGGTGGAATGATCCATAGATATATGAAAGTTGATGTGGAAGTGTAAAAACCCTAGAAAATTATCCATCAATGCGCATAATGTGACACAAAATATTAGAAGACAAAATTTGTGCAAAATTATGATTTTTTTTTTATTGATACTGGGTTAGACCACATATCAACATTCCACCTTTTTGAATTCAAAATTATTTTGAATGAAATCGCAAAAAGGCGTTTTAGATGAGCTACAATTATCGATATATATGTTTTGCCGATAATCTTCTCTTCGTATAAGAAACTAACGAATGAGTCAAGAAGTATAAAATGGTTGAGAGACATATTGGAGCAAAGGTTCTGTTTTATATTGAGCAAGTTAAGAATTGAGTCTTTAGAATATAAGTTCAATGAAAAGGGAAAAGAGGGACAACAAAAACAGTCAACAACGGTGATATGATAATTCGAATGGTTGAGAGGTTTAAATATTTGGCTTCAGTCGTATAAGGCAATAGGAGATCGATGTGGGCATAGTTGAAGGTATAAGAATAAGATGACAAAAGTAGAGGACTGTTTGTGTGATTTAGAAGATCCTAGAAAATTTGAAGGGCAAAGTTTATGTATAGTATTTTGGTTATACCAGCATGGTTATATGACTTGGGACGGTGGTTGATTAAGAAGACCTAAGTCAAAGGATAATTATTGCATAGATGAGGATGATTAGGTGGTTTTCTAGTCGCATAAGATTAGATAGGATTAGGAATGAAGTTATTGGAGAAAACATAGAATTGGTACGTACTCTTTGGGAAAAAGATGAGCGAGGATGCTATCATCAAATCAAGATAAGAAGCATATGAACCAATGCAAAGGTGTGAGAGGATTAATATTGATCTTCTCAAATGTACGAGGAGCAGGGAAAGATCAAAAGAAGAATTTGAATGAGATTAGTAGACATGATACGAGACTCTCCAAATGATTTAAAGAATGCATGGCTTACGTTATGTTACTTGTGCAAGTGCATGATGCCAATATAATTAGCTACTAGCAAGTACAAGTCGAACCCTTAGGAACTTGCTTTCAGTTACCAACTAACTAAACTACTTAATCTATGTAGATAAGATTTGGACATTCAATTAAGGACTAAGAATACAGTAATACCTAAAAGTACGAATAAGGAATTAGAAGATTAGAATACTCATATTGGAATGGCACAATTATACTAGCAAATCAATTACTAAACCCATCAAACTTGCCTAAGCATGTGACATGAACGGATGGATTACCAGTTTAATCTCATCCCCTCCTCCTTTCAAGGGTCAAAAACTAATCCTAAAACAATAACCACATATTTTCATGGACAAAAATTCAAAGGATTACAAGATACACAATCTTAAATTCCAATTAGAACCTCAATTGTTTCCATGTTGAGATCCTAATTGTCTAGCAATTGGCGCTACATAAAGGTTTCATCTTTTGATGCTCTTCTAAACTTGAATAATTATTCTTTCAAGCAATGCATTGAGCATGTAGTCAGCAAAGTAGAATTCACTAACAAAAACATGGAACAAGTAAGCTTTGGGGCTAATTCATAATTAATCAACTAAGTATAATCAGCATCAATCGCAACCCAAGTGGAGAGATTTAGCTGCTAAACATGGTGGAAATCACAACACAATAATAATAAAACATCATACTATCAATGACTAAAGAACTAAAGCTCTAAACAAGAGAGAGAGAGAGAGAGAGAGAGAGAGAGAGAGAGAGAGATAGAGAGAGAGAGAGAGAGAGAGAGAGAGAGAGAGATTAAGAAAGACAAACTTAGGAACTACAAATCTAAAGGAATATGGATTTTCAAATCAAAGTACTAAACGGTCTTTAATCAACAGTAAGCACCAAACTCATGAAAATAACTCTCTAAGCCTACGCGTTTATAATGTAGAAACTTGTACTAAAACAATCCGAATGTAGTGCACTTAAACAAAAGAAAATCGGTTGAAAATACGTTTAGCATGGCCATGTTGTTTAGCATAGCAAGTCGTGTCATCTCAACTTTCAAAGATCCGGCTTGGTCGATGCAGTCATGCGTTTAGCATGGCATGCTTTGTTACCCCCAGGAATTGTACCTCAAATCCTGCAAGCTTCTATCATGGTCGTGGAATATAGCATAGCTGCCAATGTTAATGCTTCAACTTATTGTTGCCGACATGACCATGCAATTTAGCACAGGGTCGTGTTGGCCTTTAACTTCTATTTCCTTAGCTTTTTACCTCGCTCACTAAGCTCGAGCCACAATCATCCTCAATTGCTCAAGTAATGCTAAACTATCTACAAATCGAGAGTTTAAACTAAGCTAAGTGAACATGAAGAAAAAATATGCAAAATATCCCAAACCTTTGATAAATTTGACAATAAAAGTTAATGAATGGGGAAGGATCAAGGAAAGAAAATAGTGAAAATAGAAGTTTAACAACTCCCACATGCATATCTCTTACATGTCCCCAAGTAAGAATAACTCATGACAAATCAATAGAACGTTATGAACCTCTAATCACACCATCCTCAAGGAAGGTAATAACAACCAAACAATCAAACACAATCATGCATCAAAACATAGCTAAGTCAAGGTGTTAAAACATTTTAATAAAGCATATACACTATCATCTAGAAATCACACCATCTATACGCAACACACTTATCACCCCACATCAAGTTATATAACAAGATAAAGCATCCATCAGTAAGCGATGAGCAAGTGCGACCATTAGAACCTTCCTTAGGATCAAATGAAATGCTCATCTCGATGTGTTTGTAATATGTAACATGGGTGCTCTCAATACTCAATCCAATCATGAAAAGTACCATAGGCTTGATAAGGTTCTCAAATCTCTACCCTTGGAGACAAAATGCAAAATATCAATAATAAGGACTCTCGAAGGGTTCTAATAGGGCCAAGGTTAACGGCGAGAACGGGAATACATTCGGAAAGGTGGAGCTATTATCCAAAAGCTAAAGAGCAAGAACACTTTCACAAACCAGGTACCTTGACTCCAGCTTCACACAAATATTGGAAAAATATGCAATAACCTCGTAAAAGACAACTAGGGAATGAATCAAAACGGACTTATTGGATTAATCACCATGCCAAAGGCTTTCTTCACAGGTTCTTCTTCTTTTCCCCCTTTCACTTTTTCGCTTTTTTCTCACTTTCTCCCCTTTGTTTTCATTTTTTTTCTACTTTGTTTTCAAATTATGAAGTAAAAGGAACATTAATGGTACGGGAAGATATAAAACCTCAACTCTCAATCCCTTTAATACAAACTACCAAGAAGAACACCCTAGATGCTCAACCTCCAAAACACCTCTAACTCAATGGAAAAGTGGTGTTTCTTTAGATTTTGGCATGGGAACGTGAAATATGCTTAGACCAAAATATGGGTGTGACAACAAATAGAGCTAAGTGTCACGGGTTGATAATTCACTCAGACTTAACCCCGTGCGGCCTAGCAAACTTTGCTTAGGACTATTGCTTGGTTTGCTAGTAAGCCTTAAGTATACTTGACTTAGACCTTGAGGGCTAAGTAAGCACACTCACAGTCTAAGGGAACTTAGAGAGAGAAAGTAGAGAGAAAAAGAGTTTGGGGGAATGCTCTTTGTATTGCACTTTAATGCTTGGTTCCGAATGAGCCCCCATTGGGGGGGGTGTATTTATACACTTCTACCTCCTTAATGGACGGTGGAGATTGATTCGATCCAACGGCTAGCATTGTATATCTAGAATTCTTTACACTAATATCTTACATTCTATACAAGTGTAGAATGATCTAGAACCATGTGGGATATCCTAGAATAATCTATAGGGAAATCCAGAGGATTCCAGGGCATTCTGGAGTGTTCCGGAAGCGGCCGTGACATGCTCGCCTACCTATTCTGGTGACGTCCTCATTGCCTTCTTGTCCTCAAACTATTGGATCTGTTCCTTGAATTGCCACAAGTGTTGAACGGGCTCCCAACTAGCCTCACTCTCGGGTAGACCTTTCCACTTGACAAGGAGTTCATGTGTTGGTGGTTGGTTGAAATGACGCACCACTCGATTGGCTAGGACTTCTTCCACTTCCTTGTCATGTTGGACTTTCATGCCCAATGGTGCCCAGTGAGAGATACCCCGACTCGGATCCATGTTGTCTTCATGATAAGGCTTGAGTAGACTTACATGGAAGACTGGGTGGTACTTGATTTTGGCAGGCAATTCCACCTTGTAAGCTTGTGCTCCCACCTTCTTAATGATGGGAAAGGGACCTTCGTATCGACGAATGAGGCCCCGATGTCGACAGGCTAACCTTGCATGGTTGTACATCTTAACAAGCACGAGGTCTCCTACTTAGAACTCTCTCGGGTGCCTTTTCTTGTCGCCCACTTCTTCATTTTCTTGGAACCCTTCCCCAAGTAGGCTTGTGCCACGCCTACTTGGTCGTTCCAATCCTTGGCAAACTTGTAGGCGGGTGGACTTGGTCCCTTGTAGCCTGTGGCAAGAGAACTCGTGGTCAATGGTTGTTGCCCCGTGACAAGCTCGAACAGACTCCGACCCGTGGACTCGCTCTTTTGCAAGTTAAAGGAGAATTGGGCAACATCCAGCAACTTTGCCCAATCTCTTTGGTTGGCACTCACAAAGTTCCTCAGGTAAAGCTCCAAGAGAGCATTGACCCTCTCGGTTTGTCCATCACTTTGTGGGTGAAAACTGGTGGAGAAGTTGAGCTCGAAACCCATGAGCTTGAACAACTCCGTCCAAAAACCCCCAGTAAAACGAGTGTCTCGATCGCTTACAATGGACCGAGGCAAGCCCCAATACTTTACCACATGTATGAAGAATAAATGCGCAGCTTGCTCGGCGAAACATTCCCGGGTGCAGGAATGAAAGTGGCATACTTAGAGTATCGATCCACCACGACAAGCACCCAGTTGCACCCATCACTCGTGGGTAAGCCCACGATGAAGTCCATAGAAATACTCTCCCACAGCCTTTCGGGAATGGGGAGAGGCTCTCGAAGTCCAGCGGGTGCTCCTTGCTCTATCTTGTCTTGTTGACACACAAGACAAGTTTTCACATAGGCCTCGACATCATCCTTCAAGTGAGGCCAATAATAGGATTCTCCCACAAGGGCAAGTGTGCGGTGTATGCCCGGATGACCCGCCCACTTGCTGTCATGACACTCTTTCAAGACTTCCCACCGGAGGTTGTCGTATGAAGGAACAAAGATGCGCTTGCCCATGGAAAGGATCAAGCCATCTTCCACCCAAAATCTTCAAGTCTTGCCCTCCTTGACAAGCTGGATGATGGTCTAGGCAAGAGAATCATGTCGGAGTCCCTCCTTGATTATATCCCGTAAGTTGCTTTGAGGTCGACTAATGTCGGCAACTTCACCCTTGCGACTCAAAGCATCGGCTACGAGGTTGGCACGTCCTGACTTGTACTCTATGATGTAATCGAACTCCGCTAGGAAGTCCTGCCACCGAGCTTGCTTGGGAGTAAGCTTCTTTTGAGTTTGAAAGTAGCTTGCGGTGACATTATCGGTCTTGATTACGAACTTACTCCCGAGTAAGTAATGCCTCCATGTGCGGAGACAATCTATAACCGCGGTCATCTCCTTCTCTTGGACCGTGTACCGCCTCTCGGTGTCGTTAAGCTTCCGGCTCTCAAAGGTAATAAGGTGACCATCTTGCATCAAGACCCCACCAATGGTAAAGTCGGAAGCATCCGTGTGTAGCTCAAAAGGCTTGTCGAGGTCGGGGAGAGAAAGGACGAGCTCCTCGGTGATGACCTTCCTTAAGGCATAAAAGGCATTTTGGTACTCTTGGCTCCATGTCCATCCCCTTCCTTTCTTCAACAAGTCCGTGAGGGGGGCAACTATTGTGGAATACCCCTTGATGAACCGTCGGTAATAGTTCACCAAGCCAAGGAAAGACCTCAACTCAATGACTTTCATCGGTGGCTCCCATTCAAGGATGGCCTTCACCTTTGCCAGGTCCATGTGTAACTTGCCCCTGCCAATAATGTGGACCAGGAAGGGCACCTCTGCTTGTACGAAGGAGCACTTTTCTTTCTTAACATAAAGTTGGTTGTCCCTCAGTGTCCGGAACACTTCCCGCAAGTGTCCCACATGCTCCTCTAAGGACTTACTGTAGATGACTATGTCATCAAGGTAAACAACCACAAAGCGATCGAGGAAAGGAGCAAGTACCTTGTTCATAAGAGTGCAAAATGTGGCTAGTGCATTTGTGAGGCCAAAGGGCATGACAAGGAACTCATACGAATCATAACAAGTCACACATGCCGTCTTTGGCTCATCCCCTTTGGCTATGCGGACTTGATAGTACCTACTCCTCAAATCGAGCTTTGTAAAGTACCTTGCATCTCTAAGTTGATTAAACAAGTCATCGATGCGAGGGATGGGATACTTGTTCTTGATATTAACCTTGTTAAGGGCCCGATAGTCGATACATAGTCGAAGAGAGCCATCGTGCTTCTTTTGAAACAGTACTGGCGCACCATAGGGGGATTGGAGGGACGAATGTAACCGGCATCGAGTAGCTCCTTCAATTGTTTCCTTAGCTCCTCGAGCTCTGGAGGTGCCATACGGTACGGAGGGAATGCGGGTGGCTTAGCCCCCGACTCCAACTTAATAGCATGGTCGACTTCCCTTCTTGGAGGAAGTCTCCTGGGTAACTCGGCGGGCATGACATCCTTGAATTCACCAAACACCTTTTGGATGGCTTTGGGTGCTTGAACTTCCTTGGGTTCCTCCTCCATCTTGAGAGTAGCAAGGAAAGTTGGCTCATTCCTTTTGAGCCCCTTTGAAAACTGTAAAGCGGAGAACATGTTGCCTTCATCAATGCCCCTCTTCACGGGGACATGACAAGGTTGCCCCATCTCCATGATACACAAAGTGTCAGTGTAAGGTACCAAGTGCGCCTTCACCATATCAAGGAAATCGATGCCCAAATAGAATTTCTTATCATCTAAGGGAGCAATGGTGATATCGACCTTACCTTTCCACTGGCCGATTTGAATGGGGGTGCCCCGAGCAATTCCATGGATAGGGAGGCTCCTAGCGTTGACTCCCTTCACATATCCCCCCTCATTTGTATAGGGGAGGCCAACCTCATCGGCAAGTTCCTTGGCCATATAGACAGTGTCAGCTCCCGTATCTAACAATGCCTGGAGGGGCTTGCCATTGATCAGGGTCTCCACATACATGCGTCCACGAGTTTGTTTCTCCACTTTCACGTGGATTGCATTGAGTAGCTTGAGGGAAGCAATCTTCTTCTCCTCTTGCTCCTCTTCCTTTTGGACAATAGCCATAAGCTTGCCCTTCTTGGGACATTCAAAGACCCGGTGTGGTCCGTTGGACAAGAAACATGAATACTTCCTGGGGGCATCGGTCTTCTTGCCTTTCCCCTTGTCCATAGCGGCCTTGTCCATCTTGGGGGACTTGTCTCGGTCTACCCCACCTTTACTGCTTCCACCATTCTTCCTGCCTTGTCCCTTTGATGAGTCTCTCTTGTACTCGTTCAGTGACTTGGCAGCGACAACCGCGGAGGCGAGGTCTGGCACACCACGCCTTTCCAACCCGATCTTGGCCCAACCACTTAGGCCATCGAGGAAGGCGAATAAGGCGTCTTCCTCTCCCATGTTTGGGATTTCCAAGAGAAGTTCCTGGAATTCCCTCACATACTCCCGAAGGTAGCCTTCCTTGTGTTGGAGGCGCCTCAACTTGGCCCTAACTTCCTTCACCGCATCCATAGGATAGAATTGCTCCTTGAGTTCCCTCTTGAATCTATCCCAAGTGGTGATGGGAGTGGACCCTCGGTTGACATTGTCGCACCTTTGCCACCACCAAACAAGAGCAATATCTTTAAGAGAGAAGGAAGCAAGGTTTACCTCTTGTGCCTCATCGACAATGCCGATTGCTCCAAAGAAGGCCTCAAACTTCCAAAAGAAGTCGTCTATTTCCCTTGCGTTCTTGGCCCCATTATAGGTTGGAGTTTATAGCGCATTCACCTTCGAGGTGGTTGACACTTGACCAGATCCACCATTGCTTGCATTGGCCACCGCGGCCATGCATGCTTTGAGTTGGGTTTCCAAGGCCTCAACCCTTGCCTTGTACGCCTCGACCTCAGACTTCTAAGCCACCACCTCGGCTTTACAAGTTTGGAGTTCTCCGTCTTGAAGAGCTTGGATCTCCTCATTGACATTGCTTGCTAAGGATTTCACCGCCTCTTGCATCTCCGCACGAAACTCCTCGAAGTCCCTCGTGGACTCGAGCTCATCGATGCATTTTTCCATGTCGTCCACCCTACCTGTGAGGGTCGACATGGAGTGGTTAATCTCCGCAAGCTTGTCATCTACAAGGACCAACAAGTCCTTGTTCTTGTCCTTGCCCTTTTTCCCTCCTTATTGAGGGTTGCCAACACCAGTGACACTTGAAGCCATGGATCTCCCAAATCGAGGCTCTAATACCAACTGTCACGGGTTGATAATTCACTCAGACTTAACCCCGTGCGGCTTAGCAAACTTTGCTTGGGACTATTGCTTGGTTTGCTAGTTAGCCTTAAGGATACTTGACTTAGACCTTGAGGGATAAGTAAGCACACTCACACTCTAAGGGAACTTAGAGAGAGAAAGAGTTTGGGGGAATGCTCTTTGTATTGCACTTTAATGCTTGGTTTCAAACGAGCCCCCCTTGGGGGGTATTTATACACTTCCACCTCCTTAATGGACGATGGAAATTGATTCGATCCATCGGCTAGCATTGTGTATCTAGAATTCTCTACACAAATATCTTACATTCTATACAAGTGTAGAATGATCTAGAACCATGTGGGACATCCTAGAATAATCTCTAGGGAAATCCAGAGGATTCCAGGGCATTTTGGAGTGTTCTGAAAGCGGACCGTGACATAAGGCTCAAAGGATGCAAACAAGCGGGAACATACATCTTAAGTAGCTTTTAGGCTTATGCGGCTTCCCTTCAAAAAAAAAAAAAACCTTCCATCATTTTAACATACATTTTAACAAATGCACATATGTCGAACATGATTTCAAAGAGAACCAAACAAAATTCTAGAGGTGCAATCACGAATGATTTACACACGAAAGACAATACGAGACTAGATGATGAACAGTCTCTTGGGCTCGAAATCTCAGAGGATATCTACATAATAGGGGGAATGTCAGGGTAACAACTAAGGCATAGAATGACACAATTGGGACAAAGATCTATCATACACATCCTACTCATATGCAAGTTAAAAGTCAAGTTATAAGCATCAAAGACAATTAAAGTAGTACAAAACACCCCAAAACGACTAAAAAAAAAGAAAATCTTTTTGGTATTTAAAAAAAAAACTATTTTTTTTCCTTTTTCAAAAGTTTGAAGCATGACTTCGTATCTCCTACACCTAGTTCTCATTGGAAATGAAAGAGCCACAACACCAACAAGACACATATATACATAAAATAAACATATAATAATAAATATATAAAAATAACAGACAATTATGAAAAGGAAAAAGATATATAAATAATGAAATAAAGAAAGAGAAAGATTTGTTGGTTTAGATGTTGAGTGTACCTAAACTATCACCTCGTCAAGATAATGATATGGTAGGTTAGAGGAGCATTACGCACTCCTTGTCGACACCAAAAATTGGGATCTTCAGCTGATGTGCCAACAAATTCTCAATAGCTTACCGTGTGCTAGTACATACATCTAAGAATGATTTAAGGAAGAGAACACTAATAAAAATATAGTAAATGCAAGCGGTGCTTTCTTAAACTCAATGATAACCTTAGGAAAATCAATAAAATGATAGAAAAAGTGTGGGAACATGATTCCCCTAAGTGTGTCTGCTAGGTATACATAATAAGGGTCAAGAGAGTGATCATACCACCTAAAATCACCTAAGCACACATAAAATACATGAGCATGAGATAGGGTGGTGTTGAGTAAGGGAGTTGGGATGGAGACAAGGTTAAAGGCTTCAATAAGAATGGGATCCACGGGTTCAGAGCTAGGCGAGACACCAACAACCACATCATCATCACTGCACGACTCCTCTAAAGGGGTCTTCTATAAATATTGCTTAAGCAAGGCAAGTTCTTCCAACCAAGCAAGTGAAACCTCCTCATCACAAGGACCAGCATCAACTCTAAAAGGCTCACCAACCTTAAGCCCCATACACTGAGCTAAAGGGAAGTGAGAACTAGGAAAGGTCAATACACTATCAGTAGTGTCTCTTGGTGTGCTAAGTGAGGATGGAGCAAAAAGTAGCAATGGAGCCAAGGCAGTGCTTGTCGCTTCCTTTAGGTCAATCAAGCACATGTTAACAACAAAATCCCACTATAGAGAAAATAAAGTCATTAGTATCATCATCATATAAACTAACTTGTGGCTTAGAAGAAGGTAGGCTAAGGTCAGTCTCATGTGACAAGTGATACTGCTGTAAATAATTTTCAAGATTAGCGTATTGCTCATTCATTATCTCTATCATGATATTTAATCTAATTAAATCTTCATTAGAAATTACATAATACGGACAAGAATACATATCTTGAGTAGAAAATTGGTAATTAAAGCACATAACATGAGCATAATGAGGATAATGATGTAAACTAATTGACACACGGAGATTTCTATGCAAATCATAAGAATTGGGGGATAGGTGCACAAGAGACTCACTAGAATTTTGAGGTTGCCATTGATGCCAAGGCAAAGATTCCAAGAAATCCCACAGTGCATTAACATTTAGATCGATCTTGAAGGACAAGACTCATTGACTCCAAGATAGCTCATGCCTCATGAGTTATACTATTGAGCACAACGTTACATATTTCACATTTTTCATACATGAAATTCACATATTGAGCACGATAACAATTCAATCTAGACAAGTACTCCTAAAAAGGTTGACGCACATATTGGGCATGATAACCATTGAATCCAGACAAGCATTCTTCTTTTTTTTCTTTCAATTTTTGAATTTTTGAATTTTTTTTTTGTATTTTTCAAATTATAAGTCAAGTCTCGAATGCTTAAGTAAGCTCCAATATTGAAAAGCAACAACTCTTTAGCAATGACGCCAAAACATTTTCAGCTAAATTTGTAAGTGCACGGTGCCGATGTAGTTTTCTACTAATAGGTACAAGTTAAATCCTTAGAGAACTTGCTTTCAATTACCAAAACTAATTAAACTACTCAGTGTATGCAACTAAGATTCACATATTTAATTAATGACTAGGAATATGATAACAACTAAGAATATGGACAAGCAATTAGAATGTTAAAACACTTGAGTTGGAATTATGCTAATAAATCAATCAGTAACCCCATCAAACTTTCCCATGCATGTGACATGAATAGATTGTTAGTGCCCAAGTCTTCCTTATTTTAGGGGATCAAGGACTAATCCTAAAATAATACCCATACCTATTTTATAGGACTAATCCAAATTAGAACCTTAATTATTTATTTGTCAAAATCCTAACCATTTATAAAGTGACTCTATGTAAAAATTTAGCCTTTCAATGCACCTTTGAACCCGAATAAAAACAAATGATGGAGCATAGAATTCAATAACACAAACATATAATAAGATTTGAGGCTAATTCATAATCAAGTAAACATAATCGGTGTCACTCCCAAACCAAGTTAGGAGATTTGGCTGCTAAACATGATGGAAATCACAACACAACAATCACAAAACATCATACTAACAATTACTAAAGAACTAAAGTAATTGATCATAGAGAGAAAGGGATTGAGAGGGGGAAACGCAGGAACTGCAAATCTAATGAAATATGAATCTTTAAATCTAACAAAGAAGCATTCTTCAATCAACACTAAGCACTAAACTCTTGAAAATAAATATTTAAGCATAAAGCTTTGTAATGTAGAAGCTTATTCTAAACCAACCCAAAAGCATTGTACTAAAACAAAAGAGAGTTTTGAAAATATGTACAATACGACCCTGTTGTGTAGCGTGAGGGAAAGACTATAAGCCCTTCAGCTGAAAAATAGGGTAAGAACTTCTAGCAATATTGATTAGACAAATCTGCCAACTGGGACGAATCTCACCAATCTGCTACTTCTAGAGCTTCTATAGAAACAAGGCAGCAGATGCAATAGCAAATCAAACATCTCTAGAAAATGCCTGAGATAAAACAAAAAAAAGATGTTGGAGGACAACTCATATATGTTCAAGAGGACTGCGAGCGATAATCCACACCCATATAATAGGGTCCCCAATCCTAAGGCATTTGAAGATTGGATTAGAGGTATGGAAAAGCTAGTCGATGCTGTATGGTCTCTTGAAGAAATGGAGGGTAGATTTGCTAGGTTCTACTTGAAAGCTGAGGCTATCCTTTGGCGGGCTACTATTAGGGAAGGATAGTAATGACCATAGGTTTGCATGGAATAAGTTTAACAAACTACTTAACAACTAATTTTACCCCTTATCCCTTCAAAAGGCTAAGGGGAATGAATTTCTAAAGCTACCACAAGGGAATAGGAGTGTATCAAAATATGCTTCCAAGTTCTTGGAGTTCTCCCGATTTTACTCAACCTATATGGTAGATGAGAAGTTGGAAATGAATCATTTTGAGGCATGGCCAAAACCTAACATTAAGGAAAAGATGTATCAGTACAACAACACCCCATCCTATGAGGTCATATACAACATAATAGTGAATATGGAAAGGGCAATTAAGGAGAAAAATGAGTTTTCCAATGAGTTGTGGGGAAATAAAAGAAAGGGTGGCCAACGGGATAATAAAAACTTTCAGAATTAGTATGAGAAGCCTCGGAAGGACAACAACCGTAGCAATAAAAATCCATGCAATAGGTAGCATACCGACAATCAGCCTAAAGCAATTTGCACTGCCTGCAGGAAGCCTGGACACTATGCCCAAGCTTGTCATGAAAACAAAGGATGTGATCATTATGGAAGTCTGTAGCATCAAGTTAAGAATTGCCCAGTCCCAATGCCTACTAATGAATAGATGCTGATGAGTAAAATTACCGTAAGTGCACAGTATAGCTATAGCTAGCAATAGGTAAGTACGGGTCATATCCACAGGGATTTATGTTTTCAAGCACCAAAACTAACTCAAACGTATCAATTTAGGCAAAACAAAGGGTGGTAGGAAGTAGATGTAAACTACTAAGAAAACAAAAAGGACTTTGATTAGAGTTAAATCTAAGTTTAACTAAATAATCAAGTAAAACCCTAACCTTTCCAAGTCATGCTAGCAATCAAAGATGATCGATTGCACCATCAAAACTCACACAAACCCTCTTTCAAGGGTTGAAGGCTATTTTAATTGTTCTAACCACCTGTTTTCATGTGGTTAGTCGAATTAAACGACGAGACTAGCAATCCTAGATCTAGCTGGGATTTGGATTATTTCATGTCCAAACGCTAACTATCCTCTCTACCCACACTAAACAGTCAATCATACCTTTCGGCACAAGTCAATTATCCCAAAACACGAATGAAAGCTCTTTCAAGCATTTCATCGAACACTTGGTGGGCGTGAGAGAAAACCCTAAATCCAAACATAAACAATGTAGGCTAAGATTTAAACAAGATCATCTAGCCGTATTAGGGGCTAATGAAAATCAAAGCTCATGACTTTAATCACAACTAAACATCTAAAAGAAAATCAAAGCAAAGAATCAACAAATTAGTGAACATAGCAACAATCATGAAATTAGAGAGAGAGAAGGAGAGAGAGAGAGAGAGAAGAGAAACTTAGTTTTGAATCGCAAAATCCAAAATCTTGTATATGATATACACTAATCTCCTCTAAATTATTCCCCCCTTAATGGGGGGTTTGGTGGCTAATAGAAAGCCCAAAAATGGCTGAAGGAGAAGTCCCCCAGATAATCTAAAAGATGCCTAAAATAAAGTTCAAAATTTGCTTAAATAAAGCAAAAGCTGGGAAGGCACACGGGTGCCCGTGCACCCCACGTACACCTAAGACGCACGGTCGTGCAATATCGTGCGCAGCTTCAGGAATTAGGACTGAAATCTATAGGTTTTCTACATGGTTGTGCCATTGCGCAGAGCCACCCGTGCACCCTTTTTGCCCTTTAGACTTGCTTTTTTGGCCTTCGAAACTTCATAGAACCTCTTTTCCTTGTCAAAATACATCCCGATGGTTTTCTTTTCCATCAAACTAGTGATTTTCTCATACAAGAACTCCTGAAAATAAGAAAAACCACTTATAAAGCATAATATAGACTGAAGAAGACAAATTTGATAATTTCTTATCAAGATTCAACATAAAACTAGTGGAAAAAGAGAATCAAATAGGTGCTAAAATGAAGTAAAAATAGAGGTTTATATACTCCCCCACACTTAGCTTTTGCTCATCATCGAGCAAAATAAAGAAAAACTAACTTAAGGACCTAACTCACTTTTGTAGCAATCACGGTTGTATTTAGTGCATGCAACATACCTTTTAAACCCATTGGTTCCCCCAAGTGGATGAGTAAGGTCTCATAAGGGTTTGTAGAAGATATATCCATAAAATCTTGAAGAAGAAAAAGAAATAGAGAAAGAGAAAGAAAATAGAAAATATTTACGGCTTTATAAACAAAAGATAAATGTCTACAAGGGAGAAAACAGTACACATTCTAACTAACCAAATCAGCCTGTAAGAAAGAGATTAGCGTGCATATAAATAGCATGTACACATCAAGACTCTTAATCTCCAAGGATGGCATCAAAGCACTAATTTTTCATCCCGTAGCACATCAAAACTTTGAATTGATCATAATGCTTGGTGTGCAAGTGCATCATCATCCTACGAGTTAGGTTTACCAAAATCTGACCCAATCCCACTTGATTGACACAAACTTGGAAAGCAAGCTTTTCCAGTAGCAGTATTGCATCAAAAGGTGAAACACAGTAGCACATGCCTTACGAAATACTTGTCATTTCCGACTCTAATACTTTTTTTTAGCTTTTGATTTTTCAATTTTTCTAAAAGCAACAACAAAAGTCATTGCGTACATAAACAAGTGGGAGATTCAATCATAGAAGATTAAGCCCTAAGATGATAATGATGAAGTGTAAATAGGGACTAGATTGCGCAGTTATAAGAGCTATCGGGGTTAGAAATAGAGCCTGGAATGATGATGTAATAGCTAAGGTTTTTCATTTCGAATTTTCTATTAAGTTCATAATTTTATTAACCACACTTTTGTATATTAGCTATATTTGAGCAATATTTGCGTGTTAAATTAGTATAATAGTTCATGTGGGCCAATTTTTCGGCTTTGCTTGACTCATTGCGTGGTTGCATAGAAATAATAAATTTCGTTACAATTTAGGTTGAGTCGAGATTACACGAACTTAGTGAAGTTGAAATGGGCTATTCGAGGTTGGATTGATTTGGGCTCAACGTATTTGGGCCGAGGTGATTTCACTCAAGTTGATTAAAAAAAGAAAAGAAAACAAAAAAGGGGTTGAAGCCGCTGGCTTTCAAAAAAGCAGCAAAGCAGGGGGGCGAAGGGTTTCGCTACCCCGACCCGCGACCCTCGAGTCCGACACACATAGAGAGAGAGGGTGGTGGTAGTGTATCGTTGCCACATCGATGCCCGGTCGGCCACCATCTCGCGCCGATGCGGCCCGGTTTCGGGCAACCACCCCTTTGAACCCCTATGACCACCACAGAGAGAGAGAGAGAGAGAGAGAGAGAGAGAGAGAGAGAGGGAACACTAGTGGGGCCAAAGATGGGCGGGGACGGCGAGGTTGGTGATGGCTGCTGAGACTATGTCATCTCCACTAACTAGTTTGAGCCTTGGTGTCACATGGAGTGGGTTAGAGAGTTAGGATTTGTAAATCCATGCACCACCACCACGGTCTCACACCTCCACCGCGACCACCAATATGGTGGTGGAGCCCGGTTCCAATGATGGGCAGAACTGAAAGAGAGAAGGGGGAAGAAGGTGAGCAGAGTATCACAATAGCAAGGCTTGGGGCAGCAATGAAGGAGAGGTTAGGAGGCGTGAAATTCAACTTTAAATCAGCCCAATTAGCCTAGGATTTGTGTCCTTAGGCTTGGAGCGAGGTGAGTGGTTCCTGATTTCTAAACTATTACTAATTTACAAAGTTTTATCTTTTCGTTCAATAAATTGAGTTGCTTATAGAGTTGGAAATTGAATGAGAAAGGATAATGGTAATAGTCAGGCTGTTTAAGTTAATTGGAAAATTGAGATGATTTTGAGGATTTTTGTGGTTGGTGTATGAGAAGGGAGTTCGGGTTATGCAATAAATTAGTGAATTGATGAAGTGTGTTGCCATGTTTTGTTACTGTGCCATTACTTGTTAATTGCCAAAAATCTAGTTGAAGCATGCTAATGAATCGAGTTGTGGTTTGTTAGCCTTGGATTCATGTGTGTGCAATATGTGCATGTATAGACTAAGTTTTATGCGAAACTAATCCATTCTTAGTTGCTCCAGATTGCTTGTTTTGTTTAAAGGTCGTAAACTGAATACTTTGCGAAATAAGAGTCTATTTACAATTGAATCTTGCTTGATTCACTCTAAGCATGCCCTACCGTTCTTACATGGAGGCTTCCAAACAATTGAATTCCTCGTGTAATTAGCTTAAAAGTCGTTGTTTGGTACAAAGACTACAGCAACATCCTGATTACTTGAATAAGTAACTCGAACATTTAACTATCCCTTGATTACTTCAAAAAATTGCTTAAGCAAGCTATTGAGTTGGGAAACAATGTGAATTATGAACAAATATGTTTACAATATGCTTAAAGGCATACGTAGATAAATGTGCAAGTGAATTGCTTTGATATGGCAACCATACTGAATTTTGTGCTTAATAACGATTGTTAGACCATTTGTTTGATAAGAATGCTTCTAATGAATAACAGTCGCTTTGAATGGCCATGTGGGCTAATCATCTTAATATTCAGTTGTCTTTTTAGTTGCAGTTGTTTATTTTGGAGATTTAAATCCCAATACTCCGAATGTGTGATCCCTTTAGTTATAAATTTTTATTTCTTTCCTATTATTGAACCGTATACTTGGTACACTTTGGGTAGGTGCCCCGTAGAGTGGTGATCTTCGACTTGTAGCCCTTGAGCTCGTTAACATGCCTTTTGATGTTTGTATTTATTGTAGAGACCTAATATAAGTTTTTAAGCCTACATTATGGTCATAATTTAGCTGGAACTCTGTCCGTTTCATTCTAGAATTTAAGAAATCGCTAACATCACTAACCCTAGGGAGGGGTGTTACAGACACACTTAGCAAAAAGATCTATCACGCACATCATACTCATATAAAGGTAATAGCGAAGGTACAAGAGAAAGGCCAATAAAGATAGTACAAAATCCACAAAATTGTAAAAAAAAAATTTGCGAAAAAATTGTTCTTTTTTTTTTCAAAAGTTTAGACCATGGCTTGTCGTCCCACACACCTAGATCTTACAAATGCCCTCCTTGGGAGTGAATGAGTCAACGCACCAACAAAACACATATGTATATAAAACAAACCCACAATAATAAATATACAAAAAATAACAGACAAACTGAAAAAGGGAAAAAAAAAGATTTACACAAAATAAAAATAAAAAAAGAGAAAAGAGGGAATGAGTTTCCCAGGTTAGGTGCTGGGTATACCTAAACTATCACCTCCTCAAAATGGGGCTATGGTAGGCAGGAGGAGCATTAGCCACTCCTACGTGTCGCTCAATACTTGAGTCTCCAGCTCAGACGTCGTCAAAGCTCTTGAGAACTTGTCATTTGCTTTTACGTAGATCTTATAATAGTGTACGTTTTAGGGAAAAACCACACAGTTTTAATATTTATAAACCCCAAGTGCAAGGCGTATCGTTGAGTACTTGGTGTGTCGTCCGCAGGGAGTTGTGTTTCCAACTACCAAGGCTAACTAAAGCGTCTCAATCTAGGCCAGAGTGAGTGTGAAGGAAGAAGGACTAAACTACTAAA
>JACYFF010031955.1:39530918-39566443 GCA_017589665.1 Selenicereus undatus | reverse complement strand
ACAAATATTCGCCTAACACGTAAGAGAACACTAATTAAAATACATCACAAATGATTAGCACCCTCTTAAACTTATCAGATGTAAGGGAAATATTGAAAGAATGATCAAAGGAAAGGGTCCACATGATTTTTCTAGGCATATCGTCTATGTATGCACAATGAGCGTCAATAGAGGGAACTTACCCTTTAAAATCACCTAAGGATGCATTTAATACATCCACATGACGGGGATGGTAGGGAGTAAAGGCGATAGGATGAGGTAAAAGTTAAGGACCTCAACAAGAATGAGATCCATGGGCTTGGGGCTGGGAAAGACACCAACAACCACAGCATCACCACATGACACCTCTACAGGGATCTCCTCTAAATATTACTCAACCAATACAAGTTCTTCTGACTAAGTAAGTAAGTCATCTTCATCATAAGGGCTAGCATCATCCCTAAAAGGCGCGCCCAGCTTGAGCCCCATGCGTTGAGCTAAAGGGAGGCGAGAAATAGGTAAATTCAAGACACATCCAGTAGTCTCTCTAAGGGTGCTAAGTGAGGATGGAGTAACAACCGACAATGGAGTCAAAGGAGTGTCGATCACTTTCTTCAGACCAGTCAAAGATGTGTCAATACAAAAGCTGACCCTAAGGAAAAGAAAGACTTGTCATCATCACACAAACTAACCTCAGGTCTAGAAGAAGGTGAGCTAAGTTCAGTCTCATGTGATAAGTCATAATCTTGTAAATAACGTCAAATTTGGCATTTTGCTAATTCATTGTCTCTATCTTATTATTTAATCTAACATAACCTTCATCAGAAAACATAATAGGGACAAGAATTCACATCATGATCAAAAGATTGGCAATTAGAGCATACAACATGAGCATACTAAGGATGATGATAAGAATCCCTAAATTGATCAACACATAGAGATTGAGCATGCAAATCATGGGGATTGAGGGAAGGGAACACAAAAGACTCACTAGCATCTACATATTGCCATTGATGCCAAGCCAAAGACTTAAAGTAGGCATATCACATCAACATTTAGAGCATAAAGACCAGTACTCATGGACTCCAAGAATAGCTTAGGCCCCATCAGTTACACGCTTATGTACAACTTCACATATTTCCCATTTTTCATACATGAAAAACACTTATTGAGCATGATAATTCTTCAATCTAGACAAGGACTGCCAAAAAGGTTCATGCTCAAATTGGGGAGAATGGAAAATAGCCATTCTTTTTTGTCAAATTTTTAGTTTTTCAAATTAAAGGCTTGGTCTCAAATGCTCAGTAAGCTTCAATATTGAAAGGTGACAACTCCTTGGCAGTGGCGCAAAAAAACTTGTTGAGTAAAATTATCATAAGTGCACGATGTAGCGTTAGCTAGCAACCGGCAAGTGCGGGTTGTATCCAAAGGGAATTGTGTTTTCGAGCACTAAATCGAACTCAAGCATATCAATCTAGCCAAAACAAGGGGTGATAAGAAGTAGAACTAAACTACTAAACAAACAAAAAGGACTTCGATTATAATTAAACATAAGATTAACTAAATAGTCAAGTCAAGCCTGAACATTTCCAAGTTATGCTAGTATTCAAAGATGATTGATTGCACTATCAGAACTCATCCAAGCCCTCTTTTAAGGGTTGAAGGCAAGTTTAATTGTTCTAACCACCTATTTTTAAAGCGGTATTTCAATTATACTATAACAGTAGCAATCCTAGATCTAGTTAGAATTTGGAGTATTTTCATGTCCACATGCTAACTATACTCTCTACACACATTTGACAATCAACCTTACCTTTCAGCATAATTTAATTACCCCAAAACACAAATGAAAGCTCTTTCAAGCGTTTCATCAAACATTAGGTGGGCGTGAGAGAAAATCCTAAATCCAAACATAAACAAGGTAGGCTAAGGTTTAAACAAGATTAGCTAGGCATCTTGGGTGCTGATCATAATCAAAGATCACAACTTTAATCACACCTAAACATCCAAAAGAAAATCAAAGCAAAGAATCCATAAACTAGTAAACAAAGCAAGAATCATGAAATTAAAGAGAGAGAGAAGAGAAACTTAGTCTTAAATTGCAAAATCCAAAATCCTGTACAAGATATACACTAATGTCCCCTACATTATTCTCCCCTTAATGGGGGTTTGGGGCAAATAGAAACCCTAAAAATGGCTAAAGGAAAAGTCCACAAGGTAATCTAAAAGATGCCTCAAATAAAGTACGAAATCTGCTTAAATAATGTGAAAACTGGGAAGTTGTACGACTGTGCTTCAATGGACGAGTGCCCGTGAACCCCACACATAGGCAAGACTCACGGTCGTGCACTACCCATGGACAGCTTCGGGAATCAGGATTGAAATCTGTAGGTCTTCTGCACAGTTGTGCCATTATGCACGGCCAATTATGCACTCTTTCTGGCCCTTTAGACTTGTTTTTTTTGCCCTCGAAACTTCATAGGACCTCTTTTTCTCGTCGAAATACATCCCATGGCCTTTTTTCCATCAAAACTAGTGATTTTCTCATCTTTTTGGCAAGAACTCCCTAAAATTTTAAAAAAATACTTATAATGCTTATATGGACCAAAGAAGATAAATTTGAGCCTGCGCCATCAATATCCAACATAAAACTAGTGGGAAAACATAATCAAATGGGTGCTAAAATAAAGGTTTATTAGAAGTGTAGAAGACAACAATTCTATCAAAACAAGAGTGGACAACAAGCAAGTCAGAATAATCAAGATCAAGCTCCTCAATAAAGTCAGCAGAAGCTTCTCAATGCAGTGGCTCGTAACACAAGAGGTAGAGCCTACGTGATGCAGAGAGAAGTAATTAAAGATGATCCTAACATGTTGCTTAGTGTCTTCTCAATCAAAACTCACTCTATTAATGTCTCATTTAGCTTTGGTGCTACCCATTGTTTTGTGTTTGCTCAGCTAGTTAAGATGTTAGGCCTAGGCCAAATATCTAAACACTTTATATCTCCTACGGCCCCTTCTTTATGTGAAGACAGTAAGTTGTGATGAGTTATATAAGGATTGCCCTATTTAGACTGACAGTTATGAGTTTTTAGGTGACTTGTACAAATTTGAGTTGATTGATTTTGATTTGATTTCGGGTATAGACTGGCTAGCAAAATATCACAAATAAATTGTCCTAAATAGAAGGTAACCTTGAGAGGACCTAAAAAAGAAAAGGTGGTTCATAAAGGGAAAGTTTTGAAGTGTGAAGTGAAATTTGTCATAGTAATAAGCCCAAAAGCGATTATGGCAAGGTTGCAAGGGGTTTTTAAGCAATGTAGTAAATACTAAAGTTCTTAAGCCATCTATGAAAAATGTTCCGATAGTTAAAAGAATCTTTTGATGTTTTCCTGGGGAAATGCTACTCATATCACCACCCAGAGAGATAGAGTTTTGCATTGATTCGCTCTCAGAACGAACAACCTATCTCTAAAGCCTATTACAAGATAGCCCCAATAGATCTTGAAGAATTACAGGTCCAGCTTGAAGAGTTGCTATAATAGGGTTACTAGTACATCTTGGGGAGACCTAATGGTATTTGTGAAAAATAAGGGCGAAAGCTTGAGGTTGTGCATCAGTTATAAAGAGCTGAACAACAAAACAATCAAGAATCACTATCCTTTGTCCCAAATTGATGAGCTTTTTAATCAAATGAGAGGAGCTAGGACTTTCTCCAAAATAAATCTTCAACCTAGTTGTCACTAAAGCCGCATTAAGGAGGAAGACATACCTAAAATTGCATTCAATATTCGATACGGACACTATAAATATGTAGGGATGCCTTATAAACTCAACAATACTCCAACCACTTTCATGGACCTCATGAATAGGGTCTTTAAGCTTTACTTAAACGAATTTGTAGTAGTATTTATAGATGACATATTGATATACTCAATAGCACTGGAGAAGCGTGCCCGTCACTTAACAAAAATCCTAGCAGTACTAAGGAGCATGCCCATCACTGGAGTAGACAAACTAGCATTTTTGGGTTGTGTAGTGTCAAGAGAATGGGTTTGCATATATCCTCAAAAGATAAAAGCCATAATAGAGTGGCCTAGACTTAGACATGGAGCTGAAGTATGAATTTTTCTAGGGTTGACAGGATACTATTGCAAATTTGTTCAAGATTTCTCTAAGATCGCAACACCTCTCACTAACCTGACAAGGGAGACAACTACATATGAGTGGATCGATAGGTGTGAGGAAGCCTTTCAGGAGGTTAACGAGAATTAACTATTGCACCTATTTCCTACCAGCAACGAGGACTTTATGGTGTATGGTCATTTATCTAAAAAATGGGTTAGGTTGTGCCCTAATGCAAAACAATTGCTTCATAGCCTACGCCTTTTGACAACTAAAACCCAATGAGTGCACCGTGAGATCTTTACTTGGAACTAGTGGTTGTGGTTTTCACTCTGAAAATATAGAGGCATTACTTATACGAGGCACCCCATGAGATCTTTACTAACCATGAAAGCCGTAAGTACTTGTTTTTACAAAAGCAACTGAACATTAGGTAGACAAGATGACTGGAATTTCTTAAGGGCTATGATACAAAATTTCAATACTACCCACAAAAGGCAAATATGACAATTGATGAATTCAATTACAGACCAAACCTAATTCTTAACTACATATTGGCATCACTAAGAGACTTCTATGGAGATTTCAGGAGGTTAGAGATTAATGTGGTAACAACGAGGGACAAACCTATGCTCTACACTATGAAAGTGCAACATTCCCTTATCAAGGAAATTGAAGCATCTCAAAGCTCCAACCTACAACTAGAAAGGATCAGGGCTGAGGTGAAGACAAGTAAGGTTGGAACCTTAAGATTTTAGAACAGGGTGTGTGTTCCAACTAGAGATAGGCTTAAGAAGAAGATTCTATACGACGAACACAATACCCCACATTTTGTGCATCCTTGGGGAACAAGCTATATAAGGATTTGAAATAAACATTCTAGTGGAGAAATGTGAAGTAAAAAGTACTCAAGTATGTGGATAAATGTTTAACCTATCAACATACCGAAGGCATGTGGGACTCTTACAGCCATTATATGAGATTTAGTTTCCATCGATTTTGTGGTAAGATTACCACCCACACAAAGAAAGAATAATTCGAGTTGGGTCATTATAGACAGGCTTACCAAGATAGCACATTTTGTAGCCATGAGAAAGACATGGACACTAAGTCAATTAGCACACGTCGATTGAGAAGAGATTCTTCAGTTACATGAGGTACCTAGTTCAATACTGCCAGATTGAGATATAAGATTTCCATTTGGATTTTGACAAAAATTGCAGGAGGCATTTGGGATCCCATTACATTTTCGCACAACCTTCCACCCAACTATATATGGCCAAACTAAATTACTCAAACTTTGGACACATGTTGCAAGCTTGTGCTTTAGACTTTAAAAAGGCTTGAGATGAACAATTGGCATTGATTAAGTTCTCTTACAATAAAAAGACATTGTGTGCCAATTAAGAAATATGGATCAAGTATCCTCACTTATTTGACCAGTTAGGTATGTGCAAAGTTTTAAGGATGAAAATTCTTTTAAGGGTAGAATATAAGACCCAAAAGATTTTTAAAATTAAATTAATATTCTTTAAATTATGTATACTATTTATATATGATTTTGGACTGACTTAGCATTATGAACTCGTGTAAGAATTATAATTTTTTAGATAATTTAATACGTTAGTTTAGGGGCTAATTTAGGTAAAAATGAAGCCAAAATAATATTATTTCTTACCCCTTTTTTAACCACAAATTCCAGAAAGCTCAAATAAATATTTATAAAAATATTTTCTCTTTTTTCTTTTTTACATTCTTATATTCTTCCTCTTTCCTTCTCATTCTCCAATTCTACTCCTATGCAACCTCCATCAATGGTGGGCCATACTTACCCTAGAACCTCAAGCCTCTACATCACACACTCCTCATCTCTCTGATGTCTCTCCCAATCTCTTTCTATCTCTTCCTCTTATGAACCGGCCTAAGCCACAACATAGGGCCACCGTCGGTGACCTTTAATACGTTAGCATCTATATCAATCACCAAGTGTTGACCATCGTCCCCTTGACTTCTCCTATATCTTTGTTTATTTCTGTCCTTCTTTATCTCTCTTTCCTGTGGGTTTGCAGCCACACTTCACCTGCTGCCACCCTCACCATGGTTGGTCATCTCCCCTAGAGCCATCGCACTACCCTCTAAGCTAGCTTGAGATTAGGCCGTGGAATTCAACTAGGGAATTATGATAGAAAAAAATTCCATAGGGGTTGGATCAAGACTTGAGAGGAATCGAAAAGTTCTACTCAGCAAAACATACAATGGTTGAATTCACAGAACTTTGTTAAATGAGCAGAAATCATAAATACAAGCTTGTGAGGCTAAATTACAAGATTGTTTAGTAACTTTCCTTCCTCTTGGACTTCTTTATGGTAACTTCATCCTTTACTGGCCTTAGACAATTGGAAAGTTGGTTGCTAAGGCCTTAGTCACATCTTACCTACAGAAGCAAATGGTGTGTTGCTCCCTCTCGGGCTTCTCCTTTTAATCCTCATTCTTAGCTTACACCTTCCTTAAAGACACCTAAGATTCCTAACGCTAGGCTTTCAAAAGGGAATTTTCAACCTTCATAGACTCCAACTCAGAATGAGAGGACATAGGACAAGGCAAATTTATAGTTTCCCAATAACACACCAGAGTTTAGAAGCAAGAAAGGTGAGCGATGATCCTAAAAGTGCTTCAGAAGTGGTCTTCTTTAGCCTCTCTATGAAATAAGTATGAAATCATCCTTTGCTCTCTTTGTAAAACCTTTAGGGTGAACAGTATCTTCCCTTTGAGGTCCCCATGGTAAGTTACTATAGGAAGGAATTTGCACTTTGGAGGGAGACCACCTCTCTTCTTTCTTAGTATGGAATAAGCACTTAGAGTGATGGCCTTGAATGAGGAAAGTTCGCTCAAACTTTTGCTCCTCTGCTCCCATGTTACAAGCTACTCAAAGGGATTAAAGATCCTTCAGAAGAAGAGGAACCCTTAGCATTGACATTGATGAAGGAACCCCTGGGAGAAACCTCAGCAATAATTAAAAGGGCATCATGAGTGATCCCCCCAATATCATCATCGATCCCAAATGAAACACCCATAATATCCTTAGCTTCATTTGAGGTAGTTAGGAAAAAGGTGTTAATGAGAGGGACAACTAAAGAGATAATCACCTCCACCTTTAACTATTAGGAGCCATCAGTAGTTGGAGACTTCCTGGCTGCTCCTTTTTTTTTTTTGGGAAACAAGGAAACCCCTGTTTTTGCCTTCAGAAGGTTGACTCTCAACTTTACTAGCCTCTTCACTCTAAAGAAGATGCTCCAACACTAGCTCACCCTCACTAACTTAGGTGTAGCTTCCTTCCTAATTGGCAATAGAAAGAATGCCTAACTTCTACATGCTTGCCTTTCATCAGCTCCTGTTCTCATTGTTCTGCTCTTAAAAGAGATCCAAACAATCGATATAAGCTTGCAATCAGAAGGAAGTCAGGGGGTGGTAAAAATTTAAGTTTAAAACCTGAAAACTATAAGAACACAATGATGTTATCTAAGATTTATGAATGGCTTATGTGGTTGACAATCCTATTTTCCTTAAGATTAGCAACATGTGGCCTCTAGATGATCATATTCTTTTAAGTTTCCTCCAAATCCAAAAGAAGTCTCTTCCTAATATTGCTCTAGCGAGTGGTGTAGTTAGGGCTCACATTGGTACCATAGGGAAAGGCAACTCTTTCTGGAGATCGTTGACTAATGCTCAAACCCTATTCCAATACTTGATGCCAATAGGCTTGCTAGGAAGGATGTTCCCATTGCTTCCAACTTGACACTTGTAACCCTTAGGAGACTCCTAAAGCTAATGAAGCTGGTTTTTCATTGTACACAATGTATAAAAGCTCAAATTAGAAAAATCCAAGCATATAAAGTTTCAATAGCCACTTAGAGAAAAGGGAAATGGGACACCTCATGCTAGCCGAACTTGAAATAGTTCTAAAGATGGCATGAAACTCTTTGTGGGGTTCCAATACATAACTATTAGGGTCCGGGATAAGAATGTCAAAGCTTCAAGTGTCCAAACCTAAGCTATTCAAGATGCCCACCTTACTTTTGAAGCTTTTAGGTAAACACCATTGACTATCGTCGATCAGTACTAACTATGGCTCCTCAAATTCATTCCCCAAGCAACTAAAAGGTCCTTCCTCACCACATGATGCATCTGGAATATCCTTATATAGTGTAGGGCACTCTTCATGCCCTTCTTAAAGAGTTTAACTGCCATTTTTCAAAATTAGCAAGAAGATTTTAGGGATTAGTTACAAGGCTTGATGGCATAAAAAAGATGGAAGTGAATGTTGAAAGTTTGATTTAAAGCTCAAGAGCCTATTGACTGAGAAGCTTCTTTTAAAGGGAGAAAGGAAAGTAAAGGAGCCAATAAAGAGGTAAAAGCCTAAATGGGTAGAAACCCTAGTTGTCCAGTTCATTAACTTTATAATCCTAACCTATTCGTAAACAAGCTAGAAAAATAAAGTTAGGGGGCGATAGAGTGGTAATAGCTTAAATTGAGCAAAAGAAAATCAGACACAACATTAAATAAAATTTTTACTTGAAATTCTTATATACATCCTTGATATCAAATTCCATCACATATTAGAAAGGGGCAAGAGGTACAAGAGTATCCCTAATGACAAAGGAGTTACACTATGACCTTATAAAATGATGAAAGTCAAAATTAAAACTTTGCAAAAGATACCATGAATTTGAATTGTCAAAATTCCCTGGCCCTCTCATAGCTTTCCTCTTCTTGGAAAGGGTAATCCTATACTCCTCAGCACCGAAGATTGTAACATCATCTTTTGCTGGTTCATAAAGCATTATCCTAATACCAATTCTGGATTGATTAGGTGATGCATACTAAGCCCTAAGCTAACTCTTGGCTACAACCCTTATCCACAACAAGGTCCAAGCCAACTCTCCTTTGTCAAGATGGTCATCGCTCTAGCATTTCACTTGGTTTCACTTAGCTTCACACCAATCAATAGATGCCTAATTAGGGTGATCTATGCTACATTTGGAAGCTTAGATAGTTAGCCTTAGGTTTATGCAATAAAATCCGAAGTTAGGTTGTCTTTTGATTTCCCTAAAATGATAGAAACCGCAACTCATGCAGTACTGGTTTTTATCAAAAACTTTTCTAAATTTGGGTCGAGTTCAAATCCTACCTAATGAAGCCCAAATGAAGTGAATCCAAGCATGTCTGATTCCTTAAGATGTCTATTTTATACCCATGAGCTAAAATTTAGTATTAGTTTCAAATATTAGAGAAATGGCCCAAATATGTGAGGTGTGCACAAAATTCCAGTTTTAGGGCAATCTAGAAATTGGCCTTAATTGAGGAAGCGGCAGCAGGAATATTTAGGATTCATTAGCATGGGGTGATTCTATATATACCAAGGAAGAGTTTCCAAGTTGCAGGAACCCCATTGGAGGTGTAGAGCCATTTCGAAGGAGATGGAAGAATTATGGAAAAATATTGCTCACCTTACGTGTTATCTTATTAAGTTAATTTATTTTCCTGTGATAATTTGCAATCCCTCTGTTGCTACACTTGCCCCATTATTGTAATAGCTAACCCCCCTATTTTGGGTATTTATAGTCCTCATTACCTCCATGTAAACTCAGCTTGAGTTGAATTATGAATTGAAAGGCAAAAGGCCATTTTTCTCACTAAAACCTCTACATCTTTATCTCTTTAATCAAGAGTGGTGATTAGAATCTTTCTGCTAGAATTCTTCTTTGATGGTTGTGAGCCTTTAGGAGATGAATTTGGTGAAAGTAATTAAACTATCATTAGTATCTTATCTTGACACAAACCTCACAATCTTGTAAATTGATTGAGATTCAATCCGAGAGAAGCATCCTTCACTGTGATTGTTTCCTTGCTATATTGATCTTGGGAGTGTGAGGATCCATCCTTATTAAGTTGGTATCAAAGCTAGAGCTTCTCTTGGGTGGTTATTAAATCAAAACCTTCGTTGATGTAATTACCTCATTACCTTTCCATTTTCACCAAAAAAAATATATATATGCACGCTTTGGCTCTTCAAAATTTTCCTTCATTTACCTATCTTATCAACCCTCATTCGTCTTAAAAGAACCTAAATTATTGCCCAAACACAATCCCTAACCCAAACATATCCCTAAAACTCCACAAAAAGCTTCATAAAAAATCCGTCAAAAACCACCTAGGCAAAAATTTGGCAAGGCCTACCTGTACTGCTTGACACGGCTGCGACAACCTCCTAGATAGAAATTTTTTTTCCTAAGATTCAGCAGGCCACTGCTTTCCCCCGAGCATGACCGTGCCTCCCCTGTATCCGTTCTTTACTTTTTTTTTCACCAATAAACTACAACCAACTATGGCCAATGCTTCTCCCTCTATGGGCATTCCTTCCGAGTAAGCATATGAGATAAGGAGAGATAAAGCCATTGTTGAGCTTTAAGAGCAAGTAAGCAAGCACACTAAAGAGCTTGAACAAGTGAGAGGATCTGCACAATAAAACCCTTACTGTCGAGACTATGATGTTAATCCTATTGACATCGCATACTCTTCCTCATGAAGACTTTGATGATGATGAAGGACGGCTTAGAAGAAGAAGGCATCTAAGGGATGACCTTAGGAATCTCAAAGTTGAGGCTTCGAAATTTGATGGCAATTTTAACTTAGAGAACTATCTTGACTAGTTACGAGCCATTGAAAGGACCTTTGAACTCAAAGAGTATAATAATGGAAAGTCCTTCAAGTGGGCTATCCTCAAATTAAAAGGTTATGCCTCTCTTTGGTGTGAACATTGGAAGAAGAACGGGGCTAGAAAAGCTAAGGCCAAAATCAAGACATGGTTCAAGCTCAAAAATCATATGGACAAGAGGTTCGTACCATCCTCTTATAAACAAGAGTTCTATCTCAAGATTACCTCTCTTAGCCAAGAGAATCTTATGGTGGAAGATTATATTACGGAGTTGCTCTAACCAAACTCATTAGGGAGCTCTTCATCCAATAAGAGAATCTCAAGATTACCATCCTCTGATTGGATGAAGAGCTCGAGCTCAAAATCTCTAGGTTTGTTAACGGATTATCTCCTAGCATTGTTAACAAGATGGATTTGCAACCTTACTTATCTTTTGATGATATGTGCCACCTAGCTATTAAAGTTGAGAAGTAACTTAAGTGTAGAAAGTCCTTTCACACTTCCCTAAAAACCCCTCCACTTACATTGAAATTGAAACCCCACCCCAACAAGTCAAGGCTCTTGACAAAGGTAAGGGAATTGCTAGTAAACCATCTAAAAGGTAGGAAAGAAAGAAATGTTTTAAGTGTCATGGTTTTAGGTATTTTCAAGCCAATTGGCCCAATAGAAATGCTTAACCATTAAGGAGGTAAAAGAGATTTTAGCCATTAAGGAATAATCAAGTGAAGAAGAGGATACAAATAATGGTTCTAACCTAATCAACCTTGATATTGGAGAATTGTTATTGATCAAAAGGTCACTCCAAGCCATAAGGGTTCCTTACGATGATAGCCAAAGGAAAAGATCTTCAACTTGAAGTGCAGCATTAGAGGCAAGGTTTGTCGCTTAATCATAGATGGTGGTAGTTGCATCAATGTGGCCTCCAACACACTTATTAACAAGCAACAAATCCCCACTAAGGAGCATTCTAATCCATACTCTCTTTAATGCTTAGGACTTAACAATGAGGTAAGCACTTCGAGACAAGCTCATATTTCATTCTCAATTGGTCCTTCTTATGGTGAAGTATTGTGTGACCTCCTCCCTATGGATGCATCCCATTTGTTGCTTGGTAAACCACGGTTGTGTGATAAAAATGTGATTTGTGATGGGTATACTAATACATATTCACTTAAGCACAATGGAAAAAGCCTCACATTGGCCCCTTTAACTCCAACTAAAGCTCACAAAGCTAAACTAGGGAAGGAAAGTAAGAAAAGCCCCTACAAGAGTTAAACACGGGATAAGTGTGCCACTAGTAAGACCAAGCCTCAAATTGCCTTACTAATGGTAAAGTCAAACGCAAGAGAAGGAGTATAACCTTTACGCTTTGTAGCTCGCCAAGAGCTTGACAATGAAATCTAAAAAAATCCCGTTGCCAAGGTCCTATTGCCCATCAAAATGGTGTTGGGAGAAAGTCCTTATGAGGGCGATCAAGCCACAAGTGACACCTCTATTGAGTATCATTAGTTTTTGCGTTATCTTATGATAAGTATGTTGAGATCTTTAATGAGCTCATGAGGCTTGGTAGAGCTACTCATTATTTGATATTCTACCAAAGATCCTCAACAACTCCTACACATTCACGAAAAGAGGAGTCCTTAGTATTTTGGGTGTTTTCAAACCCAATAGGGGTAAAAGGCATGGATGGTCGATGTCAATGAATTTTAATCCCAAGGATTTAAGGGAAAATCCTTCTCGAGAGGGGGACGTTGATGCATACCAAGCCCTAAGCCAACTCTTGGCTACACTTTCATCCACACTAAGGTCCAGCCAACTTTCATTGGTCAGGATGGTCACCGTTGTAATACTTCACTCACTTTTGACTTGACTTCGATTTCCAATTAGGGTGAATTATGCTTCGTTGGGAATTTTAGAGAGTTAACTTTGAGATTATGCAATAAAATCCTAAGTTAGGTTGCATTTTGATTTCCTAAAATGACAAATCACAACCCATGTTGTGCTGGTTTTTGTCGGAAAATTTACTGAATTTGGGTCGAGTTAAAATCCTACCTAAGGAAGGCCAAATGAAGCAAGCCTAAGATTGCTTGATTCCCTAAGATGTTGATTTTAGCCCTATAAGCTAAAATTTGGCATTGGTTTCAAATATTAAGAGAAATGCCCCAAATATGTGGTGTGTGGACAAAATTTCAATTTGGAGCAATTTGGAAATTGACCTTAATTGAGGAGGATACAGCTGTTATCTTTGAGGCTAATTAGCCTGAGGTGCTTCTACACATACCAAGAAAGATTTTCGGAGTAATGAGACCCCCGTTGGAGGTGTAGAGCCTTCTAGAAACCTTTTAGAAGGAGAGTTTAAAAAATACAACTTATCTTGGTTGTAATTGTCTTAGTAATTTGATTTATTTTCCTAAGATAATTTGTAAACCCCTTGTTGGTACACTTGCTCTACTATTGTAATAGCAAATGCCCTTTTATTTTAGGTATTTATAGAGCTCATTATCTCCATGTAAACTTACCTTGAGTTGAATTATAAATTTAAAGGCAAAGGGCATTTTCTCTCACTAAAATTTCTACATCTTTATCTATTTAATCAAGAGTGCTGATCAGAGTCTTTCCTTTAGAATTCGTCTTTGGTGGGTAAGAGCCTTTAGGAAATGAATTTGGTGCAAAGCAGTTAAACTATCATTAGTATCTTACCTTAGCAAAACCTCATAATCTTATCGTTTGGTTGAGATTCAATCCAAGAGAAGCATCATTTGGTCTGATTATTTTCCTCGTTATATTGATATTGGGAGTTTGAAGATCCTTCCTCATCATGAAGTCATAATCTTTACCGTCTTAATAGACATTCAGTATCAAAGACCAACTTCTTTTTACCCCTTCCTTGAGAGTCTAGGCCATAATGTGAGGAACCTGGAAGAGAGACAGGAGAAAGATTTGGAGAAGTGGTAGGACTATATGTGCGCCTCTAGAATACCTAAGTTTTCTCTTCGGAATGATATTCAAGCCACAGCACAATGGCCCTCCCTATAAAAGTTGGTACCCATATAAAGGGGTTGATGCCCTAGACATCTTTGGAGTTATAGAGACAGAGGTATAGACATGATATACATAAGAACTGGATGAATGAGAGAAATTACTCTCTTCGAGACTAGCGCTTAGACTCGTGAAGACGAGAGCATGCCAAGCCCACTTAGGAACGAATAACCCTTTAAGAGCCCCTATACACCAGCCTATTCCACCAAAAATGTTGGCAAAGGGACATGCCCCTAGTACATGCCCTAAGAAGTCTTACAATGCCCAATCTGATGGAGGAATAAATGAAGAAAACTTTCTCAAGGAAAATCACCTCTACTGACCTTTAAAGTAGTCCTAATAGTTTTCCCTAACTCCAACAAGAAAGTTCTTTACCACTACTTGGTCTAGTATATGAAATGTAAAGAGGTTCTCAACAAAGAAAATCCAGGACCAAGCTTCTAAGGCTCTAACTTCGAAAGCGCTCTTGGTAGAAAGAAACATCTCAACACAAGTATAATTGGGAACATAGATGAACAACATCCATACTGGAGGAAGGGGTGGAGGCCTTGTTAAACTCCAAAAGTGTGTGGGTTGAGGTGAAACCATTTATTAGAAAACAATAACAAGAAAAAGAAACCCTAGACTTTTTGTGCAGGATTGTAAGGTGGATTGGTTTTAAAATGGCAAACTCCAAATTTATAAAAGAAAACCCTGGGTGATTATTGTTGTTGTAATTGAAGATTAGGGAGATAGGGAGAAAAAACTACAAACAACAAATAAAACAACCAACATAAGACACACACGTAGAATTGAAAAGACAGATCTTCACTACCAAGATTATATTGCAAGTGAAAAGATCTGCGACACAATAGAGATCATATATATACATATATATATATATATATATATATATATATATATATATATATATAATAAAAAAGAGGAAGAAAAGATAAAAAGAAACGCTTCATTGGGAGTTAGGCTAATCTTCTATAATTTTCCCACTAGCAAGGTAGAGCAAGCATTAAGCCACTGGATTTGCCTCTCTAAGACCCCGCATTTTTTCTTGTGTCCTTCTTCTCATCTCCTTTATCTCCCGCAACAAGGCCCTAATAATGTTAGCCCTATCTTCCATGCCCATGATGACTCCCGGTTCTTGTTCATATTCATTACAAGGGCCTTACATTCCCTTATGAGCCTTACTACTCCCCTCTATAAAATGAATAGGGGCCTCAAAGGCCTATTTGGGGAAACAGACCATGGGTTCTATCTTGGATGGTAAGAGATGAATAAGGGGAGAAGAAAAGTGAAAACTAGATGAAGGTTGGGCAATAAAATCTGGCAAACAATCATCTCCAAAAGTCTGGAAGGGAAATAGATGGATTGCGAAATACACAAGGACACCAAAGTCCTTGGGTTTGGCTAGGATCTTGGGTAGTGAAAAAAGAGCAGTCAGCTCAGTGATTAGATACCCTTTTAAAAAGTTCCCCCAGGAATAAAGGAAGTTGGGTCTTGAAATGAAAGCACTCTCCCTCTATTGTACTTTAATCAAAATGCTCACATAGGTTCTTTAGATCCAATTAACCCATGGAGCGTAGCAGTCATAAGAACTTAATACCTATATCCACGGAGGACTTCTTTCCTCTTCTCTTTATACAACTATTTAGGGACCTGTCCCATGTGATGCTCCCTAACAACCACCTCCTTAGGGGGTATAGTGGAAAATGACAAGGACTAGAGGAGGCCTAGATGAATCACTAGTCAAAGAGGTTTAGCATCATAGAGAAAAATATTGAAGAAGAGAATCAAGGGAAGCTTTGTAAAGCTTAAAAGGGGTTAAGTTGATAGACAAGCTTTCAAAGAAGCTTGGAAATGGTTAAGAATTTCTTTAAGAAATTAACCTAATAAAATGTTGTATTTATGGCCAATATTAGGGCAAAAGAGCATCATTAAATTATAGGAAGAGATCTTAAGAGACGTAAAGTCCAATAAAAAAAAACTCTACAAACTTAACTAGCCCTCATTACTGGCATAGAAAAATAAAGAGAAGGAAAAATTATGCTCAATTAAGGCAGGCCAAGTTTAAGCCACCTTGAGTGGATGCCGAAGTAATTCCTCCAGGGATGAAAAACAAGAATAGCTAATGAATTAGAATTCCAAAGTAAGTTATTCAAAATCTAGTAAAAGAAAATTTTCCTAAAAAGATGGATAAAAAGCCATTCGAGTAATCTTAATTAAGTCTCTTTAGGAAAGCATATAAGATTAATGAAGGTCTAGATAACTTGGTTCAAGGTGAAGAATTTCTAAAGAGATAAAAAGGTCATACCTATTTATATTTTGATGCATGATAGGATTAAAATCCAACATCCCTCTAGGGACAAATGGTCTGAGTATATAAAGGCTCTAAGAGACATTGTGACATTGCCTAACTAAAGCCCAAGAAAGAGATTGATTGGATCAAGTAAGTTGCTAAGATTGGTAGTGTTGGCCTAAATATAAGCTCATGAAAACCTAAGTCCACCCAAGGTTTGAAAATAATTCCAACGCACATGGCTTTATCGGCAAGGAAAGATCTAACTAGGATCTCCTAAATCTATATGAAGTGGTAAAGATCTTTGAGTCTGAATAAAATTGAAAAATAGTCTATATCTAAAATGTTATAAAATCCTGGTAAAGTTCCTGTAAGAGAGTCATCCTAAAATCCTATATAAATAAGTCGTGGTCAACTTCAAAGGTAAATCAATTAGAATTTTAGAAGCTACATTATGGTTACTACTCTTTCCTAAAATTCTTCCTAACTTGATTGCCGAAGACTCTTAAAGGGAGAAAGCTCCCACTTTGAGAGTTATTTTTTAGGTAGCCCGTGGATGGGGGCACAAGTTTACAAGGTTCCTATAAGGATCACAAAAACCCTATACTATGATGAAATAGAACCCTTTTTAAAGTTTGATATTTTTCAGAACTTTAGAGAAAGTTGAGTGATTTTTTAAATTTTTTTCTCATTAAAAAAAATGAATTACAAATTGAGCACAATTAGGGAATAGTATATAGTTTAGCACTATTGGGTTTAAATCCTAGCACACCACTATAATAGCTGTGATTTTTGAGGTTTTATGTAGGATGTTCATGTATTTAGGTGTGCTTTAATCGCACTAGCTTTTTAAATAGTAAGTGACGGTAGTTTTATCTGTTGTTGCCAAGCTTGAGTCGACCACTTCTAAACTTCACTTATGCTATTTGGTTGTGTGGAATTTTGTCATGGATAGTGAGATCATTTAAGTTTGGAGTTGGGACATATTGACTGGTTACTTTGTGATAATACTATACACACATACCACAAAAAAAAGAAAAGACAAAAACATGGGGTCAGGGATGACGCCTCATTCTTGTCACACAGATAACACTAGAGAGAAGTCTGACATACATTATAATACAACCGGAATCTGACAAAAAAATACTAATAGAAATACGAACCCGACACAAAGTGAATCCATTTCAGCACGAAGTTGACATGATTTAGTCATTTAGCTTGGAAACACGTTGTTTTTCCACTTTGAGTGAATGCAAGCCATTTTTAATGCTGATGTATAGGGGTTCACTACCTATGTTCACCCTTTCTGTTCAAGTTGAGAGAGAGAGAGAGAAAGAAAGAAAGAGAGAGCAATCGTGATGGTCAACTGGGTCATTGAGCTCTTAGTGGCAAGTAGAAAAGGTTGGGTCGGTTTCTCCTTCTTCCTCCTTCCTGAGCCAAACACATAAGTGGGTAGGCAGAAGTATGATACTGAAGGTCGATCTTTCATCGACGAGTGAGAGAGAAGAGCTTCAATGCAACTAGTCCTAACCCACCACGTATTACAGCCATCATCTCCATTGGTGTTGGGCTCACAATTGGCAAGCACCCACAGCGACCGTTGATCAAGCCTGTCCTTCAGTATATAGGAAGGAAGGCTAGCACTTTCAACTCTAACTTCAAGGTTGACAATAAGATCGTTTAATTAAGGTGGCTTTCTCTTTGTCCTTTAAAATCGGTAATTTCAAAACGATTTTGTTGCAGTTATATGTTTGTGTGTTCGAATGCTTAATTGACTCCATTCCTAGTTGAGTGTTCCATGAAGAAACAAGGATGAAATGAGAACCTGTTATTATAAATAGGTTTAAATGAGAAGCCTGAGTGAGTGGTTCCTTCTTCCCCTAAAACCTTAGTAATTTCTAACGAACTTGTAGTTGTGATGTATTTATGTGTAATTGAATGTACTTCCCTTTCATTTGTTAGGGTTTAGTACTTTGCTAAATAATTTCATCTGAACTTCCAATTAATACAAATAAGTATGTGAACCATATTGAATCTTATCTCTAAAGATAAGATCTAAGATTATAAGACCAAGTAAAGAACCCAAAACAAGTGAAATTTTGTGAATTTTTCATTTGTAAAGGCAAAATCACCAATAAGTAAAGAGGAAAGATATCTCTATGATAATATGCAAGCCACCACTATAGTCTAATGCAACCCGCCAATCCCCTCTGTAAAGCCTAAGCCTAAAGAGTTGAAATAAGGGGAAAACTCACATTCACCAGCTAATTCTAAATTTGCAAAGCTGAAAGTTTACAAGGGCTTTTAGACAATAGATATTTTTGGGCCTTGCTCTTCATGCTTAAAGATAACCAATAGAATTATAAGAAAAAACCAACTAATAAGACTCCAGGTAGTTGTACAATCAAAAGAAAGAAAAGGAGAACCACTAGCTAAATTATAAGAGCTGAATTTTCTCCACATTAGAGACACCTTCATCGAACCCAAATGGAGAAAACTATTGGTTATTCTATAGAAAGAAAAATACAGGTATGTCCACTAATCAACACCAGAGATTAGCCAGTAATTTTACCATTAGATTGCCTTAAAAAGCTTATGATAAAAACATGCAAAACCAAACTTGTCCTAACCCTTACATTATTTTTGCCTCAAAACTTAAGATGTACTTGAAATCTGGACGTGAATCATAGCTAAAACACTCACTTTGGAGGTCATTTGGTATCCTAACTCAAAGTTAACCTATAAATTGAAAATCCAAGACAATTTGTACTAGAAGTTTTATTTAGTATAATTCAGCACCAACAAATGAACTATGAACCAAGTCAACTCAGTAGTGTGATTTGAGGCTTGACCTAGGCAACATTACACATGTGCGTTTGTGAGGACCTATGTTCAAATGGTTGTTTTAACTTGTTAGGATATGAATTTGGCTAAATTTGGGAGTGAAATAAACAAGTTATGGTTGCCGTTTTCTAGTTTTGAGGTGTGGTAATTGTTATGAAAATTGCTACTTAAGTGAGAAGTTTGCTTATATATGGTGGCTGGTTTGTTTAGGGCTTGAAACATTCTGCAAAAAGGACTAATTTTCTCCTCCACTGGCCTTGAGTTTGAGAGGTTTAGTTGTCCATCTGTCACGGCAATAGGACGAATTCAAGTTTTAAATTTATAAGCCCCAAGTGCAAGGTTGTACCGTTGAGTACTCGCGATGTCGTCCACTGAGAGTTGCGTTTCAAGTACCGAGATTGGGTTGAGTGTTTCAATCTTGGTCAAGTGAAAGGAGCAAGAAAAGTAAGCTAAGCTAAGCTAATGAACATAAAAAAAAAGGAGCTTGGAATTACAATTTGACCAATTAATGAGCTAAATAGTTTAGATAGGTCCTAACCTACCCAACCTACACCAACAATTGAGATGGTCAATTGCACCATGAAAGACCACCAAAGTCCTATCTCGAGGGTCATGGCCTAGTCCAATTTGCCAAACCACCTATTTTCTTGGGGTTGGCCCAATTAGGCCACAAAGATAGTAACCCACGGACCCAGCTAGGATCGACACTATTTTCAAGTCCCAACCACGGAAATTCTCTCTCCCACACTTGCCAGTTAACCTCACCTCTTGGTATAAGTCAACCACCCACAGATAACAACAAAAGCTCTCCCAAGCATTTCATCGAACATGTGGCGAGCGTGATAGATAACCCTAAATTGGAGGCGTAAATTAGGTGTGGTTAGGCCTAATACTAAACTAATTAGCTATTAAAGGGCTAATTACAACCCAAGGAAACCAAACTAATTACTAATCAAACACAAAACATAAAAGCCCTAATTTAAACCTATGCTAGCAAAGCAAAGAAACAAACATGAACAAAGGGGGGAGAGAAACTAATCCAATCAAGCAAATTCAACATGGTTTAACAATAAAAACTAAACATTTGACTAAACAAAATCAAACACTAGTAGTAAACTAACAAAATATAAACAACATTTGAAAAAGAGAGAGAGAGAAGAGAACAAAACTTATGCTTGATCGGATGAACTTGAAATCCAAAGCATGAATCCAAATCCACCAAAATACAATCTAATCTACTAATCTAATCCTCCTATTGAGGTTTTTATTTGCTAAACTAATGTTAGTCATAAAATGTGTTACCGTAAGTGCACGGTCTCAGTTGTAGCTAGCAACGGCAAGTACGGGTCGTGTCCAAAGGGAACTTAGTTTCAACCATCGAATTCAATTTGAACACTCAAGTCAGGCAAAAGTCCACTTTAGGTAAATGTTACTGACTAATAGCACCATTCTGCTCAACTATCTAATTCAATGTTAACAAGGGTCCTAGATTGGAGTTCACCACACTATTATGCTATATGAATCGCAATTAGGTCAAGCAAACCATGCCCATGAATAAATCGAAGTGGAAAGGATTACCATTTAGAGCACATCTAAGCCTTCTCTCAAAGGTCAATAGATTGGCTAAACTAATCTTAATTATCTATTTTCATGAAACTAAGATTATCAAAGCCACAAGATTTCATAATAAATTATTCCCAATTGAAACCCTAACTGTTTTCACGCTAGGCAGATCAATTACCTACAAAGTCGCATTAGTAAAAGGATTCAACTTTCATTGATCTCCTAGACCCTAATTAGAAGTAGTGAATAAAACTCTTTCAAGCAATTCATCGAACAGTTGGCGCACTAAGTAGGAATTCACATTACAGTCATGGAGATGATTCACATAAATCTAAAACATGATTCACTTTTGTATAATAAGGGCCACACCCAATCCAAGACAACTAATTTAGCCCCTAATCATTTTTCCAATCACAATCACAATAAAAAACGTGAAGAACATGATTAAAGGTACAAACTTTGAACTAGAACGCAAAAGAAAGAAGGAAAAGAACGTACTTTAATTAATCATAGTAACAACCCACAAATTCGTATCCAATCAATCTTCAATCTAATGCTTAAAATTCTAGGAGAATATTGAAAACCTAACAACACTAAAGTCGCCCCCTTTCGAGAGATCACTATTCTAGAGAAGAAAAATTACAAGATCCCCAATTACAGCGCCCTCGCCGCAATTAATTGCGGCCAACTAAAGTGGCACGGTCATGCCATATGCACCGTGCCACTTCCCTGCCCAGCATTTTCCTGTTTTTTCAACATGGCACGACCGCGCTTCTCAGCATGGGCTCACCATGCAACATCTGTAGGCCTTGACAACCTCCTCTTTAGCTCGAAACCCACCTTCGTGGCCTTCTTTTCGTGCAACATTAGTGGGTTTTCCCTCTTTTTTTCAACTGAACTCCTAAAGAACATAAAAACATATCATATAAGCAAATTCAGGGTAAAGAAGGCCTATTTGACCATTATACTTTGAAGTTCAATCCAAAAACCGCATAAAGGAGAGGTTAAAATTAAGTCTAAAAGAGGTAAAATGGAGGTTTATCAATTGCCCCATGATTCTCTCTTGCTTGTCCCCTAGCAAGATTGTCAACTAATAGGATGATGGGGAGAAATACCTCGAAATGTCACCCTCCTCAGGTAAGCGGTGACAACTAAATTAGCGGTCATGGTAACTCATAGCTTAGAAACACAACAAGGGCAAAACTTTTTTTCAAAAATACATGTTCAAAATGTAAATCACTCGACTATGGTGCAAGAGTAAACACCCAATTTGAACCACTTAGAAGTGTCCTGCTTCTCCCTGAATCGTTGGTGAGCTAACTAAACTGGTAGTTTCTCACTTTATGAGTAAGAACTGAAATGCTCCCCTAATTTATTTAGGGTAGAAATTGATCACTCAAGATCACCCTCAGTGCACGCATTCTACCATAGGCTTGGCAAAACTCTTAATTCTCCATCAATGGAGGCAAAATGTGCAGGTGTCAATCATAAAGACTTTTCAAGGGTTGTATCGGGGTTATAACTGGATGTAAGGGAGGCTAGAATTTAAGTAAGAGAAGCTAAATAGCTAAGTAGAGTGCAATGACAACCATCTCTTCAACAACAATATAATCATTACCAACACCCCATAATTCAAAACATAAAGAAAAGGGAATTGAAACTACTTCTCTTTTTGCTAAATCCCTTGGCTAAACATCTTATTCATGCACTTTTCTTCTTCCTTGTTTGTGCCTTTGCTTTTCTTTCTTTTCTTTTTTTCTTTTTTTTTTTGGAAAGAAAGTGAGGCAAGAGAATGGCTAACGTCCAAGGACTGTTTCAACTCCCAACTATACAACGCTAACAACCAGTCAAAGCTAACCACTTAAACGCACCAACAAACATATTACTCAAATCAAAAGTAATTCACGACATTACTCTACTAACTTAGCATAGGATAGGATTATTCCTTTCAGGGCATGGGTTAAGTAAGCATGGGTGAATCAAATAACAGGGGAACAACTCAAAGGGTGTGACAAACATATCATAATAACACATGGTGGTTTTTTTTGGCTCATGTGGCATTATAAACAAACGAATGCCTCAATCATATTAACACCATGCACATGCCAGTCGTGACCTCGAAGAGGGTTACGCCAAGTTCTAGAGATGCCTATGCAAAGGGGTGAACACTTATGAAAGGATATTCAAGACCATATAAAGTGAATGGTCATTACAGGCTCAAAAATCACACTAGGTCTTCTACCAAAATTAGAAACTAACTCAAATGACCAACAATCAGGGTTCAATCAATTCACATAACAGCGGCCCTCAAGGGCGAATACACAAGCACACTTAGCCTAGCAATGAAAAACATTTCCAAAATAGTTTCACAAGATATTAGCCCAAATTAAGCTTCATTTTCCAGAAACCACCACAACCAACCAATCATATCATCACCCCTTGAATGTCATCATTAGAGGGGTTTTCGCAACCTTTTTTTTTCTCTTTTTCTCTTTTTCTCGTTTTTTTTAAAGCAATAAGATTAACTAAAAGATCCATAAGCAAATAACTCAAGATAAGGGTGAAAGAGTTACCTCATGGTCTTGTACAACCCTACTTATCACGTTCCCGCTTTAGATCAATGGTTAGGAAAAAAATATATACAATGCATCATCTACCTAAATGAAATGTGCTACATGCCTACCTAATGCATGAAATGAAATGAAGATCTAAGAATGCATCCAAACTAGAATGAAACCTAAAGTTCTAAATGCAAAGAGGAATATACACATTGCAACCCACTACATTGCAACCCACTAAATAGGCATAGGTGTCCCCCCTTGCTTGAACTGTTCATTGTCCCCAATGAAAATGATATGCATAAGAAGAGAAGGGGACGGGGAGTACAACTTACAGTCACCAGGTGCCATCGGGCCCAGGACTTGGCCAGAAATGCGAAGGAAAGGGGTGGAAGGTAGACGAATGGCCAGGATCATAGGAGGGAAAGAACGACGAACCTCCTTGGCTGCCCAAGAAGGTGCAAAAGCCCTCCTCCAATTACCTAATAGACTCTGACGGGCACCAAAGTAACTCATTTAGCTGTCGGCGCTTTTCGTACTCTCGAGCTTCCTTCATAGCCCCTTCCTCCTCTCGCTGAATCCGCCGCCTCTCACGCTCCTCCTGGCGGTCAACAAAACCACGAAAGTAGGAGACACCATCCTTAATGGAGTCCATACATCCAGAAAGACGATGGAGGTCGTCACGTATGTCAACGTAGTCCCCTCGAAGACTCGAAACCTCCATGTGGAGGTTGGAGAAGGACTGGAGGAATACGGGGTCAAGTGGCATATAGATCGCAGCAGAAGAAGAAGACCCGCCTGCCTCATGGGGAAAAGTTGGGTGAAGTGGTGGTGGAGGTGGTGGGATGGTTGCCTCCTTAGCATGGATACCCTTAGGCTCGAGCCCTTCTCAGCCTCCATCAACATCGCCCTCCTCCTCATCGTCATCATCACCCCCCTTTTCATCATCATCAGCACCCCCTCCTCATCATACTCAACATCCTCATCTGCGACTAACTATTCTTCCCTAGGTAGAACAGTTGCCTGTATAATCCGAAGGTCACAGTTGTAATTCCTCTTGTTGGCGACTATGGTGCGCTCAACATTAGGAAGTGTGAAGAGGATGGTTTTGTGGTAGGGGTACATAATAGTTTCACCTCGGGTGTCAATAATGTGCATATGATGGAGGGTGCCGATATCGAGGTGACCACCCAAGAAATGCGGCTCCAGTGTAGAGAGCCTCGAATTGTGGCCTATGGCAATGGCAATGGCAATGGCGGTGACAGTGCCACCAATGTTTGACGTTCTTGGTGCTAACTTTGGCCACATCCACTAAGTGGCGGATTATAAATGCCCATGTGTCCATGGGCGTGCCCAACAGTGCACACCAGATAATGAACAACTCTACCTTCCGACAACCATTTTGGTTGTCGTTGTGACCAAAAATGATATTCACGGTCAGGCGCTGAAGATAACGCAGGTTGACATCACAGATATCGGTGGCCTTAGCCTTTTGGGGGTCAAAAACTCTAGGTCTCCCCCACCGGTCAGTGTAGTCTTTCCGCTTGGAGTATGTAATGCTCATCCAAACGGGGTCGGGTCGCCACAATGAGGGCACATCTCTATACGCCCCGTCGACCAACGGGAATTTCAACAACTCGTTAAACATCCTCAAGTTCATCCGGTGGTACCTCATGACCCCTAAAAGTACCATCCCAATCGACATATAGAGAGCTCAAAAACTCAATCATAAGACGGTCATATGATGTACATTGCATGTTAATGTACTCAGTCCATCCAAGCCTACCAATCAAAGTCAACATGTCATCCAACATTCCTAAAGTCTTCAATGAATCAATATGAAAATATTTCTGCTCATTAGTCTTCCTAGTGGCTAAAATCTCATATCTGGACTTTTGTTCATCACTAACAAACTGCAAACCTCTAGTGCTAGAAGGCAGAATTAGAGGGTAAGCATCCTTTGTACCATTAGTAGAATCAGTTGCAGCAAAGGAGGAGGTAGCTCGGGAGAACTTCTTGGGTTGGGATGGAGCCTTGGAACTCTCTCCAACTCGTTTCTTGCCCATGATTGTGAATGAAGAACAGATCGGGGTGTGCGAGTGAGGGTAGAAGCTTAGAATGGCAATAGGAGGTACAATTTCGCTCTCTACAACCTTCAACCTCAATAATGGAGGTTATAGTTTTAGAGAGAGAAAATGGGTTGTGGGAATGGGCTGAATTTGGGGTGAAAATGTGAAAAATTTTGAGAGAAGAGTGAAGGAAAGTGAAGGAATTGAAAAACTTTGGGGGAAATTTGAGAGTGTGGGAGAGGATTTGAGTGGGTAATGGTGAGAGAGAGAGAGAGAGGGTTTCTTATTTTTAGAGAGAGAAAGGGGAGAGCTTGAATGGGGAAGAAGGAAGAACAAGAAGGAAATCGGCCTTTTGGCTGATTTTTAATGTGGCACGCCCGTGCCACATCACTGCCTATCAGTTGCAAATCTGAAAATGTGGCACGGTCGTGCCACTAGGCATGGGGCAACCGTGCCACTTTTCTGAGCATTGACCCATGATTTTCTCACTCCCTCTTTTTTTCCTTGAAGTCTTAGGGGGATGGCATGGTCATGCCACACATCATGGGGTGCCCATGCCATCTTGCTACCTACTAATTCACTCCTTTCAAGCAGCTCGCTTCTTTTGTCACTCAGTTTTTTTTTTGCTTGAGCTTTTTCCTTTTATCTTTTTTTTTCATTTTTATCCTTTTCCTTTTTTTTCCCTTTTTTTCAAAAGCAGTAAAGCTTGGGTTGCCTCCCAAGAAGCGCTTGCTTTAGGTCCTTAGTTTGACTATTACCTCAAACTGGCAGATGATGACAAGATGGAGGGAGGTAGACAAGGTGAAGTGATGAATTGTGTTGCCTCTAGCACCTCCCCAAGGCAAAAGGTAGTGCCTCCAAGAGTGGTAGGAATGAGTGGATGTAAATCAGACAGTGCTACAGACCTCATATTAGGTCCTCCATCCCCATCAAATACTATGATTCCAGAACTAGCCGCGTGAGGGGCAGAATATGCGTGGGCGTCAGAAGGTGAAGGAAGAGCAGGAGCTGAAGATGGTAAGGGTGGAGGGAAAAAGAAATCAACCCTCTCACCACAAAACTGGAAGGACATAGTTCCTTCCTGCACATCGATCACCCCCTTCTAGTAGCCAGAAATGGCCTCCCAAGGATGATGAGGATTTGGGAGCTCTCGTCCATATCCATCATAATAAAGTCGCTTGGGATGATGAACTTATCCACCTGGATAGGAACATCCTCCAAAACACCCGCAGGTCACCTGAGGGTACGATTCGCTACCTGTATGAGTATGGTGGTGGGCTTTAAATTCAACAACTCAAGCTTCTTGCACAGAGAAAGAGACATTAAACTCACACTGGCCCTCAAATCACAAAGGGCTCTCTTGATTTGCGTACCCCCTACACAGCAAGGGATAGAAAAGCTACCATAATCCTGCAACTTTGATGGCGACTGGCTTTAGAGAGTTGAGCTACAACACTCTGCCATAGGGACCACTGGAACTCCCTCAGGCTCACCTTTCTTGGAAATGAGTTATCTCAAAAATTTGAAGTACGTCGGTGCTTTCTTGAGAGCCTCTAAGAAAGAGGTATCATCGTAGACCCGCCTTAGGATATCCATGAACCGTGCGAATCAGGGCTCAAGTTGAGAGAGTTTAGCCCAAACCAACCTCCGAGGGTAAGGAATAATAGGCTGATAAGGTTGGACTAGAGGAGGTTGATGACCCTCCTCTTCTTAATTCAGATCCCCTTCCTTCTTCAATGTAGTTGTTCCTGTAGAAATAAGAACTGGAGCCACTTCCTGAAGTACCATCACAGGACTCTTCACAACCCCCTCATTTCTCGTGTAAATAGCATTGACGTGACCCCTGGTGTTGACCTCGAGTTGGCCCGGTAGTTGCCTTTGCAGTCGAGATAGACTACTAACTTGTTGAGCGATTTGTGTGAGCTGAGTGTCCATCACCTTTTGATGGGAGGCCATGGCGTCGAACTTAGAGTTCAGTTGATTGATTTGCTCACAAAGAACCTCATTTGTCTTCGTTTGGGTCGCTATGAAGCGCTCCATAAGGTTCTACATGTTGGACTTGGGTTGTGGAGGCGGTTGTTGGGGGGATGGGTTGTAAGGTACCCTATGTTGAAAACTAGGGGGTTGAGGTTGAGAGGCATTGGGGGTCAAGGGGTTGTTGTTGCGGTAGAAGAAATTAGGATGATTTCTCCAATCGGGGTTATATGTGTTTGAGTAGGGGTTGTTCTGTGGTGGTGGGCGCGGGTTGAAATTTTGCATAGCGTTGGCATGCTCCACTCTGTGGAAAGTAGTTTGGCACTCAGAAGCAACGTGCCCTTGGATGCCACAAATCTCACATGAAGCCCCAACCTCAAACACTGCACCAGACGAACCTCGCAATAAACTTCCTGGAGGAAGAGTCTCAAGCCCATCAAACCGCTGCGCCAAAGCACCAACCTTGCTAGCTAGCAAGTCCAAAGCGTCAACTCCATAAATCCCACTGGTCCTCTTTGGGGATACCCTCTCGCTGGACCAATGGTAGTTGTTGGAGGCCATCTCCTCCAATAAGGCCTTCGCAGCCTCTATCGATTTCCCAATACGTGCGTCGCCAGCTGTGGCATCAGCAGACATCTTCAGGGACTGGTCTAATCCATTGTAAAAGGTTTGGATTAGAAGCCAGTCTGGTACTCTGTGGTGGGGGCATTAGCGTTGAAGATCTTTGAACCTTTCCCATGCCTCATAAAGTGACTCATCACCTCGTTGAGATAATGAGGTGATTTCCGCTCTCAACTTAGCGGTCTTGCCTGGGGGAAAGTACTTGCTTAGGAATACAGTCGATAGGGCCTCCCAGGTGGTGAAGGAGTTAGGCCCTTCATTAGGGCGCCAGTCACTGGCACTGTCCGTCAGCGAAAAGGGGAAGAGTTGTAATCTAATTGCATAGGCGAAAACCCCGTTGAGCTTGATGGTATCACACTTCGCTAGGAAGTTGCGAAGGTGAATATGGGGATTCTTAGTGGGATGTCCACTGAATTGGTCTTTCTCCACAAAAGACACAAGAGCGCGCCGCAGCTCGAAGTTGTTCACTTCGACAACCGGGTTGACAATGGACAAGGTGTGGGCGGTGGCCTGCGGTAAAACATAATCCCGCAGCACCCTAGGATTTTTGTCATCCATGAGGACTTGTTGCTGTTGTCGCTTCCTTGCACCGCTCTGCCTTCGTGCAATGGCTTCTATCTCAGGGTCGAAGGGAATGAGTGGTCGATCCCTCTTACTGCGCCTATGCATAAAAAGCCAAAACTACACCAAGCGTAAACAAGTCCAAGGAAAGCTAAAAGAACAAGGAAAAAAAAGGAAAAGTGAAAAAGAAAATGAAGATGCCTAATCTTGAGCATTTTAAATCGCTTTTGATGTTGAAACAAACAAGTTCCCCGACAACGATGCCAAAAACTTGTTCGTCTTAAAATGTGTTACAGCAAGTGCACGGTGCCAGTTGCAGCTAGCAACGGCAAGTACGGGTCGTGTCCACTGGGAACTTAGTTCCAACCACCGAATTCAACTTCAACACTCAAGTCAGGCAAAAGTCCACTTTAGGTAAAAGTTACTGACTAATAGTACTATTCTGCTGAATTATCTAATCCAATATTAACAAGGGTCCTAGATTTGGGTTCACCACACTATTATGCTATATGAATCTCAATTAGGTCAAGCAAACCATGCCCATGAATAAATCGAAGTGGAAAGGATTACCATTTAGAGTGCATCTAAGCCTTTTTTCAAAGGTCAATGGATTGGCTAAACTAATCTTATTTATCTATTTTCATAAAACTAAGATCATCAAAGCCACAAGATTTTGGTAATAAATTATTCCCAATTGAAACCCTAACCATTTTCACGCTAGGTGAATCAATTGCCTACAAAGTTGCACTAGTTAAAGGATTCAACTTTCGTTGATCTCCTAGACCCTAATTAGAAGCAGTGAATAAAACTCTTTTAAGCAATTCAGCGAACAGTTGGCGCACTAAGCAGGAATTCACATTGCAGTCATGGACATGATTCACATAAACCTAAAATATTATTCATTTTTGCATAATAAGGGCTACACCCAATCCAAGACAACTAATTTAGACCCTAATCCTTCTTCCAATCACAATCACAATCAAAAACATGAAGAACATCATTAAAGGTACAAACTTTGAACTGGAACACAAAAGAAAGAAGGAAAAGAACTTGCTTTAATTAATCATAGCAACAACCCACAAATTCATATCCAATCAATCTTCAATCCAATGCTTGAAATTCTAGGAGAATATTGAAAATCTAAAAACACTAAAAGTTCCCCCCCCCCCTCTTCGAGAGATTGCTATTCTAGAGAAGAAAAATTACAAGATCCCCAATTACATCACCATTGCTGCAATTAATCGTAGCCAACTAAAGTGGCACGGTCGTGCCAAGTGGCATGGTGCCACCGTGCCACTTCCTGTCCAGCATTTTCCTGCTTTTTCAGCGTGGCACGACCATGCTTCTCGAGATGGGGTCACCATGCCACATCTCTAGGCCTTGACAACCTCCTCTTTAGCTCGAAACTCACCTTCCTGGCCTTCTTTTCCCGCGACATTAGCGGGTTTTCCCTCTTTCTTTCAACCGAACTTCTAAAGAGCATAGAAACATATCATATAAGGAAAATCGGGGTAAAGAAGGCTTATTCGACCATTATACTTTGAAGTTCAACCCAAAAACCACATAAAAGAGAGGTTAAAATTAAGTCTGAAAGAGGTAAAATGGAGGTTTATCAACTAACCTAATATGTAGCTTAAAAATCGTCAAGAGAACCCTTAAAAAGTCCCAAGCAAGGCCCTGTTATAGGAATCGAGGCGGGCCAAAAAAAAGAGAAGCAGGTCGGGGGGCGACGGCCGTCGCCTGGCTAGCACCAGTCGCCACCCCCTTGGCAGCTGCTGTTGGGGGACGTAACCGGTCGCCGTGCAGTCGACCAGCCCCCCCGTCGCGTGTTACTTTGTCTTCTTCTATTGTTCTTTTTTTGCTCCTTTTCGCGGCACTTGCTCGGTTGAACTTATTACCTATAAAAGTAAATAAAATGAGTAAAAATCCTAGAGATTATATTATGGTTCAAGCTAAAATTAGGTGAAAGAGGCACGTAAAATACAACAAATTAGCACCTAACAGATACCTCCAACCCTATCTTTTGCTCCGTGAAAGGTGCATTGACTCCTAATGCTAGGCTAAAACGGGGTAAAGGTCATCTCCACTTGGCTTATGACTTCCTTTATTTTTGCTCGTTTTTTTTTCTTTCTTTCTTCTTTTTTGCCCCACTTTTCTGCTTATGCTCTTTAGCCCGGGTGCTTGGCTTACTAGGCCTTTAACTCCCGGATAAACCACTTTATACGTATTCGGGCTTCTTCCCTATTTAGGTGTTTTATTTGGATGTGCAAGGCACTTATTCAAGCCCAAATAAAGGTACCGGAGATAAGCTCATTTTTACAGTTTTTGTTTTTCTCTCTTTTTTTTTCTTTTTTTCAAAATGAAGCAAAAACTGGAAGTCAATTAACCAAGTAGAATTGCCCCAAACCCAAACTTCAACAACTAACACCAAAAGTCAATGATTAAGTGTACACGGTAGGCACAAAATCGTACATGTGAAATGGGGTTATTATGATAGATCGGAGATCACATTGTAGACAAGTGTTTCATCATCCATATCTAACTTATATACAAGCCAGTGACCAAGCTATCAAAGATCAGAAACCAATCACAAGTACACAAAAGTCCCCAAAGCCAAGAAGAAAAACCCTATAAAAAAAATTGAAAAATTGAAAAATTTTCACAAAAATATACACAAAAGGGTATATGACTCCCACCCCTATACATAAATCTCATAATGTCCTCATTGGGAGCCAAGGAGTCACTACCACCACAAAACACACAAAAACAAAGAGAATGAAATCACACAAGAACACTAAACCTACACACATATACACAAGCTAGCACACTCCCCTAAAAACACAATCTCACCAAATCAACAATGAGACCACACATATATACAAAACTAACACCACCAAAAATGAATATATACAAATCCAACAACACCACCAGTCACAAAACACAAATATGTACAAAAACAAACAGAGGTGATCATAGCCATCAATCGGCTCCATAATATCCCAAGTTTCACCTCAAAGTTGACCACCAATAAAAATACAACCCAATATCCACAACTAAACACAACCTAATATCCACAACTAAAGAAAGAAAAAGAAAGAAAATAAAAAGAACGGAGAAGAGTAAGAATGATTATACTAGGTCGGGTACTGATTGTACCTGAACTATGCCTTTCTAGGATGATGTTGTGGAGGCGCGAGGAGCATCAGTCGCTCCTCTTCATCACTCACGACTCGAGTCATCAACTCAGATGCCGTCAAAGTTCTTAGAAGCTCATCATGTGCCTTCACATGCATCTCAAAATGATGTGAATAAGATAACACTAATAAGATCATAGCAAAGAAAGTTAGTGCCCTCTTACACTTATCAAATGACATAGAAAAATCAAAATAATAATCCACGAAAGTGGTCCACTCAATTTTCCTAGACTTATCCTCTAGGTATGCACAATAAGGGTCCAAGGAGGGATTATACCCTCGAATGTCACCTAGGGACTCATGAAATGCATGCAAATGAGAGGGAGAGGCGGGAAGTAATGAGGATGAAATAGGGTCAAGTCAAGTGGCTCGGTGCAAATTGGTTCGATATACTCAATGCTATGAGTGGCGTCAACAACCAAACTGTCATCACACAAATCCTCGAAAGGAGCCTCCTCAAGATGTGACTTGATCAAGTAATGTTCTTTTGAGCAAGCAATCACAGCGTCCTCAACAAACCTAGCTTTACCCCTAGAATGCTCACCCATCTCTAAACCTGTGCACTTAGCTAAGGGAGGGGAGAAACAAGTAAGGGCAAAGCACTAATGGCAGTGCCAATAGGAGTGCAAGCAGAGGATGGAGCAACAAGTGTTGAAGAAGTCAAGGGAGTGTCAAATGCTTCCTTTAGGTCGGTGGAAGGTGTATCATCAACAAGATTCGACTCTAGGGGGAAGGAAGACTCACAATCATCATGGAGACTAGCCTCAAGTCTATAGGAAGGTAGACTAGGGTTGGTCCAATGCAATATGCCACACTCCCTCATCTCAATAACAAAGTGCTCATGTTGCTCATTCATTGTCTCTATCATGGCATCAAGCTTCGCATAACATTCATTGGAAACATCATCGTAAGGATAAGAATTCACATCATGGTCAAACGATTGCCAATAACAGCACATAGCATGAGGGTAAGAAGAATAGTGATGGAATGAATCCCTAGCTCTTTCACATTGCCATTGATACCAAGCCAAGGATTCAAACAAATCCCACATGTCATCAACATTTAAGTAACACATACCACCATTACACATGGACTCAAGGGTGGCTCGAGTCTCATGTGTTATCTCCTCAAGTTCAACATTGCATATTTCCTACTTTTCATACGTAAAATGCAAATATTGAGCATGATAATCATTCAATCTAGACAAGTGTTGCCAAAAGGTTCATGCTCAAATTGAGGTAAATGGAAAATAGCCATGTCAATTTTTTTTAAGTTTTTGATTTTAAATTTTTCTTTTGATTTTTTAAAGGTCTAGCCTCGAATGCTCAAGTAAACCCCCATATTGAAAAGTGTCAACTCTCCGGCAATGGCGCCAAAAACTTAGTATGAAGAATTCGAGTTTTAAATTTGTAAACTCCAAGTGCAAGGTTGTACCGTTGAGTACTTAGGGTGTTGTCCACTGGGAGTTGGGTTTCAAGTACCGGGATTGGGTTTAGTGTTTCAATCTAAGCCAAGTGAAAGGAGCAAGAAAAGCAAGCTCAGCTAAGCTAATGAACGTAAAAGAAAGGAGCTTGGAATTGCAATTTGACCAATTGATAAGCTAAATACTTTAGATGGGTCCTAACCTACCCAACTTACGCCAACAATTAAGATGGTCGGTTGCATCATAAAATACTACCCAAACCCTCTCTCAAGGGCCATGGCCTAGTCTAATTGGCCTAACCACCTATTTTCATAGGGTTAGCCCAATTAGACTACAAGGATAGCAACCCACGGACCTAGCTAAGATCAACACTATTTTTATGTCGTAACCCTAGTCATTCTCTCTCCCACACTAGCTAGTTGACCTCACCTATCGGCATAAGTCAACCGCCCAAAGATAATAATGAAAGCTCTCTCAAGAATTTCATCGAGCATGTGGCAGGTCTGAGAGAAAACTCTAAATTGGAGGCGTAAATTAGGTGTGGCTAGGCCCAATATAAAATTAATTATCCATCAAAGGGCTAATTACAACCCAAGGCAATCAAACTAATCACTAATCAACCACAAAACACAAAAGCCCTAATTTAAACCTAAGCTAGCAAAGCAAAGAAACAAACATGAACAAAGGGGGTAAGAGAAAGAAACTAAACTAATCTAATCAAGCAAATTAAACATGGATCAACAATAAAAACAAAACATTTGACTAAACAAAATCAAACACTAGCAGTAAACAAACAAAATATAAACAAGAACAACATATGAGAGAGATGGGGGGAGAAATAGAGATGGGGTGAGAAAGAGAGAGAGAGAGAGAGAGAGAGAGAGAGAGAGAGAGAGAGAGAGAAAAGAGGAGAGAAGAAAACTTATGCTTGGTTGGATGAACTTGAAATCTAAAGCATGAATCCAAATCCACCAAAATACAATCCAATCTATTGATCTAATCCTCCTATTGAGGTTTTTAATTGCTAAACTAACCTAAAACCTAGCCTAAAAATCATTAAGAAAACCCCTAAAAAGTCCAAAGCAAGGCCCTTTTATAGGAACCAAGGTGAGCCAAAAACAAGAGGAGTAGGCCAGGGGGCGACGACCATCACCTGACCTACAGGGGTTGCCACCTCCTTGGCGACAGCTACTGGGGGGCCAGGTCGGTCATCATGCAGTCGATCGGCCCCCCGTCGTGTGTTACTTTGTCTTCTTCTTTTGTTCCTTTTTTGCTCCTTTTGGCGGCACTTGCTCGGTTGAACTTATTACCTACAAAAGTAAATAAAATAAGTACAAATCCTAGAGATTATATTATTGTATGAGCTAAAATTAGGTAAAAGAGGCACGTAAAATACAACAAATTAGTACCTAACACAGGGCTAAAATGCATAGGAAACTAGGTGGGTTTATTATGGGTTATAGTTTCCATAGGTTACGCACTCACAATAGCACTGAATTTGGTTGAATGGCCTATTCTATTGCTCAATTATGTCGAATCATTTTTGCATTGAATTGGCCTACTAAATCGGCCAGTTAAACATTTCTCCCAACATGCTATAGCTACTACAAAAATAAAAATCACAAAAGTAGAAATGAAAACTGGACTGAGTTTGGGGGTGCTGAAATGATTTAAGGAAGCTAATGAATTATTGGTTGTGAAATACAAGGATTGTAGAACGGTCATGTGTGCAAAGGCAACTTCTAAAACATCAAGGAATAGCTAGAAGGGAAGCTTGTTACTTTTTGTTTCAAGCCATTTTAAATGTTGAGTTGTTGCTTCTTTAGTGCTTGAGTATATATCAACTAGTTCTTGTTTAAAACGACATTATGGCATTAGAGATGTTTGAAAAAGAAAGAAAGTTGGTCGTCTCTTACTTTTAAGTATCAAATTAAACCTCTTGCAATGCTGAACAGTAGCATGATAAGTGTTTCAATAGTCATTTGTATTTTCGTTGAGAAATTCATATTCAAAAGACATTATATGATTTCAAAATAGGTCTATGGTAGACAATGTGTTATGTTTGAGTTTTGCATTAGGGCTTATGCTTTTTAATGTTTACTTAGACAAAACCATTTGATATAGCTTTCGGATGATTGAATTGGCTTGGGGTAACTCTAGCATCAAGGAAGGTTGCATATTTTCCCTATCGATCGGAAAACTTAGTCAATCTATTTGGTTAGGTTGTTGTTAATATGTTCGGGTTATATTAACTTTGTTCCAATGAGGATACATTATGCCTTCTTGACCCCATTAGTATATTCGAAAATCTGATGATTTGATGGGGTAATTTCCCCCCAGATTTAGGGTCACAAGTTAGGTTGATCCAAAGCTAATGACAAAGTTGGAAGATTTGTTTTTGAAGGGCAATGTTTTATGAACCGTTTCATAACAAGATCGATCGTTAGCTAAACGTGGCGAGGATAATATAGATAGGTAATTCCACCATTTTCTTCTCTTATTATTATTATTATTATTGTTGTTGTTATTATTATTATTATTATTATTATTATTATTATTATTATTATT
>JACYFF010031955.1:39470507-39522169 GCA_017589665.1 Selenicereus undatus | reverse complement strand
CACATACATACATATATATATGGAGAGAGAGAGAGAGAGAGGAAAAGCTTTATAACTTTCCCCACACTTGTTAAATGTGAAAGTGAGAAAACCATAAAATTTTGTCAATCCTTCCCCCACATTTCATCAAGTGTTGTGGCATAAGTGTAGAAGGATGCACTATTTTTTTGTAGTGGGTCAAGACCTCATTGGTGAAAAATGCATGAATCTAAGCATTTCCTTCTTTTTTTTTTTTTGCAATGTAAGCTATGGTGGAAATGTTTTTAATTTAACCAATAAATCACTAATAGGCTTTTGGAAATGTAAGTTTTAAGATATTGTGGGACAAGGAATATTGATGTTTTTGACAGTAACATGGGTCAAGGGTACTATCTTTTTTTTTTTCTTTTGTTCTTGACTCGTATAGCTTTATTATGATTATTTAGTGATCAATCTAACTAATTTACACCATGAATTTTCTTTTTGAATTGGATCAATTCCAAATTGTGGATTGCTAACCTTTTAGGTTAACATGAACCTTCAAGTGTAAATAGACCTCTACGGGGCAGGTTAAATGTAGGTCAGTCTCTTTGGGACCGCATTAAAAATGTTATATCCTAATCCTGAAGTCTTGCGTTTAGGTAAGACGGCACGGGTTAGAAGTATTATTTTATTAATTTTTTCTTGCTACAAACATTGTAAGAATAATATAGTTTTATAAAAAAAAAAACGAAAGAATCTAGCCCCAAATTTTTACATTTTAATTTTTTAATTTTTTTTCTCATGTCAGTCTACTAGATGTAGGACTCGTTGACTTTTTAGATCATATTTTCTTATCAACAATATAATGAAAAGAAACTGACATACATAAATAACGAAAATTTTTACGAAATACACTTGATGACGTCTGTATCATTTTGCTGCAAGAGATGATAAACCATGTACAGCTCTTTTTTTGCCCAAAAATGCCACTTTACATTGTGACATAATAATTTAATTAGATAATGAAAATGTAGTTCGTCATAGGAAAAAGGCCAAAAACAAAATATTAGTGTTAGTGCATCACAACTGAAGATGTTGTAGCGATAGGCTAAAGTAATGGATAGAGGAGAAAGTAAAACTTCAAAAGAGGGTGAAAATGTACAATTTGCCCTTTTAAGCCAGATATTAACGGCCTCATATGCTCATTAAATGACAAAAAAGTCAGGACATGTATTGGGTAAAATAGAATTTTTGCATGAAAATATGTATACTAAAAAATCAGCCTAACTCAAATGGACCGTTCCTAACCTAACAGGTTTGACCCAAATGGGTCCGGGTTCAAAATCTTGTCCAAAACTCTGTCTTTTTCGGACCAATTTGGATCGAATCAACGAGTTGGATAAATGTTTTCTAGGTCTAGGTGTAAATGATAAATCTTTACATATATTTCATGAATCTTTTTTATGTTTCAAATGATGAACTTTTATTTATATTTGATTGACTTTTTTGAGGAACTGTACATAGCATTGTACGCTTGGGCATATGACTGACATCTGGATTTATAATACATGCGCTGGGCTCTAATGCCTCTCTCTTAGGGTTTTGTCCCTCTGTTAGGTTTTTCTGTTTAAATGTTCCAACTATAAGTTACCATTCTTCAGTTTTAAAAAGTTCGTGTGTAACATCTAAACTAATATGACATCTTTATGATAGAGGGACTTATTTAAATCTGATAATAAAACCTCATATGTTTAAAACATCATGTAATCGTAATACACGAATCTAGTCACCACCGTATTAGCATAGCCAACAAGCCAATCAACATGCATGTGTCAATCTACCATGAGTACACTCAAAATTAGTTATGCTTAGATAGATAGATAGATAGATAGATAGTGCACACAACAATTTAATTGGGTGGATAAAATACAGATCAGTTATAAAGGAAATTGTGAAGGAGAAGAGCAGGAAAGGTGAAGGACGTTTGAGGCTAAAACAATAATGCTAATGCCTCTGTTTTCCTTGCTTCTTATTTCTCAACTTTGTTCAATATATACAACCCTAAAGCAATACAAATATTTTAGGAGACAATCGAGGAGTTAATTACAACAAGTATATTACAAAAATATTACACAAAATAAAATCATAATATTTGCCAAATATAGCATAATATTCCTCTGAAGGTGGAGCATGATGGTTGACCATGCCCAACTTGCCCCGTAAAACTGTAAATTGTTTCTTTCCGAGATTTTTGGAAAATATATTTGGCAATTGTTGTTTTGATGGGATATAGGAGAGACTAATATCACCGGTTTTCAATTTTGCATGCACAAAATGGCAGTCCAACTCGATATATTTTGTGCGGTCATGCAACACCGGATTCTTGGCAATATGAAACGCTGCCTGATTATCACAAAACAAGTGCATAGCAGAATCATGAAGTACTCCAAGATAGCAAAGTGATGCTTTTAGCCATATCAACTCACTTCTTGTCACTGCCATGGATCGATACTCAGCCTCCGCAAAAGATCAAGAAGCAATCGTTTGTTTCTTTGTTCTCCAAGAGATTGGAAATCTGCCAATTGTTATAAGATATCCAATGAGAGATCCTCTAGTTAGTGGACATGCACCCCAGTCTGCATCATAGTAAGCACGTACTTGTAGATCACAATCAGAACGCAGCAGAATCCCATAACCAGGACTACCTACGAGATTCCTAAGAACCTGACGAGCAGCATCCATATGTTCTTCCTTGGGCTCTTGCATAAACCGTGATAAGATATGAACCGCGTAACACAATTCTGGCCTAGTAATTGTAAGATAAATGAGACGCCCCACCATGCATCTATTTCGACTAGGATCATCCAACATTTTCCCTTGTGATAGGGCAAGCTTGTGGTTTTCCCCTATGAGAAAATGAATTGGTTTACTGCCCAAGAGACCACTCTCTTCCACAATTTCAAGATGATACTTACATTGGCAGAGGAAAAGCGCATGTGGTCCTCGAGCTACTTCAATGCCAAGGAAGTACTGAAGTGGACCAAGGTCTTTGATCCGAAAAAAATTGCTCAAGTGGGCTTTAAATTCTATGCAAGCTTTGGAATCATTCCCGGCAAGAATAATGTCGTCAACATATACCAGAAGAGCCAAGAACACCTTGCTCTTGTGGTCTGTAAATAGAGAATAGTCGGCATATGATCTTACAAAACCGTAGGTGACAAGTGTTGAGGAGAGCTTGGCAAACCACTGTCGTGGTGCTTGTCGCAGTCCATAAAGTGATTTTTTCACAACTTGCATGGTTTGGTAGGTGAGCTGGAAGAAAATCCAAGTGGCAAGTGCATGAACACCTCTTCTTCTAAATCACCATGCAAGAAGGCATTGTTGACATCCATTTGATGGAGTTCCTATCCTCTTGCAATTGCAACTGAGAAGAAAGTTCTCCCAGTGGACATCTTAGCTACGGGTGCAAAAGTTTCATTGAAATCAAACCCCTCTAACTGATGATCACCTCTCACCACAAGACGAGCTTTGAATCTTTCAATGCTTCCATTAGACTTGTATTTTACTTTATAAACCCATTTGGAACTTATTGGTTTTTTCCCGGGTGGCAAATCTTCAATAGCCCAAGTCTGGTTCTCATCCAATGCTTTTATCTCTTCGGCCATAGCTTGTTGCCAACGAGGATCTTTGACATCTTCTTGATAGTGTCTGAGCTCAATAATCTTTGTAATAGTAGCAGGGAAGGATTTATGGCTAGCAGCGAAATTATCACATTTGGTATAATGAGTTAGTAGATAGGGATTACTTGAAGAGCCGTTTGGAGGTGAGGATGCGAATGAGGGGTCTTTCACTTGAGCATTATAATAGTGGGCCTGCCTAAGCTAGGAGAAGGAGAACGTCCAGATTGTGCGGGCTTCTTCTCAACCTTAGTGGACACAGCTAAAACCCCAGTAAAAATAGAAGGTCTAAATAGTTGAGGCCCAGACACATGCGTTTCCTGGATTGATGAGTCGGTGGAGTTTTGCCACCTACCACACCGTTGCGTCCTAGGCCCAGTTGCTGCGTTCCCATCTAACTAACGTGGGCTTGCTGGTTTTGTGGCCTCTTCCATTTTATTAAGCCCAATCCTTCTATGTTCCTTCTCAGGAGCACCCCAGTCACACAAGCAAATCTCATCAACAATGACTTCATTATTCCCAATCAATCTTTCATCTTCTTCCTGCCCAATATGATGCTTGGAGAAAGGGAATATTGTTTCATGAAAAACTACATCCCGACTAATAATGATCCCATTGGTCTCTAAATCATAAACTTTTCACCCCCTTTCATCGGAAGGGTATCCCACAAAAATGCATTTTCGACTTCAGGGGGCAAACGTGTTCTTAGACCTTGGCTTAAAATAAGCGTAACAAAGATACTCAAAATTCAAGTGGTAGATGTGCTTTGAAGCAAAGGGCCCTAATAACATTTAGAATGTGTCTATGTTTTATCTCAACCCGCCCATTTTGTTGAGGAATATCTGTGTAACTTGGTTGATGTACAATCCCTTTTTCTCCGTAAAATTGTTTCATGGGCCCTAAAAATTCTTGTCCATTATTGCTTCTAACTATCTTCACATCTTTACCAAATTGTGTTTTCACCATGATCGCAAAAATTTGCAACAAAACCGGTACTTCTCCTTTAGCCCTCATCAAATAGACCCAAACCGCATAACTAGCATCATCAACAATTGTAAGAAAATATTGAGCACCACAAAGAGAAGGTACTCTATATGCACCCCAAATGTCGCAATGAATCAATTCAAACAAATCTTTAGCATGACTTTGACTAGCAAAAATTTGAGTGCGTGTCTGTTTGGCACGAAAGAAAACATCACAAGGTCCTTCAACATTATTATTGAGACAACTACTAAGATTAAGATCTTTGTAAAATAAAGAGAGAACTTGATCTGATGGATGTCTTAAACATGCGTGCCATAGGTTGTGAGTGCCTACCGCATTGACTTGAGCCGTTGAAGATGAGATCTCATCAATGCAGCAGACCCCTCCTCATAATCTACCCACTCCAATCAGGCACTTCGAGTTGCGGTCCTATATCACACACAACTCTTTATAAAAAATCACAGTACATTTTAGGTCTCTAATTAATTAACCCACTGAGATTAAGTTGCAAGAAAATTTTGGTATATAAAGAATTTTGTCGAAACATATTTGTGGACTTAAACTCATACTCCCTTCCATTTTTGCTACTATATTGGTCCCATTAGGCAAATTTACTAGAATTAGGCACACTAACATTTCTTCTCAAGGAGTTGTGCATCTGCTATCATGTGACGGGATGCTCTAGAATCAATTACCCAGAGGGATTTACCTATCGATTTCTTATAACCTGGCTTAGCTGGTTCGATTAGGCTAAGTAATCTTTGCACTTGATCATTCGTGAACCTGGAAAATGCATGGTTGCTCTGTTCTACACAACTTGTCTCCTTCTCTCGCTGCTGCCCAAAAACAGTGTGCTCCACTGAGTATGCCACTTCCCGAGCACCCCCCTTGCTTCGACTTCCACTAGTCTGGCCACCACAAGATTTCCGTCCTCTTCCTTTTCCACGTGAACCCCATCTCGGTGGATACCCTATAATCTCAAAGCAATTAGCTTCTTCGTTCCCAAAACGACCACAATGTTTACACATACCTCTTTCAGTTGAAGCTTGAATTCTTTCACCATGACTGACAGCAAAGGCTGCTGCTATTTTGGTGCGCTCATCTCTGCCGACCATGAGCCTCTTATGTTGCTCTTCTTGGGTTACAAGGTTAAAGATTTTCTCCAAAGGGGCAATGGCTCTGAGGAGAGGATTTTGCTACGAGTTTGAGAGTAGAGATCGTCATTCAAACCTATAAGAAACTAATACGATTTTTCTTCTTCAAACATCGCCACAATTTTGGATGCAATGCCACACTCACACCCTTTGCAAGTACAATGGGGCACCCTGACATGGTTGCTGAGTTCACTCCAAAAGCCCTCTCAATTTTGAGGAGAACTCAACTACCTTTAAACCTCTTTATTTACATTCTGAGATACTTGCATTCAATTGATAAATTTTAGGAGAACTAGCAACTCCATACCTCTTTTATAGATACTTTATTGTTGAGAAGATATGATCCAAGATGTCAATGAATCCTATATGTGTAGATCCTTTCTTGAAAGAGGTTTCAATATCAAAGGTTGAAGTTGTGTAGGCTGTATTATCCTCTTTTTTTTCAAGAAATTATTTTTATGTTTATGGTTGTAGAAGAGAAAAAAATATATAAAGCGCAAACTTTAAGGTTAGAATTTTACACTTTCTAACTTAAACCGAAAGTGTAACCTATTATGTCGTATTTGGCAAGTATTACGATTTTATTCTGTGTAATATTTTTGTAATATACTTGTCGTAATTAACTCCTTAATTCTCTCTTAAAATATTTGTATTGCTTTAGGGTTATATACATTGAACAACATTAAGAAATAAGAAGCAAGGAAAATAGAGACAGTAGCATTATTGTTTTAGCCTTAAACGTCCTTCTCTTATCCTACTCTTCTCCATCATAGTTTCCTTTATGATATCAGAGCAATCCATCAATTAAATCATCCGCCATATTTATTAACACGAAGAGAGCTAGAACATGGCCAAGGATGGAGAAAAGAAGACACTCATGATCGAGCCACACTCATCATACTATTTTCATCCCTCTAAAGGTCCTGAGATGCTGATCACAACCAAGGTTTTTGATGGGAAAAATTAAGAACTGTGGGAGAATGCAATAAAGATTGCCTTGGAAGTGAAACGCAAGCTTGGATTTATTGATAGAACCATAAAAAAGCCTGAAATCAGGGAAGGAGATTTCACCAAACATCATGCTTGGGACATGGTTGATTCTATGGTGTGCTCGTGATTTCTCAACGTCATCTGTCAAAAATTACGTCCCAGTGTTGCTTTTGCAGAGACAGCTAGGGCAATGTGAAAGGATCTATAAAAGACGCATGGAGTTGCTAGTCTGGTCACCACGAGATTGTCGTCTTCTTCCTTTTCCATGTGAACCCCATCTCAGTGGGTACCCTATAATCTCAAAGCAATTAGCTTCTTCATTCCCAAAACTACCACAATGTTTGCACTTACCTCTTTTGGTTGAAGCTTGAATTCTTTCACCATGACTGACAGTAAAGGTTGCCGCTATTTTGGTGCGCTCATCTCGGTTGACCATGAGCCTCTTGTGCTGCTCGTCTTGGGTTACAAGGTTAAAGGTTTTCTCCAAAGGGGGCAATGGCTATGAGGCAAGGATTTGGCTACGAGTTTGATAGTAGAGATCATCGTTCAAACCCATAAGAAACTAATGCGATTTTTATTCTTCAAACATTCCCACAATTTTGGATGCAATGCCACACTCGCAACCTTTGCAAATACAATGGGATATCCTGACATAGTTGCTGAGTTCACTCCAAAAGTCCTCTCAATTTTGGGGAGAACTCAACTACCTCTAAACATCCTTGTTTACATTCTGAGATACTTGCCTTCAATTGATATATTTTAGGAGCACTAGCAACTCCATACCTCTTTTATAGATCCTTCCACATTGCCCTAGCTGTCTCTGCATAAGCAACATTGGGATGCAATTTTCGACAGATGACGTTGAGAAGTCACGAGCAGACCATAGAATTAACCATGTCCCAAGCATGATATTTGTTGAAATCTCCTTCTTTGATTTCAGGCCTTTTGAGGGTTCCATCAATAAACCCAAGCTTGTGTTTGACTTCCAAGGCAATCTGCACTGCATTCTCCCATGGTTCGTAATTTTTCCCATCAAAAACCTCGGCTGTAATCAGCATCCCAGGACCTTCAGAGGGATGAAAATAGTACAATGAGTGATGAAAATAGTACAATGAGTGTGGCTCGATCATAAGCATCTTCTTTTCTCCATCTTTGGCCATGTTCTAGCTGTCTTGGTGTGAATAAATATGGCGGATGATTTAACTGATGGGTTGCTCTGATATCATAAAGAAAATTGTAAAGGAGAAGAGCAGGATAGGAGAAGGACGTTTGAGGCTAAAACAAGAATGCTACCACCTCTATTTTCCTTGCTTCTTATTTCTTAACTTTGCTCAATGTATACAAACCCTAAAGCAATACAAATATTTTAAGAGAGAATCAAGGATTTAAGTACAACAAGTATATTATAAAAATATTACATAGAATAAAATCGTAATATTTCCCAAATATAGCATAATAGGTTATACTTTCGGTTTAAGTTAGAAAGCATTAAATCCTAACCTTAAAGTTTGCGATTTGTATATTTTTTTTTCTCTTCTACAACCATAAACATAAAAATAATTTGTTTGAATAAAAAAGGATAATACAGCCTACACAACTTCAACCTTTGATATTGAAACCTCTTTCAAGAGAGGATCTACACATATAGGATTCATTGACATCTTGGATCATATCTTCTCAACAATAAAGTAAAAGAAGAAAAATTAGACAAATGTCATTATTAAAGATGCCAACAAAAAGTTAATTAATACTTAATGACGTGAATCTGCCCACGCTTAAAGCATCCACAATGGTATGCTTGCGAGGAAGAAAATGAGGAGAGAAAGAATGGTGAGGCAAGGAAAACTTGGCAGCAAGAGGCTCGTGCCTCACGCCTCATGGAGAGGCTCACACCAGTGCTCTCCCTCGTGAGTTTATTTTGTTTTTTTTAAAATATTTTTTTATTAGTTTTTCTTTTTTTTTAAATTCTAAAAATAAAGTTGTGTGTCATGGATTGGGTTTATAGGTATTATTTTATTATTAGATACAGAGTCCATAGGTATTATTTTATTTGATGAGGGAAAGTGGTGAGTTTACCATTACAGAGAGTGAGGATTGTGATGCAAAAAGTTGGAGAGAGGGTTGATGTGGCAGTGGTAGGACCCGACTGGTAAGCCAAAAAATGGCTCACCATTGTTTTTGCTCTTAAGACTAGAGATGATAACCACATTCGATTTCCCACTTGTCCCAAAAAGTACTACTTTACATGACGAGATGATTTGTTTAATTAAATGATAAAGTGGTTGATTGTCATTTGAGAAAAATTTAGCCACCATTAGCTACTACCAATGCATCTAAAAGATGGTATTGTAGTAATAGAGTGCATTTGCTACTTTCTTTTCTTTTTTTTTCTTTTGATCAGAACAACGGCAGCTTGAGAGACATGAAAAATAGAAAAAAAACAAATTGTCAGTAAAAACTGTATGAGTTCATGCAGAAGTTCTATTCACCGTCTGCTTATTGAATAAAAAAGCCAACTCAAATAATGGGATCATTAGAAGCTTTGCTAGAAAAAATCTTTTTTGAAAAAAAAAATCAGTTGAACTCAAATGGGTCGACCGTGAACCTAACATGGTTGACTCAAATTTCTAAATTTCTAGAACAAATATTTATTGGATTGGCTAAATTTGTGTCCGTTCTAGTAGATACCAAATAAATCAAAATAATTGTAACCAAAAAAAGCTACGAAAAAGGCATATAGAAGATCCTTAGACATTGCAAGTCAATCATGCTGTGATGTTTGGGCCAAAATCAACATAGGAAAGCCGAAACAACTGGGCATACTATTGGGCCGCCTCTCATAACAAACATGTTGGCTAGTGTGACACTGGTTTATGGCCAGCTCACTTTCGTTTGTTCATTTTGGGGCAACTATTTTTGTTAGCACAATCATTGCTAGGAGTGATGGCTGTATGTGTGAATAATAGATTAATAATCACTCTCGCTTAAACTCTCGCTTAAATAATAATAATAATAATCACTAGAACTTCTACAATTTAATGTCTACAATTTAATGTCAATACAAAGTTTCAAGGAAATATCAAATCACAGGTTACGATTGTATTGGTTTCATGGTTTCATTTGATTTGTTCAATTGATCATAATGTCCAGTAGAGCATTGTTTTATTCTAATAAATTTTCTCTCCTTCTTGTGAGAGGTAGGGTTTCATTTTATAGGGTCTTATTTTCTTGCTTTTTGTGAGAGTTATTTCTCTTGCCTATTTATGCAAGTTGTATCAAGCTTGTTGATTCATGTAGAAAGTATTTTTCGAGCATATTAGTTCATTTCATTAGATCTGATTAAGAACAATTCAACAATGGATGTTTATATGATTCAATCAAGATAATGTTTCTTTCTAGGTAGATATGTTATATCACATATATAGCTATTCCATAAAGTTATGCTATAGATCATCGACATTAGGAAAAGACAAATTGAAGTTGAAGGATGAAGTTGTTGGGCAAAATGATGATGCAAGTATATAGTCAGTTAGAAACGTATTTACCAGCAATTTTGTTGAAATAAATATTTACCTTGATATTTTATATTTATTCTCGTTAGAAAATCATGGATATAAATGTCGCATGACTTCTCGTTAATGAACTTTCTTTTTCTATCCAAAAAAAAAACCGCACTGTTTAATTACAAAGCTGTTCTAAACCGCACTGAATATATTTAACTTTGTATTCTTTACCAATACTAATACAAACTACCTTCTCATAATCTAATATGGCAGTATATGTACGTTTGGCAGAAAAGAAATGTACATATTCAACCATGTTCTCTATAACGAGCAATACCCACATCATCAAGTATATATGTATGCAATTTGTTTTTCCTTTTTTTGTTATCTCATTGTTAAGAAAATATCATCTAAAAAGTTAATTAGCTTAGGTTCAGTGGAATGACATCTAAAGCTTAAACATTGAAGTTTGAAGTTTTGTAACTTGATCCTTTATTTTTAAAAATTTGTATTAATGTTTATAGTATTTGGAAAAGAACAAGGCATAAAAAATGCTTCTACCCTATTGGATTTAGCTTGAAATCGAAACTTTAATATTAGAGTTCAACTTTTTCAAATCCAAACCTAAAATACAATCCACCATATTTAATCTGCCTATTAGAATTGACCGGCTAGTTTACATCATAAATATACTGGAAACTTCGTTTTTTTCTAATCACCTGTTGTTGATTGCTGCTGAGATTTGCAAATTATTTTGGACATTTTACGCTTTTTTTTTTGTTTTGAATCATAATGATCTATTCACACTTAAAGAATTCCCTATTTTTAGAATAATAATTTATATGAAAATATGTAGAAAGATAGGCTAAATATCTAAGTATCTAACAGCAATTTCCTTATAAATTGATTTCAACAAATACAAGTTCTTGAGTGATACAGACTCATGTAAAGAATCTAATTCGTCAATTCCTTTTATGAGCAGCTTTTTAAATATTTGGAGATAATCATATAAGTCATTTTAAAATATTTTTTTATTTAAGAATGATTAATAATTTACTGTTGAGTGATTATTTATCAATACTTCTATAATTAATAAAAATCAATCTAATAGTATATAAACATATAACTATATCACTTATGCGTTATTCTTTTCGTTGGTAAATTTCAAATTATGTACTTCAACCTACTTCAACTCATTATTTTAACCAACTTCTATCCATTATATAAAAAAATATACCAACTTCAATCCACTTCAACTACTTCAACTTACCTCAACCCACGTTAATAAAATAATATGCATTTTAATCCACTTTAACTAAAGTTCTCACCCATTTTTCAATCTCTATTTTTCAATCACTAACGCATAAGATTTTATTGGTGGAAGGAAAGGGTAAAATTTTTCTTGTAAGTTGCTTTAAGCAGAGGACTGTCGTGCTCAAAAGAGGGGGACAAGTCCACCGCAACGTCAACTTCGATGGAGTAATCCAACAATGGCATTTTCGATACTGTTTAACTTTCTTGTGGGAGCAACTCTTGTGGCTCTAGTTTCTTCTCCTTTTTCCTTTTTTTTTCCCCCCTCACTCTTTGAGATGGACATAAATCATTTTATGACTTGATTTTTGATCATAATTATTGTGGGGATCCCACATCATTTTTTTCTTCTAAAAAACAATCACATCGTCTCATGACTGAATAGTGATCCTTTTATTATGAGGCAGATGGTCCCCTTGTGGCCCTTACGAAGAGAGCTTGGGTAGCACTGTCTTTGTCCCTGTGCCTGTGCCTGTGCCTCTCCCTCATTGTCTTACTATGACTTTGCCCCACTCTTTACTTTTCTCTAGCCTTGTCTTAACCTTTATTCATCCAGATATTCCCAAATATATTATTTACACTTCCTAAACTGTTTTCTTTGGGTTTAAGTCCGAGTTAATTTTAAGTAAAATGTAATTTGAGTTGACGAAATTTTGATTTCGTTTTGAATTTAGATTGAATAATTTGCGATTTGCTTAGATTTTGGGTCAATTGTACTTGTTTCAGTGAACTTGTTTTATAATGATAAAACTTCGGTATAAGAAAAAAGTTAGGTTGGTTCAGTATTAGTTTCATGTCCGAATCAGGCTAGCATGTTTTGGATCTATAATGACCAAAATATTGGCTTTGGACTCTTCATGGGAGTTCAAGTCTCAGTCACCTTTGTTCGATTTAAAAGAATTATTAGAATTTTTACATGAGATGATTTAATGTATTAGTTCTATAAATTAGACTTTTTCTGGTGCAGAACTTTTAAATGATTCGATTACCTTTAATTTATGACTCACAACAGGGTTTTTTTTTGGCCCCCAGGTACCTTTTATTTCCATCACATATTATTAGAGCTAGGTGTTGCAAGATAAAGACCAAAACCTTGACGAATGCACGTAAACTAAACATCATGGGTTAGAAAACTTAATTTTCACCTAATATGCACAAAAACACGTTAGGCTAGGCCGACGTCAGCATTGGTATGGATAACTCAAGGAGGTCTTTGGTAAGGCAGTCATTTAAGCTATTTTGGATTTGTCAAAGGCAACGAACTAATCAATGAAGTTTATCATTTATGGATTTATATGTTACTCATCGATCTTCTATGAACTGTCTTATTTAGTTGATTAGACTGGTTTTATCAATTTTTCAGTGCGCTTTAATATATATACACACACAACATACTCTCTCAGGTATGTGTTTGAAACTATGCTAGAATTGTGTAGAAAAAGAAAAGAAATTCAAGAGAATATAATGGGGTCGGATATGCATCAGTACTGAATCTACTGATTCATTGGCATGATTTTGCTTAATGAACCACTTCAATTCGTTTTAGGGTTGAGCCAACTTAGGCCCTTGGATCATTCCCATGAGCAAATTAAATTCTTCCTGTACTTGAACATGAGCAAATTGAGGTCAAGTTTATGAGGATGAATGATTAAAAGGGTTCAATTAATTGAGAGAGAGTTGAATTTGAACCTAAAATTTTTAGATTTTAACTCGAAATTAACTTAAATGTAAAAGCATGATAAATTGAGTTAAAGTGGTTCCCTGTGCTTATATCAACAATGCTATATGCCGAATAGGTTTGGCTCATCAACTAGGCCCAAGAGTCATATGTATGTTCTCATCAAGTGTACCGGCTATGTAACCTTGGAGTTTGCTTTGGAGCTCTTTTTCATTGTGTTCTAGCCTTCTAGAACAATTTCTTCAATTTCATAGGATAGGACAACCCAGTAATTAAGTGTTAAGGTAAAAATTGAGCAATTAATCAATGAAAGTGAATATAGGATAACAATAAATCTACTAATTGAGAGAAAGTGCAACGAATGATCTCAGTAAGGGGATCAATCAAAAGAGAGATAACAACTCACATACAAACCCTTGAACTCACCAAACTCTTCTCTCACCACAATAAAATAGTTCTCAAACTTAAGCATACAAAATGTGGAAAAAAACACCCCTCAGTCTATAGGAAACCTCAAAAGATATCTTTCCATAAAAGATAAGATACACTCCAAATATGACATTTTAAATGAAGAAAATGTCTTAAATTCAAAATACGAAAACAATATAATTTTAAAATAAAATATCTTCAACCAAAGAATATTCCATTAAAAAAAAAATTGTTTTCGGTAATCACCAAACTCCTTCTATAAGAAACAAATTCCCACTTGAGTTGAATAAAGAATTTGGGACACACACCCAATGATTAAGAATATTGTTAAGTGGACTATTGGATTGTTGAGTAGAAACTTACAATGCTTTGTACTACGTTTGCTTAGGATTTTAAGATTGAAAATTTGACGCCTAACGGAGTAGTCAGGTTTTCTGTATTTCTTGAGAGTTTGGAATTGGCCACTTCCTTGAAAGTATGTCAAATTGAATATCTCCAAATGTCTTGAGAAAAGGATTATATAACTACGCGAATCTTAAGTAAACCAAGTTTATGGACATCAAAATCAAATTAGCTAATATCGCCAGTTGGATTGTACAGTCAGGTGGGCAATACGTTTAGTTCACCCAATCTTTATTTTAGTGACTTTAATATGCACAAAATACAGCTAAGCGAGAAGAGTACAAGAGGTGTGGCGCACCTTGTCTTTCTTAACCTTACAAGCTCGGTGCTGCCGGAAAATATTCATGATATATTTTCTTGAACTTTCCTCCTTTTGTCTTATTTTATATGATTCTAATACATTTTGCGTTGTTTTTGATAACCTCTTTTGCATTATTTTTTATATTTTTTTATAATAGTAATTTAGTTAGTAAAATCTAGGTGCACAGATGTAAGTGTTTATGAGCTATAAAGTATTTTAGTGAGTCAAGTTCAGATACATAATAACACATTTTAGTGAGTTATACAATATTTTTAGTGAGCCAAATTCGAATGAACAATTATATATTTTAGTGACCTATACAGTGTTTTCAATGAGCCGAAATTTGATTAATTATAATTTGACTAAATCTCATTTCACTTTCACATTGCTAATTAATTCAAACATATATTTTATTTATCCTAAAGAGAAATGTTTTCAAAAGGAAAATGGGAAGATCCGACCACATTTGTCGAAAGTAACACAATCAATTATACAACTCATGACATCGTATAACAAAATTCATTATTCACAATAGATACTCATACAAAAGGATCGGATGGGAGTCCCAAATGCAAGTCCATGTTTAATAATTTTGTTGTTACACATGAAATTAGCTGCTTAAAATTAAATCAGAAAAGCCGAGACCAAGAAGATAGCGACTAAACCAAGTGAAAAAGGTAGGATGGATGGAACCAAGTGCAATTAGATGGGTTGATTATCTCATCTAAATGCAAGATATGTCGTCTAATTGGTGGGGATTTTTTTATTTTGGTGAAAATAAAAACCCCTCTTAACAACCCCATGAAAAAGGGCTGACTTTGGACTGTTTTGTTTTGCGGTAATTAAGCACAAGTTGAAGTAGGTGGGATCTTTGGGATGCCTTGACGTTGGAGTTCTACCAAAACACTGTCTGTTGATGGAGGCTTCAGCCCAATTGGAAGTGGCAGCCATGGCTTTGCCAAAACGTCTCCAATTGCTGCATCAAGGCTCTCCGTCGACTGTGTATATGTGACAATGCCAAACATAACATACTTAAGTCAGATAATCCATATTCGAGGTTTTTATATGTGGTTTGGTCATGATTAAACTTTTTAATATGTTTAGATCTTTAAAAACCATAATTGATTTTGTTAACATCTTTTCAATAAGGGAACAAACACAACAAATACTAAACTATGTTTTCTTAGGATTTAAAAAATATTGTTAACTAGACGACCTTATATTGGGGTTGAACCTTGTTTTTCTGGACAATTTTAAGAATATAAATAATATACAAAACTAAATAAGGAAAGGATTAGTCAATATGAAAAAAATATTAAGATTATGCTGTATTGTTATTCTAAAGTCAACATAAACTATGTTTTTTTTTAAGTTAGAACACGTATTTTATGACGAGCAAACATACATTGCCAAAATCAGAACTTTACCTATTCCTCTATTGAATTGGAATTCCTCGTTAATATCTTACAAGAGTACACTTAACTTGTAAAAAACTAGGATAATGTGCATGCATGAAACACGTGAAAGCAACCAACGCGCTCCCCTTCAGTTCTATTAGAGGTAATATCTGGTTCGTTTAAGGAAACAGTACTATCCTGACCAGGGGAGCTTGAACCCAAACTTCTCCCTCCAAGGACCAAGTTATTTTGTTCTGCACAGCAAACTTTTTTTTTTCTTTTGCAATATTTTTTTTAAGAAAAACCCACAAAAAAGGCAAATCGAAACTTAAATATATTCTATGAATTGAAGAATCTAGAGAAACGTGATTATCCCAAAGTTTATTTAGGTTATGGTTCTTCTCCAAAATATCAACCAAATCAAATTCCTGAGGTAGACATGATTACCGGATGAAGGTCTAGTCCTGGTTGTGCCGCAGGCTGCAGTGGAAGGCTGCCGTGGTCCTGTCTATACATGGCGTGGGGTGGGATGCCTGGGACTGGTGGCGCCGTGAACCTCTGCCAAAGTTAATCATAGATTAATATCATGCACGGCATCGAAAACTGCAAAAGTAGTGCCAAACCTCAAAAGCATCCATAACATGAATTTACTTACAAAACTTGTCATTTGTTCAAGGAGATTGTCATTTCTACGGATATTTTTACTTTGTGGTTGACAATGTAGTCAGTTCTTAAACAATTTCAAGTACAATGTACAGGAAAACAAAAGTCCTGATGTTGATACTACTTTTTTTACTAAAGAAAATGATCATCAATATGATAAACTTTTTTTGTATGGGGAGCGGGGGAATATGACATTATAAATACAGGCGAAAATTAAAATAATATTCAAGCTTGAAGGATTTTACTAGTTTCTTCTGTTAATTATATAATTTTTTTTTCCTTGCAATCAAAATGGTTACTTTATTGATTACACTGCATTGAAAATTTTGGAATAGGGAACTTTTCAGATAAGAAAGTTCAGCGACTAAATATATCTTTTTCCTGAATTTAAGCTTTTTAGATAAAACTTCATATTAGGGCTGGCAAAAATTCGGGTCCGGGTCAATTCGTGTCCGGACAAATCGGACATTCGGACAAAAACTTCGTACCCGGACTCTGTTCGGATTACAAATCGGACACTTTGACCAAACCCGGACCCGGACCCGAATGTCCGAAGTCCGGACCCGGTTGTCCGAATGTCCGAATTTGTAATATGATTTTAGGAGATTCTAACCAAAATTTTGTGTGACCGAACCCGAACCCGATTTTTTAATGTCCGAACCTGGTTGTCCGAATTTATTTTTATAAAATTTTCTAAAGAATTTGGACTAAAATTACATATAAACATAGTTGTCCGATGTCCGAACCCGGTTGTCCGATTGTCCGAATTTGTCTGAACCCGAAATTGTTCAAAAATCCGGACAACCCGAACCCGAATGTCCAAACCCGAACCCGACCCGGTTTAAATTCGGACATGACCGATTGTCCGAATTTTAAATTCGGACATAAATTTGGTGACCGTACCCGATTTTTTCCGGGTCGGACAAATTCGGGTAATCGGGTCGGACAGATTTTTACCAGCCCTACTTCATATTAAATTATCAAAAAATTTATGAAAGGAAATGAAGAAAGTCAATCTATTATCATAACCATAATGTTTCATTTCAAATTTGACAATGCAGTATACGGTCTACCATGATAAAATATTTCATGAAGACATCACATTTATACTCCAATTCTATTATGGCAAATATGTCCTTGAGATAAGAATTGCTTATATATGTTAAACAAGTAATGTATATCATACACTTAGGAGTATGTACTCTGATTACTTACCAAGTATGCATATTTTTTTAACATGTATTTGTTATATATATAGACAAATTTTAATATGTGGTGCTAATATGGGTTATGGGAGTTTGTTCTCCTAATGTAATATTTGGTTGGATGTAATGTAATGCAATCCAATTTGCAATGTAATCATGATTATTTAATTTATGTTAATCATAATTACAAGATAATTCTTTTATTGCAATATTTTCATATAACCAAACACAGTAATGAAAATATAATTACAAACTTATTTTCATTACTTGATTGATTACATCTAATCAAACATTACATAGGAGTATAATATAGGCTTTGTGTTAAACATGTTACTCCACACACATTTGATATTTTTACACGTCGTTTGTAATTGAAATATGTTAAATTTATCATAAATCGGGCCTTAATTTATCGAGCAATGCGTACAAGTCATGAGAAGTTCCATCCCAAAACCAATTGGCAATGGGTGGAGTAACTCCCAAGCTTATAAGCATGTTCAAGGCCTCTCAATCTTCCAATGTGGGACTCTTACCCACTTTATATTTTTCTCCAACAAAATATGCACTATTTTGTTAATACTAGAACCACTTAGCTTCTTGAGTTGAGCGGACTTTGTTCTTCATGTAAAATTCCATGTCTCATTCTATCGTTTTTGTCCTATATAGAATATTTTAAAAAAATTTTAAAAAATAAAGCTTGTTTTGCTAAGAATTTTTTATTATGTTTTAAAATAAAATCATTATAAAAAATTCTTCAAAATAGATAAAATATATTTTATACTAGTGACAACAGAAAATTACTGTTTTCAATGTGCTTGATGGTGTAGTTTTGTTTGATTTAAGAACACAAAAATTCAGATGCATGGTCTTAGGTGCGCAGTGCGTGTAAATGTGTAATAGCAAACAAATTCTAGAACAGAAAGGAGTGAGTTGTTACTGTTGCTGGCAGTGGGCGTGGAAAGCAAGGTGTTGCTGCTCCTGCTGGGGTCATAGCACTTGGGACCTAAACAACCGATATACCAATAAGCCATTTTAGAAAGACAAAGACAGGCATAACTATCGAGAGAGAGGCCTATAATTATTTATTTTCTGGTCAGGAAAAATATTTCTACTTAACAATGTAACTTTCCCATGTGGGTCTTGAAAAACTAGTTTTTTTTTTTTTAATTTCAACACTTGCTGGTATTAACTCTGAGAAGATACATTTATCCATCATGTATTTGTCATTCGGTAAAATAATTGCACAAATATCAGGGCCAATCAGTTAATCAAGTGCATGTACTTAATCAACATGAATTTGCATTGACACGAACTTAATCTCATCTTGAAACTGGTGACTCAAGCATATGTATATATGTCTAGCTGAAATAAAATGGAAATATAGTGCACCAGGATGCCAAAAAGAACTAGGACTTACACGTTGATGCGGAGGGTGCCAAAAGGAGGGATCAGTGGCTGGAGGATGAGGCGGAGGAACGGTCCACGTCTGTGGTACAGGAGAGGCTGGGGAAGCAACTACTTGTTTAGGCCACATTGGCATCCTAGCTTGGGGGTCCATAGTTGGGTGCCCCCAAACATGAAGGGGTCTAAAAGAAAGGTGCATGGTTGTCATAGGAGGGAATCCCATTGTAGGTGGATGCCATGGGCTCAAAACATTCGCACCACCACCCTTGCCTCCTCCAACCGCAACACCATACATCTGCCGCTTCTGGGTCCAACTCGCTGCCTCTGCCTCTCTCGCTAGCAAATGCTTCCGATGTGATCGATATTTCTAAACCCAAACAAACCAAAAAAAAATAAGTTAAATTACTAGACAATCTCATAACCCTAATTAAGCTTTTATTTTTTTGGTCACAAGTTTCACATATTTCCTAGTTAGTAACCTGTTTTAATCCCCATTTTGCATCACTTCGTTTGAAAAGTGTTTGCTCCGAAAGACACTTTCGATATGAGGGTATACAATTTTGCATAATTCTTTAACATCTTTTGATAGGCGACTAAAGTGGACCTTTGATTATAATTAGTCAGTGAAAAAAGTTTTACCTCACCCCTTAGGCGGGACCAATAACACTATTAAAGGCAGCCATTGTAGTTGTAAACATATATAATCCTCAGAAAAAACATGAACGCTTACACGAAAAGAATGAAGGTAGCATTTCCGCCAAAACCAAACAGAAATGTTCTAAAAAGGGCATGAAAAGGAAGAGGGTGAAAAAGAAGAAAAGAAAGGAAACCTGAAGGTGGCTGGCAATGTTATGGCGAGTGAGACAGTCAATGCCCATGAGCTCTAAAATTCGTGAAGGTACTGCCTTGTCAACTCCAAGTTGCTCCACTGCTTGCACGAACCTCCTGTGTAGCTCTGGTGTCCAATCCACCTTCACACACCCCAATACATATATAGTACACCCTCAATCATTCACAACATAGTACTAGTACATGCTTTCACTTTGCACATGTTCTCTTTTACAAACCATAATCAGCTATCTAGATACTATGAAGAGAGTGTAATAAAAGACTATATTCATTACAGAGTTTAGAAAAAAAAAATTCAAAATTAGGATCAGTTCTTTTCATTAAAAAATGAGGGTTGGTAAATGGGAGGGGTTGATTGAAATTGGTAGAAGTGGGATGAAATTGATATTTTTTATTGAAGTAAGTAGAAGTAGATTGAAGTGGGATGAAGTTTGTCGAACTTGGTTGAAATGGGTTAAAGTTGAAAGAAGTTGGTATATTTTTTATGGTATGATGGGTGAAAGTTAGTTAATGTAAAAAGTTGTGAATAATTTAATGGGTTATTGGATGCGAATAATCTGAATTTTGGGGGCATTAGATGGAAATAATCCGAACTTCAAAAATAGCTCTTAGTACTCTAAATTTTACATGTATTTATTTTCAATAGTCTAAGGTCATTTTAGATTGTATTTTTTTTTGCAATTCTAAACGGTATTACCCCTAAAGCAATACAAAGAAATGAAATTAAAGTAGTGTAGATTCATTTTGAAGCTTAAATTTCCTAAAAGAATGCAATCTAAAATGACCTCTAGGTTATCAAAAATAAATACCTCCAAAGTTCAGAGCATACGTTGGAAGTTACTTTAGAATTTCGGATTATTCTCCCAAAGTTCAAATTATTTGTGTCCAATACCCCTAATTTAATAAGTATTGTTGCAAACGTTAATACGTTAACAACCTTTAAATTATTTATGATTGTTTGCATCAAAAATTTATTTATGATATTTTTTAATGTATCTATTGAGGAAGCTTTAAATGTATAATTTTTACATAATAATTTATGAATTACTACTTCAATACACCAACACAAAAAAAATACTGCAGGGTAGTTTTTTTGGTTGAAAACATAATTAAATTTCAGATGATAATTTATAAATTGTGAAAATTTGTAGGAGATGGGTTGAAATCGATTAAAATTTGTTAAAGTAGATTAAAGTTTGATTTTTTTGTTAGAGTTGGTAGAAGTGGGTCGAAGTGAGCTGAAAAAGTTGAAATTGACTAATGTTGATAAAATAAGATTTATCAACAAAAAGAACATACCCTAGTATCTAGATTCTAAGAAAACTCTAAGATAAGATAATCTTGGATCAAAGGAGGAGGTCTCCCTTGCATCTTAGGACATTGACCATGCATAACCTCATCCTCGATTCACCTTCCAATACTAAAAAGACTGGAAGAGAGCATCAGAGATTGAACTTCGGGGAGAATACTAGCTAGCTAGTTAGTAGTGCTGGTACAGTTGACTAAATTAAAATTGAACTACTTAATATTGAGATACTAAAAGTATAGTAATTAAGGTGACACCGATTTTTGGTGAAGCTTCTTCTATATTCCATGGTTAACAATCATGAACGGTGAACCTTAATCTCAATCATTAAGGGAAAAACACTAGTTGTCTTTTTACAACTTTTAATATATGACTATTTCTTTTAAAAATTGGATGGCTTTGTAGTAAGTTAGATTTGTGTAAATAAAACTATAGATATCTAATAGTCATATAAGATTTATAATTTTACCTTGGGTTTCCGCTTTCCTTGGTTGTTGTCGTTGTTATTGCCCTTTGTATGCAAGGAAGACGATTTCTTCCCTTTTTCGCCCTCCTTGAAGGATGAATTCACTGTGGTGATGGATTCAGACTCTTGATCCTTCCTGCTCTCAATCTGCCTCTCGTTCTCGGGTACTTTCCTCTTCACACCGCCCTTCCTGTCCCCTTCCACTTGCTCTCTCTTCTTATTTCCCTCAACACCATCTCCATCATTATTATTGTTGCCCTTACGCTCCTCTATTCCACCCAACCCTACGTGTTGATTATCGTGAGGACTATTATCTTCGACGGAGGAACTATTAGCCTCCGATTCCTCTCCCCCACTAAATGAGAACTCGGCCAAGAGCTCGGGATCCATCTCAAGATCCGGCAACACATCGCAGTCTTGCATGCTCATGAAGAGATCATCGAAATCAATGCTATCCAGCAAATTGCCCCCTGAAAAATCCGGGAACTCGTCCCCTCCAATTGTGAAATTCGCCTCCATGGTTTCTTCTGCTTGTCTCTTGTGCCCATCGTTGTTGCTTGTCAAGGGTGAGACTGCCAGCATTTACGAAGTTTTCCCTTCGACCTAAAAGGTCAAAAGCAACAAGAAGATGCAGGTGTATAACAGTAGTAGTACTTAAAAACACTCTTCTGAATAGATGTACATATAGTTTTATAGTATGGTGGTAGTCAAAATATGGTGATTTATGATTATATAATAATTATAAGCTATGATTATTCTAACTGCTGCAAAAATATGTTACTGAGTTTTTCTGGCTGGGTTTGGGGGGAGCGAGCTAAGTGGAGAGGGAAATGGAGTTGCAATCTTGAGAGAAAAGCTAGAGAGAGATGGAGAAGGGCGCTGCCGTGGGTATGTATGTGCTGAGTGCGTGGCCAATTTGATGATGGCCACAACTTAGAGAGTTAAAAGCTTTTTTGAAATCTCTCTGAAGATTTTGTTTTTCTTTTTTGTTTTTGTTTTTGTGTTTGTCCTTGGTATTTAAATATTTAACTATATATGCACTGTATTTTTGGTGCTTTTAGACTTGTGGACTCCTATTTTTTGAGCTTAAATTTAAATTGCTTTTGGTCCCACCTTTTGAATGCATTATATGGTTTTCCTCTTTTTTCTTTTTCTTTTTTATTTTGGGGTTTGTTTTCGGGAGGAGTGTGAGGGTATGAAAAATAATGTCTGGAGTAGGGGACGTGTCATTGTTCGGCTGCTGTCTTATTTTTCAAATGGCCATTTCCAGATGCAAACAAGGAGACATAAATTATATGTATCGGTTATACAAAGGATAATGTTATTCCTCATGGATATAGATTATGAAATAAAAATTCTCCTTATGACAATTACATTTTTATCAAAGGGTACGTAATTTGAATTTAAATTGATGATTTATCGCCTAGCTACACTAGATGATATCTACTCAATCAATACTGTTCTCTTTTTTATAAGAAAAATGAAAAAATCATTAATTACGAGAAATATAATACCTAAAATGAATATCTCACAGCAAGAATAAATTCAAAACATCAAAATTATATTTCTAAAAAGCTAATGGTAAATATATTTTTCATAGATTCTAAACTCATACATAGCATTATTCTTGCCGTCAATCATATTCTTCAATGTTCATGCTTTTTTCTCAAAATATTGACAAGTTATAATATAACTTTATTTAGTAGGTATCTATTTGATGTATATTTGAAAGTAAGAGTTTCATATTATAACCGCATAAAATTTCATCGTTAACTTATCCATTAATCAAATTAAATAGATCTAATATGATGACATCCAAAGGTATCTACTCCGCAAGAAAATTACTCTCAAAATTTCCTTATCTACGATAAAATGCACAAAGGTGATGTATCAAGCCCACATTATGTCGAGCAGCCTTAATCACACTAAAAGCAGACTTGGCAAAACTGACCCGAGACCCGAACCCGAACCGAACGACCCAGACCCAGACCCGACCCGACACCAGAAATATGCTCACCCGAAAGTGGATCCGAAACCCGAATTGACCCAAACCAAACCATACCCGCCCCGATATTTTTTACAAAGTTGCTTGTTTTGACATGACGAGCGTATTTGACCAATAATTGGTTGACCCAAAATCGACCTGACCCGAACCATACCCGACCCAAACCGAAACGACCCGAAATATCACTTAACCCGAACATAACTCAACCCGAACTTGACCCAACTCGTACCCGAACCGAATGACCTATTTACCAAGTCTAACTAAAAGTTAAGAAAATAAACAATCAATCTCTCACAAAATGAAAAAATTTATTGAAAAAAGATATAAGAATACTACTAAATACCATGTAATTGAATAAAATCTTAAGAGTGCGAAAATTAAGGCCTATCACTAGCAATTATGCATGATGATAGCCTATTATTGGAGTAGAAGGAGGCTAGATGGGGAGAACAGGATCCTTTCTTGAGAAAGGACTACTTAATTAATTTTCATCCTCAAAAGTCTGGAAATTTCAAAGGCAAGTTTACCGTTCTATCTTACAGGTTGTAGTTGCGTAATGGAAATTAGTTGATGGAATTTTGTAGCAGGAAATTAGGCGGGATTTCGACGATTGGGAATGAATCCTAGAGCAAGGCAATAGTACTATCACTCGTGTATTCTTAAAGTGAACATAAATTATCATAAATTTAGACCTAGTAAACATTGGTCCACGATCTGAAACAAAAAATAGAACGACTCGGATTCATATCTGAGTTGAACTATGTCGGAAATATATAGGGACTTACCTTGATGCAAAAACGTTAGAATTTACTGCTCGGGAATTGCCCACGAATATGGTTGAACTAGGTTAATGGTGGCTACTAGAGTCATCGTATAGCATCATACCCCAAACCCAAATCTCGTAGATGGCTAGATTTAACGTGAGGGATAGGGCGGAAAGAGTATTGAACTAGGAATGGTAGTTTCTTAATTGTACGTCATTCCTTATGTGCTCATCCCCTTTATATAATAGCACACAGCTTGTAACGAAATTAGAGGATTAATTCAATTGATTAATACTCAATTAATCACTTTGTAACCGATATAATAATTGGAGATTATGCTGCCATAATGTGACCGTTATTTGTGGTCTATGTGACCGGATATGATTATATACTCAATATAATCGTCCGGGCTAATATGGTGATGATGGATAGATTTTTCCTTAAACACTTATGAAATTCCATCTCAGCTTAACGGATTTCCTAACATGTTCTCGCTAAACCGTATACATCATGGCCCTTGAAAAATGCATTAAGGTAGCATCATCAAGCTTCGACTTCATACAATAACTTTAAGTCAAAAGTCCATCGTTCATAGGGTCACACAGTAATAAGAGATAGAGCAGTCAATTATCACTCCATGTGTTGATCATCTTATAAGCACACATAGTGTGACATGTGTGCCGTTGCATAGCTCCTACTCAGTTGGGTACGTCACTCCTTATGCCATATGAATTGTCAGTCTAGATTTTCACCCAAGATCTGACATGAATCACTAGATCAATATACTGAATGTTGATCTTGACACTCAAGATTCGGCTTTTAAGACTTCAATATGAAATCTTATTTCATTCTTGACTCCATTGAGTCTCATCTTAGACTTAGACTCACTAAGGCGACTATATTTATTTTACTCATACACTTCTAGTATGAGTAATCAATATTGCATACCGACTGCCAATATGATTCAGTCTCATCATACCCGCTACTCAAGCATCAGGGCGATTGCCTGTGTGACTAGGCTAATCAGAACCCTATGACATTTCAATATGCCTAACATGCGAAAACAAATCATGAGCATTTTGTTCATTTGCAAGGAAACACGTCCATCACAAGACACATCTAAGTACTAAACTTTATAAATTCCTATACTCAACAAATGAGTTTTGAACGTATCACTGGGAATAGGTTTAGTCAAGGGAACATAATCACCTTGTTAGGTCTATATATACCTCATGGAAAGGCTTTTTGTTTCTATGGTAATCAGACATACAATCTACCTCCATAGCCAACACTGTTGTGCAGTTTTGCTTCTTACTGCACCATGACATGACCCTCCAACTAGAATAAAGGCATGTCCTGAGGTTTGACCTAGACTTATTCGGGTAACCACCTCAATTGTCACTTGAGCATCCTCTCAACTTGAGGTCACCTCCTTGATAGAAAAAGACTAAATTAGCAATACCACGAAGCTACTACTTGATTCTCTTGGCGACTTGCCAATCAGCAAGTCTTGGGTTACTTTGATAACGACTTACCAAACTAACGCCAAAGCAATGTCAAGGCCATGTACATAACATGGCTTACATTAAGCTTGCTATGACACTAGCACAAGGGACATTGTCCATTTCATCATCTGTTTTAGGGCACCTAACAAAACTCTCAAGGTTAGACCCTTTTCTATTGGAGTATCTATGGATTCGGAATATAAATCCAAAATTGTTCCAAGACATTTTGGTGCATGCATGTTGGGATGATTTTGAATTATTTCCACTCCTAGGACATACTTAGTTTCACCCATGTCCTTCATCTCGAAGACATAGGACAGTCACCTTTAAGTAGCTTTGATCAACTCCAAGTTGGTCATAGCCAGCAGTATATCATTAGCGTACAGGGTAGGAAACATAATCCCCCATGTTGAGCTTTTTACATACACGTGATGGTCTTTTGAAAACATAGATAAGCCAAACTAAATTATGGTTCCATAGAATCTAAAGTACCAAAATCTGGAAGATTGCTTAAGATCATATATGAATATTTTAAGATGACACACCTTGTCCTCTTGTCCATTGGATACATAACCAATGGGTTAGTCCATATAAATCTCTCCCTCAAGATTACCTTTGAGGAAAGCAGTCTTTACATCCATTTCGAACATTGCAAAGTCCACATGGGCAACCAGGGCTAGGAGTAGCATGGTCTGAACTCATAGATCAAACCATCTGCTCGACGTTTTATCTTAAAAACTCATGTGTTTTCAATAGACTTGCGTCGGGGCAGAGGATCAATGAGTTCCAAAACCTTTTTTCTTTCCATTGAGTCCATCTCATCCCTCATGGTTTCCATTCACTCTTTATGATTTAGTGAATCAATCACCTCTTGATAAAAGGTAAGATCCTCAACTTCCAAGGAAAGTGCATATGGACATTTCCTCTTCAGCTTAGAAATGTCGTTGAGGAATTCTTCCATAGACACTCATTTGGATCTTGGGACCTTCATTCTATCTACCTAGGTGATAAATTCCTCCCCTTTTCTATAAGAGGTATGAGATCATGAATCCTTCCGCCTTTCTCTAAGAGGTGTCTCTAAGAGGTATGGAGCCCTGATCGCGGAGAGAAAATTACTCCCACTTTCCATTGGACGTAGGATCCTGAACGTGTGGACTGACCACATGTTCAAGAGTAGGAGATTGAGGACTAACCTTATTCTTAGGTTGACTATTCTCAACATTTTGGAGATTAAGGACGAATCTCATTCTCCTTAACAGACAAACCTTGACCATTCCTATCAAATAAGGGAGGTGAACCATCCTCGGTGACTTAGTGAGAATTCAAATCATCCCCCTCACCGAGAGATGGTTGAAGGTCTTGTTGCAACTCATACAAATTAAGGCCCATAGTAAAATTTCACCAAAAAGCTTATAAACTTATCCTCAAGAAAATCGACACTGTGAAAATTCATGTCACGAAGAAACCATTCACGATCTCGATTAGTTCGAAGAGCTCTAATACTCCGTTCCAATTAAGTCCTACTACCGCCTTAAAGTATATGAACACATCAAGTACCTAATAGCGGTGAGAGGTACATATACCTATATCACGAATATATCACTGCATGATGTGCTTTCACATTCATAGGCCCGCAGATGTCTGGAGTGAATGAACATTAAGAGATTCGTTGGGCTCGAAGCCTTACTAAAAGACATCATAGTTGCTTTGCTAGCTAAACTTGACTCACACATGGGCACCTTAACCCTAATGAGTCGGCTTTAAGAAAACTATATTTAGTTAGTTTGATAACTCTATCTTGACCCTCATGGTCAAGTCGAGCATGCTTAAAACAAAATTAAAAATGAGGTAAAGATGGAAGATGTCTTGTTTCATCCAAAACATTGAAAACATCTTTCAATGTGGCATGGCCAAACAAATTGCCATTGTATACAATATCTAAGACATCTAGATGAAAATTAAAGAGAAAACTAATATCATAAACAAAAGACAAAAAGGAACATCGCACCCCAGGTGCATAGAGCGCGTCGTGAAGAAGAAACGAAGTCCCTTCACAGAGTTTCAGATGATATGTCCTTAATCCAAGGACATCTTCTTCATCGTCATGACAATTTGTTAACCCACCGGGTAGTAATGAAAGTTCACGAAATCACCTCGATCCTGAACTATGTGTTTGGTTGCTCCCGTGTCTACAATCTACTAAGGATCATAATTGGCAACTAATACTTGGGAGCACATATATTATCCAGGAGCAACAATAAAAGAAGGTACCTTAATCGGCTCAGGACAATTCTCAAGCGTAGGATTCCTTATTTCAACACTTATAGCACTTCACACGTGCTATATGCGTCTCTTTATTTCTCTTAGCCCTTTTCCCTTTTGCAATACCAACCTTAGGTCCGAAACTTTATGAGGAAATGAATCTAGACGAATATGATGCTAAGCTGATCCCAAGTGTACTCAAAAGTCGGATAACTTTTAATTCCCTCACTAGATCGTCATAGATGCAATATGACAAAGTATAGCATGTTAATCGATCCAGTCTCAAATCATTTTGGGTATGCCTTTAAGTTTTCTCGATACTGCTCAATAGCAGTACCATCTTTGCCATTCTAGGAGACCTAGAAACTAACGAGTGTCACTGTCGCTTCGCGCTCGTTCAGAAGAAACTAAATCTTCTGACATTTTGTGTCATAGTCAGCGTTATCAAGCTATTCATTGCTAAACAAATTACCAACTTCATTTAAATTGCTATATGTAGGTGTATACATTTTAAAATTAGACATGAGGCATATTGTCAAATAATTAAATTATCCAAAAAAACTCCATCATTCATGCCGTATGATCGAAAATTTCGCTAAGCTCATAATCATCACATACAAACATGAATTAGAAGTTTTTATAATTTAATTATCATATATTTCCATAAAACAAAATTTATGGAGAACATTATGGTTAAACTAATTAACATTTTCGAAATATCACAAAGATATTCAACTTTATCATGTAAGCCAAATTTACACGAAGTGATATCATTACATAAAGCAAATTTATATAACTATTAACATGTCATTTAAAAATCTATCAATGACATATCAACCATAAAATTCAGATTATTATATAAAACGTATTCATGAATCTATATTGCAAAACATATTCGAACAATAACATGTTGCAAAAGAAATTCATTAAAGCCCAAGGAACATTATATAAAACATATTTATATAATTATAAATAACATGAAACTTATTCAAATGTCATTCGCAAATTATAAAACACATTCATAATTTTATAAATTTTGATTTCATGAAACGAATTCATAAAATTACATAATATGAAATGAATTCACACTCATTAACTTGGGCAAAGGAAAAGTGCTAAAACAATTAGCAAATTTATTACAACTTATGTAGTTCGTATATATGAAACACACTTACATAACACTATTAATTGGTGATTGACATGAAACATATTCATGTAATCAAATGCAACATAATTTGTAACATGAAATACATCCAAATATTAATCGTAATTAATTATATAGAATAGATCCATAAAATATCAAAATTTTGCAGGAAACGAATTCAAAGCAATATTCGCAAATTATATAAAACATATTTATATAATATTACAAATTTAAATTTCATGAAACAAATTCATAAAATGATCAAATATCCTATATATTCAAATAATAGCGTGAAACTTATTCATGTAAGGCTTAATTAATCATTTTATTAACTAGAGCGATGACAGAACAATCAATTGATTCAGAACTACTCATTTATTTGCATAAAATTATTAAATCATGAAACATATTCGTGTAAATGAATATTATATAAAATATATTTATATAATATAAGCTATAAAACATAACCTATGAAACATATTCGTTTATAGACCAAGGGGGGCAACATTAGTCTAAATATCACATAGATATTTATTGAATTCATGTGAGACAAATTTACATAATACTAATTTTATATATGAAACAAATTCATATAACTTAAATCCATTTGTTTATCCACAAGTCGCTCAGCATGAAAATTTCAAAGTTGATGCATATAAAACGAATTTATATACGACATTATACATATTAATGTGTTCTATAATGAGTTCATACAGTCTGAATTTAAAACTAATTTGAAATCATAATTCAACTAATGAACTAATTGCATGAACTATATCAATTTATAGACGTAATGAAAATCATACTTAAACAATAATATTCTTAACATGCCACAAATTACAACCCTAATAGTTTAAAAGATAAATCAGGTTTGAACAATATTTGCAGCCCAAATTTACTATGAGTAGTACCCAAAAAAAAAAAAAACCTCTAAGAGTCCGAGACCCATCTCCCTTTTCCTCCAAAGGGTTCGACCTCTTCTCTCTCTACCTCCAAAGACCCTCAGGCTCTAACACTCTTAGAACAACGTCTCTCTAGTCGATGGCTATTTCTGTTGCCCTACCCAGACCATACCGGCCTCTTGCTGCAACCACCCGCACTACTGCCTCCATCCCATGGCCGTTTTTCGGTGTCAACTCAGAGACAGGCCACCACGGTTGCTCGAAATACTCTGTAAAGACAACCCACATGATGAAAACCGCCGATAATCCCTTCTCAACCAAGCCTACGGCCTACATCTACTCACATTCCAACATAACCACCATCAGAAACGTGTAGATCGGCCGCCGACGCACCGCCAGGGGTCGTTCACTTGCCTAACGCGCCACCTCCGTGGCGACGCGTGACATACACGCGCCGCTTAATCGGCTTTTTTGTGTGGCCCCCCGATGGAAATGAGTAGATCGGCAGCATTCAATGGCTTAAGGAGGAAGAAAACGGCAAAAAGAAGTTTTCGTTGGCGACGCGTGACTCACACAGTGCCGCCCTTCCGGTGGTTCTGATGGGTGTGTTTCAAATCTGACTCTCTTGTTTCTACCATTTAATCATTCTCTTTTTTCAGTTTTATTTTAAGGATAAAGCTGGGTTTTATGAGGGTCACGAAGACCCCGCCAGATACTCCGCCACCGCGGCCAACCACAAAGGCGCAGCTTTTCTAATTTTTATGTGATGGCGGCGACTAAGGCCTTGGGTCAGAGTCAGGGGTTAGGAGGATTGATATCTTTAGGGTTTGGGGAAAAAAATGTGCCTTTAGCATCAACTAAGTGTACACAAAATCATGCCCTTTAACTATTAAATAGCATGATTACATCACATATTATTATATAAATCATGCCTCATGCTCGTAGTCAAGCTAATTTGTGATGTACGCAATCATTAATATTGGGTCTGATTTTATGGTTTTGTTGTTCTGGGTATCTAAAGGCACATATACTATCATAAATTGAATCGACTAAAAAGAAACTTTAGTCAAATCTGATGGGGTGGGAGTGATCATATCACAGAAGCATGCTTGAATGTTTTGGTTCCATAATTACGAAAATTAAGCAATAAACGTGATGGGCAGATAACAACAATTAATCATGCTTGAGAATAATTCAATACGGTGGAATGTGGACAAATCAATCGGCGCTAAATCCGAGCAACTTAGGCTCTGATACCATTGTCGGAAATAAATAAGGACTTACCTTGATGCGAAAACGTTAGAATTTGCTGCTCGGGAATCTCTAGGGCTAGCAAAAATTCGGGTCCGGGTCAATTCGGATCCGGACAAATCCAACATTTGGACACTTTGACCAGACCCGGACCCAGACCCAAATGTCCGATGTCCGGACCCGATTGTCCGAATGTCCGAATTTGTGATATGATTTTAGGAGATTCTAACTGAAATTTTGTCTGAGCGAACCCGAACCCGATTTTTTAATGTCCGAACCCAGTTGTCTGAATTTATTTTTATAAAATTTTCTAAAGAATTTGGACTAAAATTACATATAAACATAGTTGTCTGATGTCCGAACCCGGTTGTCCGATTGTCCGAATTTGTCTGAACCCGAAATGGTTCAAGAATCCGAACAACCCGAACTCGAAAGTCCAAATGCGAACTCGACCCGGTTTAAATTCAAACATGACCGGTTGTCCGAATTTTAAATTCGCACATAAATCTGTTGACCGTACCCGTTTTTTATGGGTCAGACAAATTCGAGTAATCGGATCAGACAGATTTTTGCAAGCCCTAGGAATCGCCCACGAACATGGTTGAACCAGGTTGGCGGTGGCTACTAGAGTCACCGTATAGCATCACACCCCAAAACCAAATCTCATAGATGACTAGATTTAGTGTGAGGGACAGGGTGGAAAGAGTATTGAACTAGGACTGATAGTTTCTTAATTGTACGTCATTCCTTTTGTGCTTATCCCTTTTACATAATAGGACACAGCTTGTAACGGAATTACAGGATTAATTCAGCTGATTTATACTCAATTAATCACTTTGTAACCGATGTAATAATGGGAGATTATGGTGCCATAATGTGGCAGTTATTCTTTGGTGAACAAACTCGAAGTGAGACAAATTGATTTTGATACAAACATCCAAAGTGATCCGACCAATAACCAAACCAACCTGAAACGTGGCTTTCACCCAATTAACTTACATTGCAAATGACCTGACACTATTCAATCCTCATCTAAAATTACCTTATCCAAGGATGCTTTGGATCCTTACCCAACTTAGTTGAATTCAAATTAACATAACTCGAACTCAAGCAGACTTATAATGGAGCATACACGGGATGGGCCAAATGAAGCAATCTTGAGTTCCAAATTTCCCCTTAGCAACAAGATATGACTTGATTTAAAGGCTAGGTCACCAATCAAGACTAAGGATCCACTAAGAATTATTTAAAGGCTAAGCCACCCACAATTCTATAAAGGATTCCACTCAAGACTCACCACCTTTGATAAAGATAAAGAGAACTTAAGATTTTGAGAGAGAGAAAGCTTTAGCTTCTTTGCATATATCCAAATCTGATTTTTACAACATAAGGCCTCCCTTATATAATGAGAGCCTTCAACAAGCTGAAACAAAGGGGGAACAAGGGGCCTTACACGTCCAAAAAGCAAGAGGAGACCAAAAAGCAATGACAAAAGCTGAAAAGTGCTTTATGCTTTTGTCAGTAACTTTCAGTTTACAATGGTCAACTTCAAACAACTATATCTCCTTGGTTTTTTACTCAAATTGAGTGAAACAGACCTTACTAGAAAGCTCAAGAATTCAACTTTCACTTGGATCTAGTAGGCAGCAATTTGGAGCTACCGTTTGGGAGATATAGGGCAAAAGGTACAGAATGTGTAGGCTAGGACAGTTTCTGCAGCATCTGGAAAAAGGCTCTACTTGACCTAGTACCAAATGCCTTAACCTAGAAATATTTTTATGCCCTTTTAGATGACATAAAAAGGTTCCCAAAAAGTGGGTTTGCAACATTTTAAACCCATACTAAACTTGAATAATCAAGTCCACAAAACCAGGTTAAATTGCAGCTAGCATATACCTTACTGTTTTAGGCCTTTCTTATTATCTCCGTGGGTTTAACTTCATTTTGAAGGACTAAACCCTTTAGAAGGCCTCTTGACCTTCCTAACATAGAAGAGTAACACATCCTAAAGGCGTAGAATGAGGTTGGAATTGAAGCTCCAAAACAGCACATGGGCTAAGTCCCCTTTAATGGAGCTTATAAGCATTAAGGAGGATGTGGGAGCTCTCTTGGACTTGAGTGGGCATGACACTTGCTTCATCCTCCCTTTATTGATTGTGATTTTCCCTCAAATCATCACGATCTTCTTCATCATCAAGGTAGGGTGTGAGATCACCCACATTGAATGTAGCGGATACACCCATATCTTCGGACAACTCTAGCTTGTAGGCATTATCATTCACCTTCTCAAGGATCTTGAAAGGACCATCCCCTCTTGGCATGAGCTTGTTTTTCCTCCTTGATGGAAACCTTTCTTTGGTCAAGTGTTAACCATACCAAATCCCCAATTTAAGGTGGTAGCCTTGCAGTGCTTGTTTGCTCTTGCCTTATACATCCCATTAGTCTTCTCAATCTTTGCCCAAATCTATTGGTGAAGCCTTTTCATCTCCCTTGCCTTCTCTTCAACCTCATAACTCACTCTAGACTCAAGTGGAAGTGGCATGAGTTCTAGGGGAGTTAGTGGGTTGATCCCATAGCATGATTCGAACGGAGAATGGGCCATAGTAAAACTAGGAGTGCGGTTGTATGCAAATTCAGCATAGGGAAGCTTGAGATCCCACTCCTTAATGCTTTTACTCACCAAGCTTCTAAGCAAAGTAGCAAGAGTTTTGTTGGTGACTTCGGTTTGTCCATCCATTTTAGGAAGGTGGGAGGTACTATACAAAAGCTTAGTACCAAGGAGTCTCCACAAACACCTCCAAAAGTGGCTAAGAAACTTTGTGTCCAGATCAAACACAATGCTCTCAGGGATACCATGAAGCTTAACAACTTCTTTGAAGTAGAGGTGAGCTATATGAGACGCATCATTCGTCTTCTCACATGGAATGAAGTGAGCCATCTTTGAGAAACGATCCACCACCACCATAATATAGCATCTTTACCCCTTTGAGTCCTTGGAAGAGCAACTATGAAGTCCATGCTCATATCCTCCCATGGACCATTAGGGATAGGAAAAGGAGTGTACAACCCTTGGTGGAATTGACTCTTGGCTCTTTGGCAAATAGAACACTTGAAAATCACCTCATGAACATCACCTCCCATCTTAGGCCAAAAGAAGTGTTCCTTGAGCATGCCAATGGTCTTGTTGATCCCAAAATGGCCGGCTAGACCTCCTCCATGGACTTCCTTGACAAGAAGCTTTCGGATATGTCCCTTTGGGATACAAAGCTTGTTACCCTTGAATAAGAAGCCCTCTTGAAGAGTATAAGGGCCATGCTTGCTGCCCTCTTGATCGTCGAGGTAGGGCTTGAAATCCTCATCCTCTTGATAGAGATCACGGATGAATTGGAAGCCTAGGACCCTTGCTTCCATCACGGCTAGTAGGGAATGCGCCTTGAAAGAGCATCCGGAACCACATTGGTGCTCCCCTTCTTATGCTTGGCCACAAATGAGAAACTTTGCACGAACTCAACCCCCCTTGGATTGAGTTTGTGTTGGCCATTCAAATACTTTAATGCCTCATGGTTTGAACGGAGCACAAATTGTTTTGGCCTTAAGTAATGAGACCAATGATCAAGAGCTCTCATCAATGCATAGAACTCTTTGTCATATGTTGAGTAGTTCTTCCTTGAGCCATTGAGTTTCTCACTAAAGTAAGCAAGGGGGCGTTGGTCTTGCATGAGGACAACCCCTATGCCAACTCTGCTCATCACAATCAACTTCAAAAAGCTTGTCAAAATCGGGAAGGGCTAACACCGGGGCCTCACATAACTTGGCTTTGAGCTTCTCAGAGGCGACACAGGCTGCCTTGGTCCACTCAAAGGATCCCTCCTTCATGCACTCGGTGATGGGGGCCATGAGGGTGCTAAACCCTTTGATGAACCTCCTATAGAATGATGCCAAGACATGAAAGCTCCTAAATTCAGTGAGGGAAGTAGGAGTGGGCCATGACTTGATGGATTCAACCTTGGATTGATCCATGGAGATACCATCCTTGGAGACAACATACCCCCAAAAGGTGACTTGGTGTTAGGTGATAAATTGTCCTATTTTGTGTGTCTCTTTCACCCACTTTTAGCTCGTATAATAACTTAATCTTTAGGATTTTTACTTGTTTTATTTACTGTTGTAGGTAATAAATTTTAAATAGAGCAAACGTCGCGAAAAGGAGCGAAGATGGGACAAAGCGAAGAAAAACAGCAAAAACCGGTAAAAAGGGACACATGGGGGGGCAAGCCATCGTGCCAGAGAAGTGGCACGGTGGGGTCGTGCCACCCTGGCATGGTAAGGCCATGCCACGGTCGTGTTTCCCCCCTTTTGCCCGTTCGCTCGATTTTCTATTCAATCCTCCTTCGGCGTTTTTTTTCGAGGATCGCTCGGTGGTCGCTTGGTGCTTCTCTCTGGCGATTTTTAGGCTAGGTTATAGGTTAGTTTATCAAATAAAACCTCAATAGGATGATCAGTTTAGGATTGAAGATTGTAATCTTTAATTCAACCTTTGGTTTTCAAGTTCCTTCTATCAATTCAAGACTAAGTTTTCTTCCCTTTTCTCTATTTATTTCATTGTTGTTCTTGTTTATGTTTTGTTGGTTTAATTCCTGTATTTGTTTTGTTTAGTTTATATGTTTAGTTTTCATTGTTGATTTATGTTATTTAGTCATTTAGATTCATTTTATTTCATCCTCTTTGTTTTCTTGTTCAAGTTTATGTTCTTGTTTGTTAGTTTAGGTTTTGATGTGTTTGTGATGTTTAGTTGGTAGATTGTTTTAGCTTAGATTGTGATTAGCCTCTTGATGGCTAATTAGCCTTGTATTTGGCCTAACCATATCTAATCTATGCTTAGAACTTAGAGTTTTCCTTCACGCCTGCCAAGTGTTCGATGAAATGCTTGAAAGAGCTTTGATCCATATTTTTGGGTGATTGACTTATGCTGAGAGGTGAGGTCAATTAGCTAGTGTGGGAGATGAAATAGCCGAGTTCGGGACATGAAAATAGTATTCGAATTGAGTTAGGTACGGGGGTTGCTAATTTTGTGGTCTAATTGGACTAACCCCATGAAAATAGGTGGTTAGGCTAATTAGACTAGCTCATGACCCTTGAGAGAGGGCTTGGGTAGTCTTCGAGGATGCAACCGACCATCTCTAGTTCGTGAAGTAGTTTGGGTAGGTTAGGACTTGTCTCGATTAGTTGGCTCGTCCATTGGTGAAACCACAACTCCAAGTCGCTTCTTCTTTGTTTGTTAGCGTAGTTTAGTTTATCCTTTTTTTTTCTTTGATTTTGCCTAGCTCGAGATGCTTTAGTTAGCCCTAGTAGTTGGAAACACAACTCTCTACGGACGACACCCCAAGTACTCAACGATACACCTTGCACTTGGGGTTTACAAACATTTAAACTGTGTTTTTTTCCTAACAAGTTTTTGGTACCGTTGCCAGGGAGTTGGCATTTTTCAATATTGGGGTTTACTTCAGCATTCAAGACTAGGCCTTTTAGAAAAACCAAAAAAAATTTAAAAATCAAAAATTTCAAAAAAATTAAGATGGCTATTTTCCATTTAACTCAGTTTGAGCATGAACCTTTTTGGCAATACTTGTCTAGGTTGAATGATTATCGTGCTCAATATGTGCATTTCGCGTATGAAAAATGGGAAATATGAGATGTTGTGCTTCAGGGAATAACACATGAGACTCGAGCCATCCTTGAGTCCATGTATTATGGTGGTTTGCATTCTTTAACTGATGATGACTTGTGGGATTTGTTTGAGTCTCTAGCCTGGCATCAATGGCAATCTAATGATGTTAGGGACCCATATCATCACTATTCTTACCCTCATATGTTGTACTCTTTTTGCCAATCTTTTGACCATGATATGAATTCTTGTCCTTATTATGATGTTTTCGATGAATGTTATGCTAGACTTGATGCCATGATAGGGACATTGAATGAGCACCATGAGCATTTTGTTAGCAGGATGAGGGAGTGTAGTTTATTGCATGATATCGACCCTAGTCTATCTTGCCCTAGACTTGAGGCTTGTCTCTATGATGATTGTGATTCTTCCCTTCCCCTAGAGTCTAATGTTGTTAATGATGCACCTTTGACCGACCTAGGAGAAGTGTTTGACCCTCCCTTGACCCCATTGACATTTGTTGCTCCATCCTTTTGTGGCACACCTATGGACACTAGTGTTAGTGACTCGATCTTATTTGCTTCTCACCTTCCTGTAGCTCAATGCATGGGGATAGAGATGGGCGAGACTTCTCGGGGTGATGCTAGTTCTGTAGTGGATGTTTTACTTTCTTGGTCAGGAGGACTTACATTGGTTGAGCCATATCTTGAGGAGGCTCCTTTCGAGGAGTTGTGTGATGAATCCCCTTTACTCTCCACCACGCCCTTCCACTTGCATGCATTCCATGAGTCGTTAGGTGACATTCGAGGGTATAATCCCTCTTTGGACCCTTATTGTGCATACCTAGAGGACATGCCTAGAAAAATTGAGCGGCCCAATTTTGTTGATTATTATTCCGATTTTTCTATGGCATTTGATGAGTTTAAGAGGCCACTGGCTTTGTTTGCTCTATCTTTACTAGTGTCCTCTTATTCACATTATTTTGAGATGCATTCAAAGGCACACAATAAGCTTCTGCGAGGTTTGGCTGCATCCAAGCTGACAACTTGCATCTTGAGAGACAAGGAGTGACTGATGCTCCTTGCGCCCCGACGGCATAGTTCGGGTACAATTAGTACCCGACCTAGTATACTTGTTCTAACTCTTCTCCATTCTTTTTATTTTCTTTCTTTTTCTTTTTTCTTAGTTGTGGATATTAGGATTGTGTTTTTGTTGGTGATCATCTTGAGGTGAAATTTGGGATGTTGTTGAGCCATTGATGGCTATGACCACCATTTTTTGTATTTTTGTGCACATTTGTGTTTTGCGATTGGTGGTGTTGATGGATTGGTATATCTTTGTTTTTGGTGGTTAGTTTTGTATATATGTGTGGTCTTATTTTTAATTTGGTGAGTGTTTTTGGGAGAGTATACTAGCTTGTATATGCGTGTAGGTTTAGTGTTCTTGTGTGTGTTTGTTTTGTTTTGTGTGTCTTGTGTGTGATTTTGTTTTCTTTATTTTTGTATGTTTTGTGGTTGGTGATGCCTTTCAGCTCCCAATGAGGACATTGTGAGATTTAGGTGTGGGGGTGGGGTCATCTACCCTTTTATTCTTTTTTTTATGAAAAAAATTTTCATTTTTGTGTAAATTTTTCAATTTTTCTCTTTTTTGTATAATTTTTCTTTTTTTTTGGATTTAGGGGAGTTTTGTACTACTTGATATGCCTTGATCTCTTATACCTTAGCTATTAGTTCGTATATAAGTATGATGTGCATGATAAGATTTTTGTCTTAATCATGTCATTCTAGGCCTCAGTTTTAACCCCAATAGACGATTGTGATTTTACAATCCAATCCTGATTTATATATGATCATTATCTTAGGATCTTAATCTACCATGATCGGCTTTCCCACTTGTCTACTGCACAGTTACCCTTGTATGTACTTACACCCCTTTTACAAAAATAAAAACAAACAAACTCATGCGCTACTAGGTGTATCCCTTTGAGGCGTGACAAGAGTTCGGAATGACAAAGAAGAAGAAAAAGAAAAAAAAAGGGGAGGAAGAAAAGAGTTAGGAATGACAAGTACCCATTTGAGGCATGCGCCACTAGGTGCTGCCCTTTGAGGCAATACTGCTACTGGGAAAGCTTGTTTTCCATGTTAGCAAATTAATAAGGTAGCTTGTGTCAGTTAAGTAGGATTGAGTCTTATTTTTAGTAAGCCAAAGTCATAGGGTGATGATACACTTGCACACCAGGCACCAGGATGGATTCAATGTTGTCATGCGTCGTGGGGTGAAAAGCTGATGTCTGGATGCCATTATTTAGGATGATGTGTCCTGAAATGCATATAATGCTTGTGTACAGACTGATACTTGAGTTACTAGGGGGTCTTAGTTGATCTGATTGTGTACAGTTTACCCCGATGTATATATTGTGTTTTGTTATTTTTATTTTTTGATTTTTGTTTCTCTTTTCTTTGTTTCCCTTTTTGAGATTTTGTGGGTGTATCTTCTGCAAACCATCACGAGACCTCACTCGTCCACTTGGGGGAACCAAGGGGTTTAAAGGTCTTGTTGCATATGCTAAATGCAACCGTGATTCCTACGAAAGTGATTTAGGTTCTTAGGTTAGTTTTCATTTTGTTTTGCTCGAGGACGAGTAAAAGATAGGTATGGGGGTATTTGTTAGGTGATAAATTGTCCTATTTTGCGTGCCTCTTTCACCCACTTTTAGCTTGTATAATAACTTAATGTTTAGAATTTTTACTTGTTTTATTTACTTTTGTAGGTAATAAACTTCAAATTGAGCAAACGTTGCGAAAAAGAGCGAAGACGAGACAAAGCGAAAAAAAACAGCAAAAACCGGAAAAAAGGGATACAGGGGGGCCGAGCCACCATCCCAGAGAAGTGGCACGGTGGGGTCGTGCCACGGTCGTGCTTCCCCCCTTTCGCCCGTTCGCTCAATTTTCTATTTAATCCTCCTTCGGCGTTTTTGTTCTGGGGTTGCTCGGTGGTCGCTTGGTGCTTCTCTTTGGCAATTTTTAGGCTAGGTTTTAGGTTAATTTATCAAATAAAACCTCAATAGGAGGATTACTTTAGGATTGAAGATTGTAATCTTGGATTCAATCTTTGGATTTCAAGTTCCTTCTATCAATTCAAGACTAATTTTCTTTCCCTTTCTCTATTTATTTCATTGTTGTTCTTGTCAATGTTTTGTTGGTTTAATTCTTGTATTTGTTTTGTTTAGTTTATATGTTTAGTTTTCATTGTTGATTTATGTTATTTAGTTGTTTAGATTCATTTTATTTCATCCTCTTTGTTTTCTTGTTCAAGTTTATGTTCTTGTTTGTTAGTTTAGGTTTTGATGTGTTTGTGATGTTTAGTTGGTAGATTGTTTTGGCTTGGATTGTGATTAGCCTCTTGATGGCTTATTAGTCTTGTATTTGGCCAAACCATACCCAATCTATGCTTAGAACTTAGAGTTTTCCTTCATGTCTGCCAAATGTTCGATGAAATGCTTGAAAGAGCTTTCATCCATATTTTTGGGTGATTCACTTATGCTGAGAAGTGAGGTCAATTAGCTAGTGTGGGAGAGAGAATAGCCAGGTTCGGGACATGAAAATAGTATCCGAATCAAGTTAGGTCCGGGGTTACTAATTTTGTGGTCTAATTGGGCTAACCCATGAAAATAGGTGGTTAGGCTAATTAGACTAGCTCATGACCCTTGAGAAAGAGCTTGGGTGGTCTTTGATGGTGCAACCGACCATCTCTAGTTTGTGATGTAGTTTGGGTAGGTTAGGACTTATCTCGATTAGTTGGCTCGTCCATTGGTGAAACCACAACTCCAAGTTGCTTATTCTATATTTGTTAGCGTAGTTTAGTTTACCCTATTTTTTCCCTTTCATTTTGCCTAACTCGAGAAGCTTTAGTTAGCCCTGGTAGTTAAAAACACAACTCTCTGCGGACGACACCCCAAGTACTCAACGATACACCTTGCACTTGGGGTTTATAAATATTAAAACTGTGGTTTTTCCCTAACACTTGGGTGTAGAGAACTCACATTTCTCCAATTTCCCAAAGAGCCTTTGAGCCCTTAAGAGTCAAGACCTTGAATACCTCTTCTAAATGGTGTAGGTGATCCTCTTGGCTCTTGGAGTAGACTAGAATGTCATCAAAATATACTACCATGAATCTTCCAAGAAAAGGCCTCAAGACTTCATTCATCAACCTCATGAAAGTGCTAGGGGCATTGGAGATGACGAAAGGCATCACTAGCCACTCATAAAGTCCGCCCTTTATCTTGAATGCCATTTTCCACTCATCCCCTTCTTTCATGCGGATTTGGTGATACCCACTTCTCAAGTCATTCTTGAAGAAGATGGAAGAGCCATATAGTTCATCAAGCATGTCATCAAGCCTAGGTATGGGATACCTATACTTGATAGTAATGTTGTTTATGGCCCTGCTATTCACACACATACGAAAGGTGCCATCCTTCTTGGGGACTAACAAGGCCGAAACCGAACATGGGCTCATGCTCTCTCTTACAAACCCTCTTGTCATCAATTCATCAACTTGCCTTTGGAGTTCTTTAGTCTCTTGAGGGTTACACCTATAGGCTGCCTTGTTAGGGAGAGGAGCACTGGGAATGAAGTCAATTTGGTGCTCAATGCCTCGGATTAGAGGGAGGTCGGGGGGTAGATCTTGTGGGAAAACATCTTTGTATTGTGAGATGAGGGGGCTAATTTTGGGATGTAAGGGAGTCACTTCCTCACTTTTGTTGCTTTCAAGCATGAGTAAAGCTAGAATTTGCTTACCCTTGCTTAAAGCTCTCTCAACCCGTGTTTCACTCAACATGAGAAGGTCTCTCTTTCTCTCACTTCCCACCCCGGGCTTAGTTTTGTGGACTTGGTTTGGAGGTAATAGGTTTAAGACTATCTTTTCCTTATCAATGACCAAAGAGTAAGTGTTCTTGAACCCATCATGTATGACATGCCTATCAAATTGCCAAGGCTGATCCAAAAGTATATGACATGCACTCATGGGTACCACATCACAAAGCACATTATCTCTATACTTTCTACCAATTGAAAAAGAGATGAGTGCTTGCTTAGATACCTTAATGTCACCACCATCATTGAGCCATTTGGGATAATAAGGCTTGAGGTGTAAAATGGTAGGAATGTCAAGCTTCTCAATAAGTATAGTAGAGGCTACATTATTGCAACTTCCACCATCAATGATAAAGTTGCAAACCTTGTCTTGTATGGTGCACCGAGAGTGAAAGATCATGTCCTTTTGAGCCTTGTCATAAGGAGTGTCTTGGGTATGTAAAACCCTCCTCAAGACAAGTAATTCACCTTCATCGGCCTCAAGTTGAGTCTCTTCTTCCATGTATTCTGATTCCTCTTTATGAGCTTCCTCTTGAGTCTCCATCAATAGGGCCTCTACTTCCTCAATTTCTTGCATGGTCATGACTCTTCGGTTAGGACAATCATATTGGAAGTGTCCATACCCTTGACATTTAAAGCACTTCTTGCCCTCAAGCTTCTTGGGCAATTCCTTTGGTGAAGGAAGAGCCACGACTTTGCCCTTGTCATCCCGTCAGGTGCCTTCGGATTTAGGATGAATGAAGGCCTTGAATGGGGGTTTTAAACTTACTTGCTCCTTTGGAAATGGTTTGGTGAAGACCTTCTTTTCCTTCTTTCTCTTCTCAACTTTGCGAGCTAATTTAAAGACATCATCCAAGGTGAAATAGGTTTGAAGTTTCACCTTTCTTACAATAAAAGGGTTTAACCCATTGAGAAACCTAGCCACTGTTTGCTCTTGGGGTTCATGGATGCCTCCCCTCAAAAGGAGTTGCTCAAACTCCCTCATGTACTAACCCACACTCATATTGTTTTGCTTAAGTGAGAATAACCGGTTGTAGATGCCTTGCTTGTAACTCTCGAGAAAAAATCTCTTGTTCATGAGAGATTAAGCTTCTCCCATGAGTTAATCTTCCTTTTTCATTTTCTAGCCCTTTGCTTCTTGACATTTTCAAACCAGAAGGAGGCATACCTTGTAAGTTTGAGGCTAGCAATCTTGAAACTCTTCTCATTATCATAGCCTTTAGCTTCGAAGATTCGGTCCACGGCTTGAATCCTTTCAAGGAACTCATCAGGATTCAAGTTGCCATTGAACTCCGGTGGCTCAACCTTGATATCTCTAAACTCATCCATAGGAGGTCTCCTACCTCCTCTTCTTGGATTGCTTTCTATGCTTGAGTCACTAGAGAAGCGTTGTTCATCCCCATGATCACTTGGCTCTTGAGCTCTTTGGCCTCTTTGGAGGGCCAAAAATTAGTTGGTCATTTGCTCAAGTTGCCTACTAATTTGCCTTACACTTTGTTGTAAGGCTAGAATGGCATTGTCTTGCCTCATGATATGAGCTTATTCTAGGCTCATACCTCTCGGTATCCTTGCTGGTTGGGGAGAATCAGTGGAGGGGTTTTCTTCATTAGACATGATGAAAGTGGGAAAGCAGAAGAAGAGAGGTTAGGGCTCGGATAGGAGGAGGCACGGTCATGCTAGGGAAGCACGGTGTGGAAGCAGGCTGGGAAAGGGGTGGCACGGTCGTGCTTGGTGGCACAGGGAGGCCGTGCTTAAGTTTTGGTAGGTGGAGGAGAGGCACGGTCCTGCTTTATGGCACGGGCTGGGTGTGCTGTGTTCCTGGCCATGTGCACAGTTTTTGTGGATGGAGAATTTGTGGGAGGTTTTGGTGGGGGCTTGTGCTGGGCTATTTTGTGGGGGCTCTTTGAGGAGTAAAAGAAGGATTTTTGTGAAAGAAAATCAAGTTTAAGCTATGGTTTGTGGCTTTAAGGAAGTGTTTAGCCAAGGTTATGTAGAGAGGGCTAAGCTAGCGAGAGAGGTATAACTTTAACAAGGTTTGTTCACAATAAGCATGAAAGAAAAACTTGACAAGGATGAAACTAAGTAAGGAAATGTGATATAAACTCAAGAACACCAACCTGGATTAACTCTGATACCAAATGGAGCGTACACGGGATGGGCCAAATGAAGCAATCTTGAGTTTAGTTCTAAATTTTCCCTTAGCAACAAGATATGACTTGATTGAAAGGCTAGGCCAGCAATCAAGACTAAAGGCTAGGCCAGTAATTAAGACTAAGGATCCACCAAGAATTGTTTAAAGGCTAAGCCACCCACAATTCTATAAATCATTCCACTCAAGACCCACCACCTTTGAGAAAGGATAAAGAGAACTTAAGATTTTGAGAGAGAGAAAGCTTGAGCTTCTTTGCATATATCCAAATCTGATTTTTACAACCTAAGGCCTCCCATATATAATGAGTGCCTTCAACAAGCTGAACGAAAGGGGGAATAAGTGGCCTTACACGTCCAAAAATCAAGAGGAGACCAAAAAGCAACGACAAAAGTTGAAAAGTGCTTTATGCTTTTGTCAGCAACTTTTCAGTTTACAATGGTCAATTTCAAACAGTTATATCTCCTAAATTTCTTACTAAAACTGAGTGAAACAGACCTTGCTAGAAAGCTTAGGAAGTCAATTTTCACTTGGATCAAGTGGGCAACAATTTGGAGCTACCGTTTGGGAGATATAGGCAAAATGTGCAGTATGTGCAGGTTGGGATAGTTTCTGCAGCATCTGAAAAAAGGCCCCACATGACCTATTACCAAATACCTTAACCTAGAAATGTTTTTATGCCCTTTTATCTGACATAATAAGGTTCCCAAAAAGTGGGTTTGTAGAATTTTAAACCCATACTAAACTTGAATAATCAAGTCCACAAAATCGGGTTAAAACCGAGTTAAATTGCAGCTAACATGTACCTTGCTGTTTTAGGCCTTTCTTATTATCTCCGTGGGTTTAACTTCATTTTGATGGACTAAACCCGTTAGAAGGCCTCTTGACCTTCCCAAAATAGAAGAGTAACACATCCTAAAGGCTTAGGATGAGGTTGGAATTGAAGCTCCAAAATAGCGCAAGTCCCCTTTGATTGAGTTTGTGAGCATTAAGGAGGATGTGGGAGCTCTCTTGAACTTAAGTGGGCATGAAACTTGCTTCATATAACCTATTAGACCAATCGGACATTGATCCAACTTTCCTTGTATATCATTGTAACAATGTACTTTAGGAAAAGGTGATGGATTACATTGTCAAGGCTCGATTGAGAAATGAATCCGTACAGCTATTTACATTAAAATGTAGGTTGATCTAATGAACATGGTATAGTTCAAGTGTCACCTAAGCTTGATATCTTTTACTCATAATGTGTTACAATTATTCCAAACAATTTATTGAATGATTAAATCTCTATAAGACCCAATTCGCAATCGACTGGAGATTGATCGGAGTCCTAACCCAATCCTCATAGAACCAAAGTTGGCCTGCTTGCTTTGACATGACATTGTCCCAAACCCAAATTTCACTCAAATTGAACCATTACCCTACCCAAATATGATTGATGCGCAGTTCATCCCACATGAGCAAAGACTCAATCATACCAACATCGAACGACTCATTCTCTAGATCTTATAATTTAAGAACAAATTTCACATATAACATTATTCTCTTCATCTTATTCTCACCCCTTGTGTCCCATCCCCCCACTTGTGGCTAAATGTTGAAAATGAAGCCTCTAGATTATTATATTGGGTGATGATAAAATGTTCCGTAATGGGGGTAAGTAAGGTTCTCAGGTACCTTGAAATCTGATCAGAACCGACCAAACAATTTTGATTCTGGTTCCTAAAAATGAGGAACCAGCCCTATCAGTTCCAATTCTCAAAAAAATATCCATAACCGGAACCTGAAACCTGTTTAGAAAGAGAAAAATGAAGGATTTTTTTTATTATACTATTTTAGGGATGAGACACTCATGATTTCTTACCCCAAAAAAGAATAAAGAAAATGACAAGTAAAAGATGATTTTACACAATTTAAGATTGGTAATATCTTTTTATTATTCTATCATATCACTTTTTTAAAATTTAATAGATAATAATATAATTTTCAAACGATGACAAGACACTTTAGAAGTGTCTTCTTATAAGACATTTACAATTTTGCATTTCAAAAACTCCTACAAACAAGATGGCGAGATTGAGATATTTTAATTTTTACTATCTCTATTCCCCCCTCATACATGTGGAACTCTCTCTTGCCAAACATTATGCCACCTTTAGTCATTATCAAATTGGTGCAACCTTGTATGGTTTACTTTAAATAGTAGTCTGTCTTAGATATAAAATCTTCTTATGGAAACTTATCATAAAACAACAATGTTATTGTAATACTGCAAAGTAAAGGTGGAAGCATAGTTTGAAGGATTCAAAGTGACTACTTGTATCATCGTAAATATATCTTTTTTTTTATGAGCTAACTCTTAAGAACTCTACAATTAAGTGTGCTAATTATGGATTACTCTTGGAATGGGTCACCATCTAAAATGTTTCCTAAGTAGCGTGTGAATGAAAATAAAGTACATTGAAAAGGCAAGCAGTGACTTGTAGGGCCAATCATAGAAAAAAGAAACTGTTCATGGTAACTACCCGCAACCCAGGAGGGGCCAAGACGTTACAGGTGACATTAGAGTTGAGCCACAACACTGAGCTGTCAGTTAGTGGAACAAAGATATGAGATTAGATTGCTAGACAAGAGGACGCATAAGTCAGCGAGTGCATACGCCATAACGAGGGCACTATATTCAAGTAGAAATGAATTTAATATCCCAAGGTACATATAAGAAAAGGCTTACAGGATTTGAAATTATACTAATATCATCAAATGTGCACATTTCTTTTTGAAAAACCTATTTTGAAGAACTCTAGCAATAACTAAGTATATTTATTATGGATAAGTCTTGGAATGAGTGATCTCTCAAAAAATTTTCCCAGCTAGCGTGTTAAAAGGACAAAGAACACTAAAAAGGCTTGTGATAATTTGTGGGGCTAATTGTCGATTCTTGAAGTCATTCATGATAGTTGTTCATGGCCGAGGAAGGAGTCAAGGCATTGTAGTTATCTTACGTTCAACTTATCAAATGACCACGTCAACCATCTCACAGTAATTGTTGTGAAAACATCTTCCCCCAACAATGTATATTTAAATGATTGTTGATCAATGAACGATGACAAACTATGTTCTTAGACATTTCAGGTTAAAAAAGAAATAGTGCATCATTTTAGGTGAATGTGCTTTACCTTGAAGTGCGGATGTAGCACAAGCTTCCCCTCACCTTGTTTTACAATAGCCTATTGCAATTGTTGAGATTTAAATCCCACAACATTTCACTTAGAAGACTGTAATACCTAACTTGACAAAGCTGGTGCAAAATTGAAAACCCGAATAAATGACTTGAATCCAAATCTGACCTGAAAATGAAACAATTAACCCGAAGTGGACTTCAAACTGAAATTGATTGGAACCATGCCTACCCAACCTGAACATTTTTTTCTCGAACCAATTGACCTAAAGTCAACCCAAATCAAAATTGAAACCAAACTAATTTTGGTTGACCCAAACATGGACCAACTCAACATTAACCAACTCAAAAATGGACTGAATGATTCATTTGCCAAGTGTATTTAATCACACCTATGGACTCACTCAAAGTTGATGCAAAGGTCCAAAGTATTCTATTCTTGTTTGATTGATTTTAAATGAAAGCACAACTAAGTTTGTGATTGTTGTGCATATGTGCTTAATGTGTTTATATTTAACTTTGGTTATTTAGTTATGTTATGAGCATTAGTAAGTTTTTCAAAGTCAGTTACTATGATTGGTATTTATATGTTTTAACACACCACATATGTTATTAATTGATGATGAACACGCTAAGTACCCTGGATAGGTAATGCATATCTTGCACTTAGGAGTGTGTGCTCCCACTTTTCACGTATATATATTTTTCCATTATGTATTTGTCATATAGAGAATTTTTAATATGTGACGCAAATGTGGCTTATAAGAGTATATACTCCTAGGTGTATGGTATAGGCTTTGGATTGGATATATTTTATTTTATTGATTACATGTCTGGATTAAGATATTTTGGATGTGTTTGGTAGAGGGAAAAATCATTTTCCCAGGAAATCATTTTTCATGAAAAATATTTTCTCAGGAAAAATAATTTTCCACTTACATTTTCAATTATTTAGTAGAATGAAAAATCATTTTCTTTCCACTTCATTTTTTGGTATTTGATAGAATGAACCCCGCAGCCCTCACTTTACTTTTTTTTACCATCAACCCGTTCCGCTGCTTACTGCTCTGATCCAACCAATGAATTATATTTCTCTCTCGTCTTCAAAATCAAATCCAAAACACCAACAAGAAATATACTCGGTAATAAACCCAGAAAAAGAGAGAATCAACATTAATGAATCTTAATTTTTTAACTATTCTTAGGGATTACCTAGTAGAATTTTAGTAATATTAAACCCAGATAAAAGAAAGTAGCGAAGAAGGAGATGATGGGTGTCTCAGACTGCGAAGTTCTTGAAAAGGGTAACAGTAACAAGGTCAGAGAACTTAAGAAGTAATTGCAGAGATTGACGATGGAAATCATCGATGAAGATGATGAACATGAAGAGGAGGGGAAGAAAGAGAGACAAAATTAGAGTAAAATTAGAGTTATTCTGGGCACAATTAAAAGAAAATAGAATAATAGACAAAATTAGGCAATGAAAATCGGGCCTGGAAAATCAATTTTTCTATTTTTTCAAGGAAAAACAATTTCCTTCACATGTGGTAAAATGATTTTCCCCTCCTTGTTATACCAAACAATGTAAAGTGAAAAAATCATTTTTCGGGAAAATGATTTTCTCCCCTACCAAACACACCCTTTATTTGATACATTTAGCACAATTTAGTTTCCAACCATTTGCATAATAATATGACGGATTGTTGATTGACTGTATTGCATAATTTAGTTAAGGTTTACAAAATCTGTATTTGAAGTATCTTGGAAAGGATTGTGTAGTTGGCTTGATTGGATATTTTGGCAATGATACAAAAAAGATCTAACTGCCAAATCAAGAGAAGCAACAATCAAATTGAGATTTAGTTTAAGTGCTATTATTTGAAGTAGTAGAGTACTCTAAAGTTGCAATGAAGGACTTCAGAATGAACATCAATGCCAAACCAGAATATTTGAGGACTTCCCTAATTTGTTTCAAGGTTGAAATGAAGAAGGAAGTCTATATTTATTCAAGAGTAGAGCAAGAAGAATAAGACAGGAAGGCCCGTGCATACGGAAAAGCTATTTGATTGTAATCTTGCTTTAATTCTCTTATTTGTGACTGATTGTGTAATAAATCTTTTTGTAAGTTGTAAGAAGAACGTCTAGAAAAAATTTCTTAGAAGTAAGTGCTGAGTGAACAACACTTGTGAGAACTGTGGGGATTCTCGTTACTCAGCCCAAAGAACATAGTTGACAGTTGATCAAGAGAATTATATATAAGATCAAGTGAGCGAGCTTCGGAGTAAGTGAACACTTAAGGAGATTTGAAGAGTCGGAAGAACTCTTCCATGTAATACTTTTAAAGTGAATAGAAATGGCAATAACTAAATCCTAATTAGGGTTGAGCATGATCGAGTATTTGGTTTATTTTCATGGAACTGGACACAAATCCAGTTGGAATTGCTTATTTGCAATTTTTTTCCCCATGTAATTTTAAGGATCTAACTTCAAGTAATGACCAGACATTACAACAAATAATTTGACCAACAAAAAATGAACGTTCTTTGGAAAACTTCCACCACCAAAAAAACAAAGATCTAACATCCGAAAGATGCCCGAATTTTTTCAAATAAAAATTTTTAGTTGTCTGCAATGATAAAAAAAAATGAAAATTGAAAAAGAAGGAAAAAAAAAGGAAATTGAACCCTAGAGGTAGCCATAGATTGTTGGCATGAGAAAATAGATGTGTCGGAGAAATCAAACCCACAATAGCTATGAGTGGACGGCTAGAGTAAGATGGCATAGAAAGAGATGGGAGATTGAAACACGCAAAGTTTTAGAAAGAAAGACCCAGAATTACTATGGTGGTTGGCCGGGAGGCACACCTGAGAAGACAACGAAAACCACAACATTGGTCGTCAGACAAGATAGGCATGCAACATATATAGGATGAGATTTCAGATTTTCATGAGTGAGAACAATAAACCAGACTGACAAGGGGGAGAATGAGAACGACATTGTAAATTAGACTTTTTCATATATGATATATATGCAAATACATCTCTTTTATATATATATATATATATTAAAAGAAGTTGGATCACATAACTGGGTAACGGATTTGGGTTCGGTTCCAAACTTTTACTACCCAGTCTCAGAACCGGTTGTCCCTGGGTCCTGAATTTTAGAACCAGTCTCAGTCCCGCTTCAACTAGCTTCGGGTCTAGACCTGGTAGGTCCAAGCCAGGTCCGATTACGCATTTTTTTGCTTAGCCCTAATCGTAGCAAAGGAACCTTAGGCAAAGATTAGCCCAATTAGTTTTGGTGAACTTTTATAACAAAGCGATGTATTTTGTCCCATTTTCATTTTTACACTTTTATTCATTCAAAAACTCTAGTCCATAGTTTTTGAGTTTTTTACTTAGGGTGTCAAAGTTGCTTTGATTGCATTAATTTTTGCAAATCACCCTATTCACCCCACAAAGTGATGATATACTTAGATTTTCACATTTAGAATCTACACAATTTTTTTACTCAATTTAATCAAAAAATTTAGTGGATAGTTTGAAAGCTTTGAAAATGTATTATATTGCTAGCCTGTAATAAACTACCCTCACCTTATTCGACATAGGAAAATGATTTTTTCAGTTCTTTTTTTTCGGAGGGGTGGCTTTTTGAGTAACTTTTTATGCGCTTCTAGGAGCACATGCTCTCATTATCCACGTGTATATATTTTTCACGCGTGTATTTATCATATATTAATTTTTTAATATATATTTTATGGTGTGACTTACGAGAGTATATGCTCTTAGGAGTATCATAATATATTGGACTTTTTCGCCCAACTCCCAATATAATGGAATTTGGTATTTTTGCTTAAACAGCTAACATAATGAAAGAAATTCATATCTATCAAAAAAAAAAATTCATTAAAACAAAAAAGAGATTAGCCTTGTGAAAAATGACGAAACCACATGCTTCCTAACTGGTGACGCCACTTACCTCCGTGACGCGGCATGATGGACGCCAATCGTGCACCCATGAGTGTGACTCATGTCTTCCTTTCACTGCCTTCGCTCCAAAGCATCTTTCTTCGACGGCACCAGCAACGGCTACGTACGTCGCCCCTTGGCAATATTGGAACAATTGATATCTCCAAGGATACATCTTATACGAGATCCTTTAGTGAGTGACTAGACAGTCTACAATTTACTCCTTAGGACGCGACCCTTTTTTGAACCCTGCCTGAACGCACACTATAAGTTGGGGGTGGAATTTGTGACAGACTTTTTGACGGAAAA
>JACYFF010031955.1:39324082-39460507 GCA_017589665.1 Selenicereus undatus | reverse complement strand
CAGTATAAACAAAATAAAAAAGAACAAAACCTATTAAAAAAAATAATTTTTTAAATTTTTTATTAATTTTTAAATTTTTAAATTTTTTAAATTTTTTTTATTTCTATTTTTTATTTTTTATTTTTTATTTTTTTTATTTTTTGTATTTATTTTAATTTTTGTATTTTTAATTTTTAATTTTTTAATTTTTTAATTTTGAATTTTTTAATGTTTAATTTTTTATTTTTTTGTATTTATTTTTATTTTTTATTTTTTAAAAAATTAAATTTTAAATTTTTTTTTATTTTTTTGTATTTTTTATTTTGTTGTATTTATTTTTTTATTTTTATTTTTTTATTCTAGAAAAACAACCAATGGAAAATTCCAAAAAAATAAAAAATATAAAAATTTATACAAAAAATTAAAAAATTTAAAAATTTACGAAAAATAAAAATTAAAATAAAAAATTTAAAAATTTAAAAATTTAATATAAAATTTAAAATTTGAAATTAAAAGAATTAAAAATTTAAAAATTTAAAAATTTAAAAATTTAAAAATTTAAAAAATTTAACAAATTTAACAAATTTAAAAATTTAAAAAATTTAAAAAAATAAATAATAAAAATTAAAAATTAAAAAATTAAAAAATTAAAAAATTAAAAAATAAAAATAAAAAATAAAAAAATAAAAATAAAAAATACAAAAATACAAAATAAAAAATACAAATACAAAAATACAAAAATAAACAGAATAAACAAAAGAAAAAAGTACAAAACACAATAAACAAAAATAAAAAAATTTCATCATCATTAATTATTATAAAATTAAAACTATTACATTATAAAACAAAAAAATATTAATAACTAGTCCTTCAATTTGATTCAACTATATTCAATTTTTACCCACACTCACCACTTTTTTCCACACTTAAAAAAAAATAATACACTCACCCACTCCTTCCCCCCCTTTCCCACAATCACCCATCCCACACCCCTCATTTCCCACTAAAAAGAACAGGGCCTAAAGACAACCCAACGTAAATGCTTGAGTATTATTCGTATTGGCTCGACTTGATTCCCAACATAAAGTTGACAGCTCGACTTGATTCCCAACATAAAGTTGACATCAATTCTTCAATTAGACCTAACAAAGCTAAATCAAAATCTACAGTAGGAATCAAATGATTTAAACTAAAGTTCAAACGAACATTTGAAATAGGCTAATTTTAGTTGGATTTGAATCAGATGACCCAACCCAAATTTTTTGTTCTAAAAGTATTTTTCTTTGTATTACAATATTATTAGACCAAACATTAATTGATTCAAAGTTGAGCAAAATTGAAATTTATCTGGCATAAATTGTACCCGAACGCAAATTTCATTGCCCCGAACAAGACCTAGTTTGAAACTAATCAATATCTAAAATCAAATTTCTGTTTAGAGGTCTATTGTAACATGAGCGTATCTTCAACAAGTTTATGGTTTTATCTTTAAATTCTTGAAGAGATAAAAGACCTTTTTTTTGTTTTTGCTGGAATAAGCTACAAGGGACATGACAATCACACACACACACACACACACACACACACACACACACACACACACACACACACACACACACACACACATACGAACAATTAACTTCTAGGTCTGCTGTGGTATAGGTAAATATTTATTCAATCCAGCAAATTTGGATAAAGATTTGTGGAACTACCCAGGTTTGGATAATAATTTTTTGGAGTACGACTGTTAGGGTTAATATTCTTTTAGAGGACAAAAATTTATTTTTATACCCCTGGGCTTTATGAACTTTTTGCTTTTGGCCCAATTGAGGTTTAAAAAGCAAATACTCAAAGTTTTGGGCTTTTTTGCCAAACTAAGCTTATGTTTTTGTTTAGACTTTTTATAATGACTTTACTGGTACTAGTTATCACAATCTACTACTTATATCGTAAATATTATATTTTCTGTAATTAGAGGTCCACTATGCTTAGCAAAAATAATTAAAGCTTAATTAAAGAGTTTTGACCGTTACCTAAACTTAGTCGGCGTTGGACCCTGATGTTTTTCTAGCTTCCGGTTTATAGAGATTACTAATCACAACCACATCTTCCTTAGATAAGGCACATCACAGATCCGTTTCATTTCCTACCGCGGACCGTAGTCACTAATCAAGTTTTTAATCTTTTTAAGGATAGTGGAGCTTCAATCAAGAAATTATAATATTGAAGACATAAGTTTCGACTGAATAACGTTCCCTACTCGGAAACTTTCTTTATTAAAAGCTTAAAAGTGGAATATTACAATGGAAAGCTTTGAAGATGGACTTAAACAGTTAAGATCATCAGAGATGCTTACTCATAAAGAAATGGAGAATCTCAACTTCTCTTTTACTCAATAATGCTCAAATGACCATATTCTTTCTCAACGCTCAACCCCTCATTTTATAGAGGGAATGGGGGTACATTGGATCCCCTAACGGCAGTAGTACACACTGATTTTTCATATGAATACAGTCGGTTGCCTTATTTTTCAGATCTAACACTTGCGAAAATAGTACAGTAATGCGACTTTGCAGAGCATTTTAATGCTGACAAGATTAGTCGTCATTATTGAGATTCTACATATCTTCATCTCCAATAATATCTTCCAAACCATCATTGTTTGGATAATCATTAAAATTTTTATCAAATTGAAGATGATCTAGATCCCATTTCTAAAATAATTCAGGAAGATTTTTCTTTCCTTTTTTGACAAGAAATTTCCAACTCCAACATCAAAGAGATAATCAAAGACATCCTCTGAAGTCGCTCATTCTACCTTTATATATTCATTAAACTCATTGTGGTAGGCGAAACTAGTGTTTTTGCAACGCATTAGTGTCTTTTCTTGTTCGATCAATCCCCAACTTTGATGATAGATATTGTAAAAACCGACGGCTCTTGCTAAAGTAGGATTAGTAACTATTTCTCGTTGCTCTGGAAACCATTCTCGTCGTCGATCATTGGAATTGTCGAAATAAACTACCTGAACGAGATAATGAGCTGGCTTGACTTTTCCATTTGCATACTTGATTAGTGGACAATGTACCTCCAGATATAGGCATCTATTATTTGAGATTTTTGTTAGACTATCAGGAGATGTAAGAATCCAATGGATCGTTTTGAACATGCATTATTGAAACTTAGTTAGTTTTGAGAAAAATGGGTACTTTGGATATGAAAATTTCATAAAGTAAACTACTATCCCATATTTCCAAGCTTTAATGACGGGCTCATTTAGAGATATTGAATTTGGTGAGAAACTAACACCACCAACTCCAGATTTATTGGAAAAGTAGATTATTGTACTCTAAGAATCCTAAATATCATAGAAATAATTATGATAATAGTTAATGCAAGCTGGAAACAACTCGTTGAACCATTTTTCTTGATTATGAGAACTTATTTTTTATTGAATAGCATAAGGATATCTTAGGTAATTAACTTGTAACTCTAGAAGAGATAAATCTTTGGATTATTAGGTAGGCAGAAGATAACAAACTAAAGCATGATCTCCTTTTTGCATGGAACTCCAAATTATCTATAAGGAATTTACTAGAAGGAGTAACCCGTTCTAGTAGTAATAGCATTCCATATAGGATTTCCTCATTTTTTGATAGGAGTTTTGCTATGATGATCATCATTGGCGAGTTCTCGAGAACTATCTGCCAGATAATTCTTCGATGCCAATATATGTTCAATAAAGAAGGACAATTGGTTAAGCCATAATTACCAATGCATGAGTCACCCTTGTGCTTGCATATTCGATAAATTCTTTTTCACAAAACCAAGTATTCCTTTGCAATGAATTCGAATAAGAAAAGGCTTTGAGGCTAAAAAGATTGAAAACTTTTCAATTCCCCTCATGACTGCAAGGACTTCTTTTTCCATCGTGGGATAGTTACATTATGCTTTAGTAAAACTCCTCCTACAATATTCGCTAAATTTTTCTCCTTCTTTGATTTTGAGTACCGCACTCCGGTGCTCATTGTTGGCATCTGTCGAAAGAATTAAATCATCTTCTTCATTAGGTAAATTAAGAACATGAAGATTTTTACACATGTTTTTGAAGTTTTGAACAATCTTTGAATCATTAGGGGTCAATGTCTAAAATACTTCTTTCTTGAGTTTCTACTGCAATGGCTTTCTCAATTAAGCTAAATCTTTAACGAAATCTGAAGCATAGACAAGGCATCCAAGAAACCTTTCTAATTGCTTTCTATCTTCAATCTTTTCAGGAAAATTTTCTATTTTCTCTAGAATATGCTTGGGTAGAATGATTTATCGAGCTTTTATCTCTAAACCTAAAAACTTAATTTCTTGTTCAGCATGAATACGCTTGTTTTTTCCAAGTATAATACCATGATCGATGCATCTTTGGGTGACAGCTAAGACATCATCTTTGTGCTATTCTATGGTTTTGGAAAAGACAAGGACATCATCAATGTAAATAAAAAAATATTGATTAAGGTCTTTGAAGATGTCATCCATTCTTCTTTGGAATATTTGAGGTGCATTCTTCAGTCCAAATGGCATTACTATACTCATAATGTCCTTAAGGGGCACTAAAAGTAGTTAAATGAATGCTTTCTTCATCCGTTTTAATTTGCCAGTATCCACTTTTACAATCCATTTTTGAGAACCAAGAGGCTCCTCGAATTCTATTAAAAAGGACTGTTTTGTTAGGAGTATAATAACCACCAAAGATAGTATTATCATTAAGCTTTTTGTAGTTGATTACCGTCTTGTTTTTCCTCTTTTTTCTTCAGCATGATTTTTTACCATGAAAGCAGGACAAGTGTGAGGACTCTTGCTATTCCTAATTAATCCTTTATCCAAAAGTTCTCTTATTGTTTGTCCAATTCTTGGATATCCTGGTGTGTATACATCATTTGTTTGACTCGAATAATAGTATTGGGATTTAACAAAGTGATTTTTGCAAACGTTTTGTCTTTATCCCAAAATTTTAGAGGATTATCACAGTAGAGTTCTTTGCATAATAGTTCTTGTTGTTCGACAATATGCTCTTTAATAGATAACTCAAGTAATGAGATTGTTAGTGCTGTCTCACATTGTGCTAGCCTTAACTTTTCACAATGCTGGTTGAGAAGAAACTCAATTTTCTGATGAGTATTAACTTTGCTTAATATTTCATAAGGAACTGAGTGATCATTAATTGTGAATATTATCTAGTTTATGGTCTGTATGCAAGGGGATATACTCTCTGAAAATTATTTCAAATAATTATATCATGAGAGGGTTAATCAGTAGCCCATAGAACTGGTATAATGCATTAAACTTCTCATGATTCTATGGATAACCCTTCAATGGCTTCATTGTGGCTCATAATACTGTTATCAGCTATCCTTACTTGTAAAGGATTTTTGGCTCTTTTCCCATAAATTCTGGAAATAACAATCTCTTTCCAAAGCATACAGAACAATCACTATCTATATAGGCACATAACTCGTATTTATTATATTCCTCTAAACATACGTTTATTGGGATATAAATGCTGTTAGGATTTGATTGGTAACTTCATAATATATCTCAATTGTCATATTTTTGACTAATTCATCTTCATAGATCGGCTCACTAACTGTTCTTGTTTTGTACCCAATAACTTTTCTATCTAAGCTCATACTTCTGTCTACACTATATCTTGTAGGTTCAAAACTCATTTTACTTATTTTAGTGGTCATACTAATTGTAGCATCTTCTTTAATCCCTTCTTTAGTTGAAGAAGATCCTTCACCCCATTCTAATCTTGCATTCATGCTTCTTAATAATTGAGATTTAATGGTAATTTTATCATTCTCATCAATTTTTATCACATTTTTCTTATTGATTTTTGTAGGGTTGGCCAATCTAGATATCCATGAACAATCAATCTTTATCTTCTAAGGATTATTGAATTTAATCATCTGGATCTTTTGCATAGAGGTAGGACTTTCAAAGTTTTCCGCCTCTATCATTGTTACCTTAGTCTTTGGATCTATAGTATTATCTAATTTGTAGATTATTTTTCAAAATATCCTCAGTGGATATCCTTCTCTTTTTATGTCCATCCCAACTGTTTTTATCTTAAGGATAGGAAGTTTTTATCAAATTCATCCTTTAGGCTTACATAATATCTAGGTCAACAATTGAATCCGACTGATCCATTACATAAATTGGTCTTAATCCCTATGATAATTTGATTATTAAATTTGGTATCCCTAATACCACAAAGCAAAGCATAAAGAACAATGTCTTTGCCATAATATTGTAATGGAGTGATTTGAACTTGGACACTTCCAACATGGATATACATGTACTTTCTACCTTTGTTATGCCCGAGGATGTTTTCCCAATCAATGAGATTAACTTTTCCCATATCATACTCATAGTCTTTTATCTCCAAATCTCCTTCCATCATTTCACATACGTACTTACTCTTCAATTGAAAGATGAATTTTTTATAGATCATGTCTTTTTGAATTATGGAAATGACACAATCTCCTTTGACTTCTTTGTTCTCATTGTCTACAACAAACTCTTCTCCTTTAAGATCGCCATGACTAATCGAGGTACTTTCCATCATATGGGTAGTTTCTTCATAATCACTTTCTTCGTATTCATTGTCCAGTATAATTTCAACAATTCCTTTGCTGTTATTTAGGGCTAGGTCTAATGCCTCATCGTCAATAAGCTCAACATAATTTAGGCTACCCAAGGTTTTAATAAGCTTTTTATTCTTCCTATTTGTACCTTTATTAACATAATGTCCTACTTCTCTGCATCCCCAGCATTTGGAGTTGTTTTTCTCTACATGGCAATAAACTGCTTTTCTAAAAAAACTTCGTTTTTAGGGCTTGGTTTGCTATAATATCTATTCTATATTTCTCTCCCATTTGCTTATTAAAACTCTGTTTCATATAAAATTTTCTTTTTCTTCTCCTTTTAGGTTCCTTTCCACATTGATGAGGTGAATCCCATCAAGTTAGAAATTGTTTCTTAATTTATTTTTTTTTTACTTTTGGAGATCAAAACATTGATCATTGACCCATTTTCTTAAATAAGATATTCTTGAACTAAGGGTATCAATGGCATTTGTTCCTTCAAACATGCAATATATTATTCATTAATTATGGAATTTGTCAGACATGATAATTTGCCATAGAACATACCGAGATTTGTTTCATTTTGCCCAATTTTGTAATAATATTGACTAAACTCAGCGATGTAATTCTCTAGATACCTCATATCCCATAACTCTATATTATTAATCTTTCTTTGTCATTCCCTTGTTTTTTCTTCAGAATCAAGTTTAGCTCCTATAAACTTAGTTTCGATTTTCTTGCATAAATTTTTGAACATTGCACCTGTTGTTTCCATCATTCTTAATGTATTTTTGCCGTCTTCATTTAATGAATCATACCAATTAGCTATACTAACAGAAAAACTATGCTCAATGTAGTTTAGGAAATTTGCAGCAGTCCATGTAGTATTTAGGTTTAAGATATTATTCATGCATCTTTTTAAATGCTAAAATATTTCTTCTCTATAACGGGTTCCGTCTATGTTTAAGATGTATCCTATTTGGCTAATTGGATTAGGGCCAATATCTTCATAGGTTGCAGTTTTCCTTGGGATAAACACAAAGAAAAAATTAATTGTATGCCCAGCTGGAATGTACCCAGGTCTCATGAAATAAGTATTTTTTCTAGAAGGTTCACCAAATTCTTCAAGTTTAGGAGCAATATTGTTAACCAGATTGGTCTCTGTTTCAACCAAGTCAAGTTCTTCTCCAATTTCATTAATCTCATCTTCAATAGCTGTTTTACAATATTTTTTTTATCAAGTTTTCTTTAATTTATTCTAAAGGTACAACATTAAGATTTTCTAGCATGATTAGGTTCATCTGCTGATATATTTCTTCTTCTAATTGGACATTATTCGTCTCTTCATTATCATCAGATAATACTTCCTGTTTATCAATAATTACGCTCATGATTTTGTTTAATTCTTTTGAATTTTGTTCTTTTTCAAACATACTCTATAGTTCTTTAAGATTATACTGCTTATTTCCAATAAGCTCTGTTACCATTTGGAAGAGGGCTTCGAGTAGTACCTATGAGCAGAAAACTGCACACACAAAATTAAATTTTTTTAAAGTAAGTTTTTAAGGATTGAGGTTGAAAATGTAAATTTTAGAAACTTAGGGTGCTTTTTGCAATTTAAAAAGTCAAGTTTCGTTACTGTTGGTTCTAGAAAATATTTGCCCAAACTTGGATGGACCTAAAAATATTTACCCAAAATTGTCGGGTCAGAAAAATATTAGCCTATATCTCGATGGACCGTGATGCAATTTACCTTACATCACAACAAAGAAAACAAACAATCAATGTGCAATTGCCAACAAGTAGCACAAGTAGTCATCTTCGGAATTAAATCAATTGCAATAGCCGCTTGTGTGTGCCCCTCTAGTGTCATCAAATGATGACAAATTCAATCCTTCACGATATATCATCAAATCATCTTCATCACTATCCCAACGAACACTACCTTGAGCACCACCACTACCATCATTATCATCATTGACCTCCACTTGGAAGATTCAAAAGTAAAGTAAGTTAGTAATTCATGAAGTTTAGAAAGTTGTTCATGTCCAGTGAAATATATATTACATACCAACTCTAGGTTCATTGGGATTTTGATTGGCTTGTTCATTGTGAAGCATTTCGTCTATCTTATCATAATCTAACTCACTTTGCAGTTCATCCTCAACCACCTAAAAATCAATTCTCTCTATACAATCAATATCAATTGGTCATATGGCCTTTTCTTGTTCTAAAGCCTATAATCATGTAGAAAGGAACATTATAAAGATTACATACAAAAACTATAATAACCATTATAAGAAAAAAGAAGTTAACTTACCTATTCTTCAATCGGAGACTATAATGCACATAGATAAGATCATTCTTCTTCTCATGCTCTAACATGCTTCTGCACTTTGTGTGGATGTGCTTAAATATACTCCAATTCTCCTAATATCTTGAAAACGATGTGGTTTAGCTAAGAAGTTTTATGGCTAATTTTCTGAGATTTGGATAATTATGTCCAATTGTTCTCCACCACTCATCTACATAAAAATCACAAAACAAACAAAGACTCGTGAATAAAAAAAATAGATAATTAAAATTGAATTATCTCAAAATTTATTAGTAGCATACCTGGGCGAGTAGTCTTGATACTAGTCAAAGCTAATTGCCTTCCAATCCCTTGTCATGATCATAGAAGATTCTAGTCTCATCTACGAGCTTAGAACTACTTATCCCATCAAGTAAACCAACCATAACCTCATGTTTTTAGCAAAAGCTACTATGATCATATTGAAATGCAAGGTTCAACCAATAGGCCGCGACATGTATATTTTTGCGTAGCTGATTATCTCATCTATCCTTCACAATTCAAGTGTAACGTCTGTACAACCTCTTCCAGTTCTTAAATATTTCCTTAATTTCTTCTTGCTCTATACATACCCTCATAAACATAGCATAAAGCCGGTTGTCATTAGAATTAACAATATAAAGCAATCTTATAAGATGACCAATAATTTTTACAATCACTAAACAATCATTTCAAAACCTAGAATTTAGCATGATCTCCTTTACTGCTTTGCCTTTTGTCAACCTAGCAGGTCTCCACCCTTAAAATTCAGAACTAGTAACCATGCCTTGCAAATCTAGCATATGGTCATGAAGACTTTTCAAAGCAATGAATGTGGTGGCAAACCTTGTATCTCTAGGATGTAATATTTCTATCCATCCAGGCCTCTTTCTTAATCAATCCAATGGTCATTTGTGATTATACAAAAACTTAGTCACTTGAGATCCATGTTGAGCTAGATCAACAACATAAGGCATTTTAGAAATATCTTGCAAGATCAAGTTCAAACAATGTACAACATATGGAGACCAACAAATATTTCCATATTTCTCACTCAATAACGTCCTAACAGCTTTAAAATTACTCCCATTATTAATAACAAGATGTATAACATTTTGAGCATCAACCATATAAACTATTTTAGAAAACAGACCGTAAAGAAGTTGGGCATCAATCACAATAGCAAAAGCATCAATAGATTGAATGAAAATAATTCCTTTACGGCAATAAACAAGAAAATTGATCAAACTTCTGTTTCTATCATCAGTCCATCCATCACCCATGATAGTCTATCTAGTGTCATTTTAAACACCTCTATAAAAGTCACTGGGCAACTTAACTTCATTTTTCACTTCTACTAGAGGTTTGACTCTCAAAGCATCGTAACCTTGTATCCAACCCAATTAAGGCTACGACATCAATCATTTCGTGATAGTAAATGGAATTAGCATAATTAGATTGCAACAATCTTAAAACAACTGAGCCACACAGAAATTAACTTGCCTCCACTTTTCAGGACTTTGCAATGTTGCCTTGATTGAAGCTTGGGCCCCATAAGCAGTCCCTTGAAGAAACTAGGAACAAATTCCTGAAGTTGCTTTCCTCTTGGCCAATGAACTTATGACATTGATACTACCACCCTCATTAATTGAAACTATGCTCATTATACTTTTGAAATTCTTGCTAAAGACTAGAAGATCTAAAGGGGTTCTGCTCTTCACTATTCATTCGTCACTTTAATTTTTCTTGAGCAATCTTTTTCAAACTTTCATTCATTCAAATGTAAATAAGTAACCTCTTCCCATCACTAGATTGCGCCATTACAACATGTGATCATGTCGAATTAGTTTTTTGGCGAATTTATTGAGGATTAATAGTTGATGAATCTGGAGTTGGAATAGATGGGGTAGAACTAGATTCCATGCTTTCCTACAGGTGAAGTGATACATATTTACATGAGCATTAAAGGTATTAACCAAACCAACTTGACAATCTTGACTTACTAAATCACACAAACACATCCAAATGCTAATTAATCAACCATTCAACCACCTTCACACAACAACAGTGCCACAACATAGATCTCAATGTCTATCAGCTCTTAGTCAACATATGTTAGTAAAAGATAGCTCAAAATAAAACAATCAAACCAAGCCAAGCCAATTGAAATAACTAATTGAAATTTGAAGCATAAACCAGAAATGCATTAAGAAAACTCACCAAAATAGTGGGTACTGGCGAGTGGGCAGCTGGGCGCATGACACTGGAACTTTAGTAGGATGCAACAGAGGGGAAGAGGAGATACAAGCTGAGCTTGGGGCTTTGAGCTACATAGAGAGAGAGAGAGAAATTGCCTAGTCTATGTCCAGTCTGAGAATGCCACACTCAAGAACTTTGTTCAGGAGAAGCATGACAAGTTCCGTGGGATGATTACCTCCCAACACTAGTAATTCCAAGACTTTAGAGCATGTGTTGGGGACTTGGCAAGATTGGCCTATCTCGCAAGATTGTCCTCACCCTCCCTTTCTAGTGCTTCTTGATTTTTGCCATCCCTACTTGCTTTTATATGCTTGCATTGAGGACAATGTTTTGTCCAAGCATGAGGGAGTACAAACAATATTAAATTAAACCCAAACAAGACCAAAAACAAAATCTGATAAATTATGAATCAATATCATTGTTTGGCTAGCAAATCCTTAGACTAAAAAGAACTACTTATGATTATTTGTTAGGCGATAAATTACCGTATTTTACGTGCCTCTTTCACCCACTTTTGGCTCGTTTAATAACTTAATCTTTAGGATTTTTGCTTGTTTTATTTACATTTTGTAGGAAATAAGTTCAAATGGAGCAAGTACCACGGAAAGGAGCGAAGACAGACAAAAATAACGAAAGCAGGCAAGAAAGGGACGACGGGGGCCAAATCACCGCACCAGAAAAATGGCACGGTGAGGCTGTGCCACTTGGCACGGTCGTGCCCCTCCCCCATTGCTTGCTCACCCAATTTTCTATTTAAGTCTCCTTCTGCGTTTTTGTTCGGGACCTCCACGGGGCTCCCCTTTGGCGACTTTTGGGAGTTTTTAAGTTACGATTAGCCAATAAAAATCCCATTGGGGAATTAGATTTGGATTTGTCTCTGGTTGTTTGGATTCAAACTTGTGGATTCTCAAGTTTATTCAATCAACATAAGTTTTCTCTTCTCTTCATTTCTTTATTTTGTATGTTTATGTTCATGTTTTGGTTTATATGCTTTTGTAATGTTTATAGATTATAGTTGTGAATTTGGATTGTGATTCGCCTTATGATGGCCAATTGATTGTTGTTAGACCTTTGCCCCTCTTGTTCATGCTAGAAGTTAAGGTTTTCTCTTACGCTCATCATGTGTTCGATGAAATCCTTGAAAGATCTTTCATCTGTCTTTTGGGGCAATTGACTTATGCTGAAAAGTGAGGTTGATTGTCTGGTGTGGGTAGAGTGAATGGCTGGGATTGGGACATGAAAATAGTTTCGTCGCTAGTTAGGTCAAGGGTTGTCAACATAGTAGTTTAGTCGAACTAATCCCATGAAAATAGGTGGTTAGAACAACTAGACTAGCCTATTGACCCTTGAGAGAGGGCTTAGGTGGCCTCAATGACGCACCCGATCAACCTCGAATACTAGCATAACTTGGGAAGGTGAAGGTTTAACTTGATCAGCTCGTGTATCTCAGGTTTAATCATAATCACAGTCCTTTGGTTATTTTAGTAGTTTAGTTCTATTTTCTATCCTTTCAGTTTTGCCTAACTTGAGACACTTTAGTTAGCTCTGGTACTTAGAAACTGAATGCTCTGCGGACGACACCCCAAGTACTCAACGATGCACTTTGCACTTAGGGTTTATAAATATTAAAACCTTTTCCCTAACAAGTTTTTGATGCCGTTACCGAAGAGTTGGCGATTTCCAGCATGAGAGCTTACTTAGGCATTCGAGACTAGGCTTTTATTTTGAAAAAAAAAGGAGAAAAAAAAACTCAAACAAAATGTCTTTTTCCCACTTTCCTCAATACGAGCATGAATTGTTTTGGAGATACTATGATAGATTACGTGCTTTTCTTGCTCATTGTGATTTTTAGTTAGAAAGGTGGGAAATTTTGAATACAGTTTATGAGGGTGTGAATTGTGAGACCCGTACCCTAGAAGAGTATTGGGATTTTTATGCTAAAAATGGTGATGAAGCTTGGGATTTTCTTGATTGGTTGGCTCAGGATACTTATGAATACGAGATTAGTTGCACTAATTCATACATCCCACTCCCTTGTATCACTGATTATGCTCATCCTATGTTTGAACTTTGCCATTGTTCTGATCATGATAATAATTCTTGTCCCTATTATATTTTTTATGAGGGCTTTGCTAGACTTAGAAATATGATAGAGACACTGAATGAGCAACAAATTGAGTTTGCTAATAAAATGCGGGAGTATGACCTATCACCTGAGACTGGCCTTCGTTCTAGTTCTCCTAGACTTGATGTCAATCTGTGTAATGATGGTGCGCCTTTCCCTCCTCTAGAGTCAGGACATGAGGAAGTACTCGACACTCCCTTGACTACTTTACTCACAGTTGCTCCATCCTTTCCTAATACCCTTAGGGATAACACTGCGTTTATCATGACCTTTCTTGATACACCTTCCCCTTTAGCTCAGTCGACGGAGTTCGAGGTAGGTGAGACCTTTGGTGTAAGCACTAGTGTTGAGGAGGATGATACTTGTTCTGAGTTAGGCGACGTTTTTATTGAGGAGTATGATCTTCATGAAACTCCTATAGGGACTTCGTGCGTGGATGTTATGATTGCGAGGCCAGCTAATCCTGATTTATTGATAATATATCCCTCAACCCTCTTGATGCATTCCATACTTCTTCTTCCTGCTCACCACCCTTCCCTTCCCCTAAGTGTTGTGATATGTTACTTATTGATTCCTATGCCATACTTGAGGGGAATGAGGTTGACTGTTCTGAGCCCCTAGGTACCTTTAGGGGGTACGACCCCTCCGTTGCTCCTTATCTTCTGTACCTAGAGGATATGCTTGGAAAAATCATATTGACTAGTGTATTTGATTATTCCTTTGATTTTTCCAAGGCATTTGCTATGTTTAGCAGAGCATTTATCCTTATGCGTGTATTCATATTTGTGTGCTGTTACTTACATTCATCTGAGTTGCATACTCAGGTGTTCAATAAACTCTTATGAGCTTTGACTACATCCGAGTCGACAGCTGGAGTCTTGAGGGACAAGGAGTGGCTGATGCTCCTTAAGCCCCTGTGGCATAGTTTGGGTAAATTCAGTGCTCGACCTGGTATACTCATTCTAACTCTTCTCGCTTCTTTTTATTTTCCTTATTTTTCTTTTTGTTTAGTTGTGGATATTAGGTTGTGTTTTTGCTGGTGATCATCTTGAGGAGAAATTTATGATGTTGAGCAATTGATGGTTATGATCACCGTTTTTGTGTTTTTGTGGATATTTGTGTGTTGTGATTGATGGTGCTGTTGGATTGGTATATATTTGTTTTTGATGGTATTAGTTTTGTATATATGTGTGGTTTTGATGTTGATTATGTGAGACTGTGTTTTTGGGTGAGTGTGTTAGCTTGTGTGTATATGTCTTCATTGAGTCTTTTTGTGGGTTTGGTTTTGTTTTGTGTATCTTGTGTGTGTGATTTTGTTTTAGTGTGTTTTTGTGGTGGTAGTGACTCCTTGACTCCCAATGACGACATTATGAGATCTAGGTGTGGGGGAGGAGATGCTCCGCTTCAAACTTTTGAAAAAGGAAAAGGGAGGAAATTTAAAAAAAAAAAAAAACCAAAAAGATTTTATATTTCGGACTTGTTTTTGGGGAGTCTTGTACTATTTTGACTGACTTTGATCCCTTGTACCTTAGCTATTAGCTTGTACATAAGTAAGTTGTTCATGATAGATCTTTGTCCTAGGTGTGTCATTCTTGGTCCCAATTCTGATCCCAACAGTCTGTTATAGCTACGTAATCCAATCGTCGTGTACACTTCATCATTATCTTAGGGTCTTTGTCTTCCGTGATTGACTCTCCCACCTATTTTTGACACAATTACTTCAATATTTGTCTGCATTAAAAAAAAGGAGAAAAACAAAAACACTTGAGGCATGCGCTACTGGGCGTTACCCTTTGAGGCAATTATGCTATTAGGTGTTATCCTTTGAGGCAATACTGCTACTGTGAAAGCTTGCTTCCTGTGTTAACAAGCCAATAATGTAGCATGTGTCAGTCAGGCGGGAACGAGTTTGATTTTGGTAAGCTTAAGTCCTAAGATGATGATACACTTACACACCAAGCACTAAGATGGATTCCAACTTTTGATGTATAGTGGGGTGAAAGGTTGGTGCTTTGATGTCATGTATGTGGATAGAGAGTCTTGATATGTACACTCTGTTTATATACAGGCTAATATCTTTGTTGCATTAGTGATTCTGTTGGTTAGAATGTGTACAGTCTTCCCCTTGTATATATATTTGTGCCTTGTTTGTATATCTGTTTTGTTTTCTTTGTTTTCCTTTCTCCTTTTCCACTTGTTTTCCTTTTTCAAGATTTTGTGGGTATATCTTCTGCAACCCCTCACGAGACCTTACTCGTCCACTTGGGGGAACCAAGAGGTTCAAATTAAAGGGCTTGTTGCATACGCTAAATGCAACCGTGATTCCTACGAACATGAATTAGATTCATAAGTTAGTTTTTCTTTTGTTTTGCTCGAGGACGAGCAAAAGATAGGTGTGAGGGTATTTACTAGGTGATCAATTGTCGTATTTTACGTGCCTCTTTCACCCACTTTTAGCTTGTATAATAACGTAATCTTTAGGATTTTTACTTGTTTTATTTACGTTTTGTATGAAATAAGTTCAAATGGAGTAAGTACCACGAAAAGGAGCGAAGACAAAATAAAATAGTGAAAGCAGGCAAGAAAGGGACGATGGGGGGCAGAACCACTGCGCCAGAAAAGTGGCACAATCGTGCCACCCTGATACGGTGGGGCCGTGCCACTTGGCACGGTTGTGCCCTCCCTCGTTGCCCACTCGCCCTATTTTCTATTTAAGCCTCCTTCTGCGTTTTTGTTCGGGACCTCCCCGGGGTTCTCCTTTGGCGACTTTTTGGGAGTTTTTAGGTTAGGATTAGCCAATAAAAATCCCAATAGGGAATTAGATTAGGATTTGTCTCTGGTTTTTTGGATTCAAACTTGTGGATTCTCAAGTTCATTCAATCAACATAAGTTTTCTCTTCTCTTCCTCTCTTTATTTTGTATGTTTATGTTCATGTTTTGGTTTATATGCTTTTGTAATGTTTAAAGATTATAATTGCGAATTTGGATTGTGATTACCCTTGTGATGGCCAATTGATTGTTGTTAGACCTTTGCCCCTCTTGTTTATGCTAGAATTTAAGGTTTTCTCTCACGCTCACCATGTGTTTGGTGAAATGCTTGAAAGAGCTTTCATTCGTGTTTTGGGGCAATTGACTTATGCTGAAAGGTGAGGTTGATTGTCTAGTGTGGGTAGAGTGAATGGCTGGGATTGGGACATGAAAATAGTCTCGTCATTAGCTAGGTCAACAGTTGTCAACCTAGTAGTTTAGTCGAACTAATCCCATGAAAATAGGTGGTTAGAACAACTAGACTAGCCTATTGACCCTTAAGAGAGGGCTTAGGTGGCCTAAATGAAGAAACCGATCAACCTCGAATACTAACATAACTTGAGAAGGTGAAGGTTTAACTTGATTAGCTGGTTTATCCCAGGTTTAGTCATAATCACAGTCCTTTGGTTTTTTTAGTAATTTAGTTCTGTTTTCTATCCCTTCAATTTTGCCTAGCTTGAGATGCTTCAGTTAGCTTTGGTACTTGGAAACCTAACACTCTACGGACGACACCCCGAGTAGTCAACGATGCACCTTGCACTTGGGGTTTATAAATATTAAAACTTTTTCCCTATCATTATTATAACAAAATGAAAAGAATTTAAACTAAACACGAATCAAAATAAACAAATTTGAAAGGAGTTCATTTAGTTAAGAGAGGGAGACTACTCATCAACAGTGGAGAATCCTCAAGTGATCCTACAATCTTTAAGGCTACAACTTGCAAATCCTTCCCGTGAATCTTCTTTCGCTCCAAGTGATTGGTGAAATGGATGGATTTAGGGTAAGGTGAAGGACATAATGGATGAAGATGCCCCTTTCAAGTAGCGAGGAAGCCTTCATACAACATAACACATGCATTCTTAGCCACAAATTTGAAGGGAAAATGAAAAGTCACAGAAGTTTCAGGTCACCATAGTCTATGGACTCCACCATAGTCATACTGTTGTGGCCCTTGGATTGATTTTTTTCTTCTTTGCTTTATACCATGAGCATATAAAACTATAGGCCTCCATGGTGAGTTAAAGAGCATCATTTGTAGGGTCAACACTAGGTCAAAAAATCTTTAAAACCTGGAAAACATATCAATACACATACCACAGCAGAAAACAAAAATAGGGGTGCAAATTAATCATAAAAGCATGCAATCCCCTAAGAAATACTTGCAAATAACTCCAAAATCAAGCACATTTTAAGCACTTATCAAGCACTCCCATGCTTAACTATTACTTGTCTTCAAGCAATTATGAGAGTAAAAAGAAAAAGGAAAAACTTTATATGCATTCTCCTCAGAAAAACATTAGTAGCACCCTCAATGGCAAGCACGACCAAAAGTTTAGCTCAACAGTGATAAAAATGTTTAGCACATAGACAAGAGCATGAAGTTTTCAAAGGATCCTTAAAACTTTATTCACAATTGGGCATGTTAAAGGGTTTGATCAAACCAAACGAGACTACCTGGTCTAGAAATTTCATCATCGGAGGGTTCTTTTTTTTTAGATTTTTTTTAAATGTGATCCTAGATAAAATTAGTCCTTAGATGCAAAACTAACCCCAAGTGCTTCTACTAACCTAATGTTGTGAAATCCGCAAGCGTACGACTTCTTATTTTAATACTTACGGATGTCGTCCTCAAGGATGAGCTATGAAATGAGGTGACTATCAAAACTACTACTCCTTCATCAGTGACATTAAAACAAATTTTAAAAAATAAATAAATAAGATGAAACAAACCATTCTAGTATCAATTGCTTACATGCCAGAATCACAACATAGCACATAGATAATGCTTATCTAAACTCAAATGTCAACATAGCTACAATTTCAAGTAAAAGACTATATCATAATAACCTCCAATATCATAAATAGATAAGAAGGAAGAGCAAAACAAATTAAATTCCACTTCCTAGTGAGTTAAGAAATCAAAATTGAACATTCAACATAAACTAAAAAGAAAAGAAATAGGGGCTGAAAGTATAACCAAACAACTACAAATTCTTTCTCCCATAGCACAAGTTGAACTCACAAATCATATTGGGAGGTGCAAATGGAGTATGATAGCCAAATCAAGCCCAACAAATTCAATTTGAAATCCAAAATTCTCACTTGATCTGAATCAAAATCTCACATGATTACAATATTTGAGATTTTAAAAACCAAATATGAAATTAAGAAAATCAAAAATAAAGTGAGAAGAGAATTGAAAATTGAAAACCTAATCTATTCAACTACTTTTTCCTACACTTGCTTGTTCCAATTATAGCCTAAAAAGATGCCAAGCTCATGCTTAATTTGATTAATTCTTTCAATGAAGTCTTAAAACCGCCAAGCGATAAACACCCCAATTGATTGCCCATTGATGAGAGAGAGATAAAGGTGGAGATGAATGTAACAGCTCTTGATTAATGAGGATAATTATAGTTGAGAAAGAGAAAGAAAGAAAATGAAGGTATAGGGGAAGGCTGGAGTCTTGGATGTGTTTCTAGACTAGGAGATAAGAATAAGGGAGAAATTGGGCTTGAGTGCTGGGCCGCAGACGAGAACAACACCTAGCCTATCTGGAGAGGGAAACACAGACTGGGCCTAGGCAGAGGGAGAAGGGAAAGAAGCTAGTGAAGGAATGGGGGGCATGGACTAGGCCAAAGATGCAAAATAGGCCACAGAAGGAACCAAACAAACAGGGTCGTGAAGCAGTGCTAGAGGGGGGAAATCCAGGACGATTCACGCACTATGCACGTGAGACTAGGCCAAGCGTTTGGGCCTCGACCTTTGCCTGGCTTGCTTTTCCTTTATTCCTTCCACATGATCCAATCTTCCTTTTGGTATATATTTTTTTTCAACAAATTTATTCACCTGTCAAAATTTCCAACTTTCTACAAAGTACACAAGACACATTAAAATTCTAATTTAATAATTTATTTTGAGCAAGTATTAGACTATAAAAGGACAAAAAATATTACAATTTCAAGTTGAAAAATACCCTACACCTATATTTTGCTCATCCTCTAGTAAAATAAAACTAAATATCCTAGAAAAAGAAAAATAAAATCCTAACTCACTTCGTAGGAATCATGGTTGCACTTAGCATATGCAACAAGCCCTTTAAATCCCTAAATTACCGCCTAGTGGACGAGTAAGGTCTCGTGAGGGTTTGTAAAAGATATACCCCCAAAATCTTGAAATTTTTTTCTTTTTGAAAAAGTCATGTATACAACATTGGAAAACAATATATACACATTCCAATCAACCACATCGCTCTAGTAACTGAATCATTAGATCACATATAAACACAATGTATACAGCGAGAAATTCTCAATCCCCCACTGATGGCATCTATACACAATCTTTCACCAAGTTAGAAATATGAACAAGCCCGACAGGTACAACCTCACTTTAGGGGCATGTGAAATACTCTCGATCATGTGTTAAAGATTTAACGAGGTTCACTCAATTTATCTTCCAATCGTACAAACTACTATAAGCTTGCTCGGATTCTCAATTCTCCGCCACTAAAATGCACAATATGCAAAACAATAATCAAGAGAACTAAACAAGGGTTGTAATAGAGCTAACTATTAAGGTTATGAGATGGGCAAACAATTTGGGAAATAGGGAGTTGAAAGCCAAGTAGCTAATGAGCAACTCAACACTTCCAACAACTAGATTAGACATCCTCCCAGCATGACAAAATAAGAACACACCCCACCAAAAGCAACCATTAGAAACGAGTATATACGATGACAACATTGTTGTCAACCGCTCTTATTTACAACATCTCATTCAAATTTTGAGGTGTTTTTTTTCATTTTTTTGCAGCTCTTTTTTTTTTCATTTTTTTGTTTTTGTTTTTGTTTTTTTCATTGAGAGAATGAATGAATGGCATATACGAAAATAACAACTCAATTTTCAAATGGTTACAATGAATCACCACCCTTATAATCAAAATCAACCACCATTTACATAAAACATCCAAAAGCTACCCACCAAATAATGAAGTGTTGCTCCACTAGTCTTGGCTTAGGTATAGGAAATGTATTTAGGCTAAGGGCTAAAATGAAGGGTTCACATCAAACGAAAATGGCCAAAGTTCAAAGGGCTAGTAAAGGCATTTCTTTCAAAGTAGGGTAGCATTTTGGCTATTGTGGCTCATAAAAACAAATGAATGCCTCTATCATATTACCATAGTACACATACTAAATGTGATTTCAGAGAGAATCAAAGCAAGTTCTAGAGATGTAATTATGAAAGAGACACACATGAAAGAAAATTATGGGACTAAAAAAGATGAATTAGTCTTTAAGGCTCAAAATCTCCCAGGCTAATTAATCAATCAAAGTCAAGCTTGCTTTAGAAAAATATCGGGGGTTAGGACTGTACATAAATATCACACTTTAGGCTAAGTTCAATCATGCACACCATATCTATATACAACCTAATAACTCCGACACAAAAGAACATAGTCAATTAAAATAGCATATATATTCCCCAAAACAAAAAAAATCTTTTGAATTTTCAAAATTATTCAATTTTTTCCGTTCCCCCCCCCCTTTTTTTTGAAACATAGTTTCCCATCCCCACACCTAAATCACAAAATGTCCTCATTGGGAGTGGAAGGAAACTTGAAAACTAAAAAGAAAAAAAAATGTACAAAAAGGAAAATAAGCCTCAAAAATAAAGAAAAATGAGCATACTCTAAAACACAAAAAGAAAACAATAAAAATAAAATAAAGCAATAATATGTATGAAAGAAAACAAACTAAAAAGAGAAATAGAGAGGAACGAGTGTTCCAGGTTAGCTATTGAATTACACCTAAGTTATAGCCTTCTAAAATCTGTTTAGATAAAGGTTCATGGAGTATCAGCCACTCTATTTCAAGCTGAAAATTGCTACTCAAATCAGAAGCCATTAGTGCTTGTAGGATCTTATCAAACATGCTAGAACAACTCTCAAGCAAAGAGTTGGAGGCAGAAAGAGTAAACCCACCATGTCAATGCAGTACAGTTGAGGGTCTGCTTCAACTTGTCAAATTTTTAGGCCTGAATATTAAACAGAGAGATATACTCAAACTTAGCCAGCAAGTAGCCATTGACATAGAAAATTTATCATTAGGAATGAACTGTCTAGGCAAAACAATGGGTCCTAAATCCACAAGTTTTGTCTAAATCAAAATTTTATAGGATCATAAAGTAGGTCATTTTTTATAGGATCAAAAGAAATGGATTCATATTCAACACAGATGTCCACATCCAAACCCTCATTGATGTGCCCACATGGAAAAGTTACATATTCCATAGAGAAGATATCATCATCATATCCAAGTCAGTGGGTCCAACTTACCCTTTACACGCCTCCTGTAAACAAATATCTTCTAATTCATCTATATCATGATGCTCAACCTTAGTAGTGATGCTCTTTTTTATAGTCTCTACCACTATGATTAACACAGCGAGAATATACAACAATTCTCTCTTTCGTAGTCTCTACTATTTTGTCAGTCATTTCATTCATTGTCTTTTCAACTCTTGCACATGTAGCATCATTATAATCACGATAAGGACAATAATAACCATTATGATGTGAAGAATCACAATAATTGCACAAAACAGAAGGCACATGAGAGTAAGATTGATGGTCATAAGAGTCTTTAAAGTCTACCTGGTGGTGAGGATTAACGTGAAAAACATGCTTACCATGTGTAAGGTATCCTAAGGTCCTTTTAGCTTGTTCAAACTCATACGTGTCCCAAGCTAATTTTTCAAAGAAATCCCATACCTCATCTTGATTTCTAGACAATAATCCTAGTAAACCTCCAGGACAAAAAGACTCAACATAACCTCTAGATTCAACATTCAATCCCACAACAATGACCTCACAAATTTTTCATTTTTCAAATGTTGATTCAACTGAGTACGATAATCATTAAGTCTTGATAAATAGCTCTAGAAAGGTTCATGCTCAAACTGTCGAAATGAAAAACTGATGTCCTCGAAACTCTTTTTTCAATTTTTAGAATTTTCCAATTTTATAGGATTTTTAATTTTATAAATTTTCTAGGTTTTTTTAAAGGAAAAAAAACACTCTAACGCACTAATTATAACCTAATGGTAATGACTAAAACAAAAACAAGACCCTTGAACAAATAAGTTAACAAAACAGAATAAACTAACAAAAATAAAACTATATTACCAAAAGAAGAGAAAGACCAAAAAGATTTAAACAACAAGAATTAACCTAACACAAAAAACCAAAAAGAACTACGAAGACAACGCATAAGCATTATTTTATTTCTCTATTTTTTTCCTTTAAACTCAGAGCAATAGAAAATATCAAAATCTAAAGTAGAACAAAAATTAAAAATAAAATTTAACACAAAATCAAACTCCAAATTCAGAACAATTTACATACAAAAGTCAGCACAATTACAAAGAACATGAATATATATATTTTTTCAATTTCTTTCTATCCCAAAATAGTGCAGAAAAATTAAAACATAAAATTATTTTCAAAAATTGCTGAAAATTCAAGAAATGCCTGAAATAGCAAAATAAGCATCCAATGCCTAAAATAAGCTGAAAATTCCAAAAATTCCAAAAATTCCACAATAATTCGCCTAGACTGTAAAAATCGCTAAGAATCCACTAAAAATATCAAAATAGCAAAATAAGCACTAGAACAACACCAAAAAATCCAAACGGAATCTAAAAATTTAGAAAAACCTACATTGTTGATTTGTTTGCCAATTCCAATTTTGTCCCGGCATTGTTCACAACCCCAAAAGTATTAGTTTTGTTTTTTTTAATAGAAAATAATTACTAAAAACCAAAATTAAATTAATCAAAACAAAAAATCAAAATTCAAACTCCAATGGAAAATAAAAAAACAAAAGAAATCTAGACTTAAACTAAAACAAATCAAACGAAACAAATACTCAAAGAAAAACAAAAATCAAAACCAAAAGTAAGAAAATAAACGAAACCCACTCAAACAACTAAATTACAACTCAACACAATCTAGTTTCACAAAATCTGTCATCAGCAACGGCGGCAAAAACTTGTTGTGAAATCCGCAAGCGAATGGTTTATCATTTTCATACTTACGAATGTCATCCTCAACGATGAGTTATAAAATTAGGTGACGATTAAAACTACTACTTCTTCATCAGTGACACTAAAGCAAATAAAAAAATTAAATAAAAATGAAGCAACCCATTCTACTATCAATTGTTTACATGCTAAAATCACAGCATAGCACATGGATAATGCTTATCTAAACTTAAATGTCAGCATAACTACAACTTCAACTAAAAGACAATATCATTATAATCTCTGATATCATAAACAGATAAGAAGGAAAAGAAAAACAACCTGAATTCCACTTCCAAGTGACTTAAGAAATCAAAATTGAACATTCAGCATAAACTAAAAGAAAAGAAACAGTGGCTAGAAATAGAACAAAACAATTGCAAATTCTTCCTCGTACAGCATGAGTTAAACTCACAAATTAGATCGGGAGGCAAAAATAGAGTATGATAACTGAATGACGCCCAGATTCAACTCCAAAGCCAAAATTCTCACTTGAATTGAACCAAAATCTCACATGATTGTAATATTCGAGATTTTACAAACTAAATCTGAAATTAAAAAATTGAAAATGAAAATGAGAAGCGGACTGAAAATTTAAAACCTAATCTATGCTACTACTTTTTCGTTCACTTGCTTGTTCCAATTATAGCCCAAAGACGTGTCGAGCTCTTGACTAATTCATTTCTTTCAATAAAGTCTTGAAACCACCAAGAGATAAACACCCTAATTGATTGCCCATTGATGAGAGAGAGAGATGATGGTGGAGATGAATGTAACAGCTCTTGATTAATAAGGATAGTTATAGTTGAGAAAGAGAAAGACAAAACATGGATGTATTTGGGAAGGCTGAAGTCTTGGCTATGCTTCTAAACTAGGAGAAAAGAAAAGGGGAGAAATTGGGCTTGAGTGTCGGGCCAAAGATGAGAACAACACTTGGCCCGTCTAGAGAGGGAAACGCAGACTGGGCTTGGGCATAGAGATAAGGGACAGAAGTTGGTCAAGGAATGAGGTGCATGCACAGGGCCGAAGACGCGAAATGTGTTGCGCAAGGAATCAGACGAATAGGCCCGCGAAGCAACACTAGGGGGGAACTAGGACAAGTCCCGCACTATGCACGTGAGACTGGGCCAAGCGTTTAGGTCGCAAGCTTCGCCTGGGCCTCGGTACCACACTTGCCTACTTCTCTCTTATTCCTTCCACGAGATCAATCATCTTTTTGGTATAATTTTTTCCAACAAATTTATTGACCTCTCAAATTTTCCAACTTCCTACAAAATACACAAAAACACTTTAAAATTTTAATTTAATAATTTATTATGAGCAAATATTAGACAATAAAAAGGCGTAAAAATATCGCAATTTCAAGTTGAACGCCTAAATCCATGAGAGATGCAAAACTATGAAAAGAAAACTAAATGCTCATACTACATGCGATCCGTAAATGCAAACATAAATGCAATCATACACAATATATACACATCTACGTACTGAAGAGAATGCGAAACACTATCAACTGCAATCAAAATACCAAACTTAGAATGAATCAAACTAAAACAAATTTAAAAGGAATCTAAATTATTATTTAAGTAATAAAACAAATTTGTTTTGGAATTATCTTGTTTGGTTTTTTTTCTCTTTTTTTCCTAAAAAAACCTTAGAACTATATACATCAGATGAAAAAAATAGAGAGCATCATCAAGGTTCAAAGATCAATCCTTTCGTGATTGATCCACGGTCTTCTCCAATATACTCTTGAACTCATGATTAGATAGCTCAACTTGGCCATTTGTTTGAGGGTGGTAAAGTTTACCAATTTTATGACATGCTCCACACTTCCTCAAAAGAGACTCAAGAAGCTTGTTGCAAAAATGAATCTCATTGTCACTCAAAATATAGCTCTTAGTGTGCCAAACTGTGTAAAAATGTTCTTCTTAAGGAATTTGATTGCCGCCTTGGTGTGAGTGGCAACAAATTCTACCCATTTAGAGATATAATTGACTGCCATGAGGATATAGAGACTATTGAGGGAAGAAGAGAACAGACCTATGAAGTCACTTCCTCACATATCAAATAGTCACACCTCAAGAATTCCACTTTGAGGGATGTCATGCCTCCTTGAAATATTTCTCGTTCATTGACAACGGTCACATATCATCACAAACTTTCTTACATCCTTGAAAAGAGTGGGCCAATAGAAGCCTGCTCGAAGAACTTTGACAATGGTCTTGTTGAGACTAAAGTGTCCACCATAACTAGAAGCATGGCAATGGTGAAGATATTATGGACCTTGTCTTTTGGAAAACATCTCCAATAAATACCATCTCCACATATCTTGTAAAGAAGAGACTCATCTCACATGTAGTACTTAGCATCGCTAACAATTTCTTCTTTTGTTGATATGACAAACTTGGAGGCAACACTCCACACACTTTGAAGTTCAGCAAATTAGCACACCATGGAGTGGCTTGATAAGAAATAGCAAGGAGGGGATAATCTAGGAATGAATGATCTCTTTAGGAGCTCCTCAATAGTAGTGGTACTAGGGCTCAAACAAGATAAATGATTGGCCACCACATTCACTAGCCCGACCTTATCACGAATATCCAAATCAAACTCCTGGAAAAGAAGAGCCCATTGGATAAGTTGAGTGTGAGAGTTGGACTTCTTCAAAAGATGCTTCAATATGGCATGATCGGTAAAGACTATCACCTTAGAATTGATCAAATAAGAATGAAACTTTTCTAAGTCGAACACAATCTCTAAGAACTCCTCTATGGTGGAATAGTTCACTTGAGCCTCATCTAAAGTCTCACTTGTATAATAGATGACATATAGCTTGTGGTCCGTCCTTTGCCCCAAAATGGCTTCCAATGCATGGTCACTTACATCACATCACCACAAAAGGGAGTTCCCAATCCAAGGCTTATAATGCAAAAGTTGAAGTCCAAGCCTCGTCCAAACTTGAAAAAGCACATGTTCAATTAATGGATCAAACTTATTATAGGCAAAACAAATCACTAGATGTATTTCATTGATAGATTTCCTCTTTTTGCAATAAAGCAATTTACTAGTTTAGAGAAATCATTCTCTTGACCATTTATTTTGCTTAGCAATTTATAGGATAAAATTCAATAGGATAGAAAAAGGGTTTCAAGAATGCCAGTTTTCAATTTCCATAATTTGAGCATGAACTTTTCTTGAGCTATTTATCAAGACTTAATGATTATCGTGCTCAATTGAATTAAAATTTTAAAATGAAAAATATGTGAGGTCATTATTGTAGATCTGAATTTTGAATTTCGAGGTTATGTTGAGTCCATGAGTCCTAGGTATTAACTAGGAATGTTGTCCAAAACTCAATTGAGGTTTGGGATTTCTTTGAAAATTAGCTTGGACACTTATGAGATTGAACAAGTTAGAGAGACCATAAGATACCTAACTTATAGAGAGTACGCTTTTCAAGTTAATCCTCACCAGCAGGATCACTTTAAGGACTCTTATGACCACCCATTTCACTCTTATGTGGCTCCTTTGTTTTATGAATACTATGAATCTTCTAGTTATGATGCTCATAGTTGTTCTTACCATGATTATTTTGAATCTTAAAGTACAAAACTTAAAAAGACGATGAAAGACATGACTGATAAAATGATAAAGATTATGAAAGATAACCTTGTTGAATATTCTCACTATTTTAATCAGAGTATGGAGGATTATAATGTGCATGCGACTAACTCTAGTGTAGGATCTCTTGAAGCTGAGTTAGCTTTATGATGATTTTAAGTCTTCCATCCAATCTAGCACCAATTTGCATGATGATATTCCTTTTTCTAGCCTAGAATAAGAGAGTCCTACTCTATGTCTCTATCACCTGACCTTGCACCTAAACATAGCTCATATAGGGACATCACTAATGATGTCTAAATTATTTCCGGTCTACCTAATGCTTTTACCCAATCTTTGAGTTTGAGGTGGGCAGAATTTGAGAATGCTAGTGAGTTTGACGTGAGCATCACAACTGAAGTTGAGTATCATGATTTTGATGAGCCAGAAGACATTTTTGTGTAGGAATCAAACAAGGATGTGGTTAAGATTGGACCCACTAATTTGGAATTAATGTTTATATTTTTTATATGGAATATGAATCTTTTTCATGTGGGTTATATGAAAATGAAAGTTTTGATGTTGGTTTTTGTGTTGAATATGAGTCATTTTCCTTCGACCCTATCATTATTGACTCTATCCTTGAGCCATCCAAGTCTAAGATTTTTAGAGTCTGAGTCTTTTGTGCCTAAGATTGTTGATTTGGACTAGACTCAGCATGCTAAGATTAAGAGATTTGTGAACTAGGACCCACTGATGTACCTAGACAGTTCGTTCATGATGACAAAATTGCTAGGCCAATTACTCATTTGCTGACTAAGTTTGAGTATTTCTGCCTATTTCATAGTTGGGCCTAACAATTTGATAAGTTGAAATAGTTCCTCAATTGTGCTGCACTTACATGGTGGATGTACTCTTTTTGGTGTCGACTCTCTAATTTTTACTATTTTATGTGATTGAAGTTGTTTTGCATGTTTGATACATTACTACGTTCACGTATGGGTTTTGACTTGTGTAGTAATTTTTAGCTTTGAAAGCATAGTTTAGGTGCACTTCTACACATGAACTGATATAATCATTCCTCTCTATCTGATCTTTTTATTTTTTTTCCTTTGTATATATTTGTTACTTTATTTTATTTTTATTGCTTTCTTTTTGAGTTTTAGGGTCTTTTTTTGCTTTAGTTTTAGTCTTATTTTTCTTTTTGTATATTTGTTTTCTTTTTAGTTGTTTTTAGGTCTCCTTTCACTTCCAGTAAGGACATTGTGTGATTTAGATAAGAGGGTGGGAAACTATGTATCAAAAAAAATATAAAAAAATGATTGAAAAAAATGAAAAATTTTGAAAAATTCCAAAAGGATTCTATTTTTGTTGTGTAAAATATGTGTCATTCTGAGTGACCATGCTCTCTTGTACCTACATTGTAACGTTGTATACAGATATAGTGTGCATGATAGAACTTCGTCCAAAGTGTAATATTTATCCCCAGTCTTAACTCGCAGCATTTCTAGAGTAAGCTGTCCTAACTCTGGCATATTAACTTGTGAGATTCTGTGCCTTAAAGACCGATTCATCATTTTAGTCTTATATTTTCTTTCCTATGTGTCTCTTCCATGATTATATCTCTAGAACTTGTTATGATTCTCTTTAAAATTATACTTAGCACATGCGTTATGGTGATATAATAGAGACATTCATTTGTTTTGTGAACCATATAAGCCAATTTCCACCCTGAAATAAATGTTTTACCATTGGCGAACCCTTTGGACCTTTTTAAGCGTTTTTGTGTGCGGTGAACCCTTCTATTTAGCCTTGGCCAAAACACATTTCTTATTACCTGAGCCAAGTCCAGTGGAACAACAATTCAATATTTGATGGGTAGCTTTGGGTGCTTTCATGTTGATGCACTAGGTGGTTCATTTTGGTTATTTGGCGTGGTCAAGGGATGGTATTGAGTTGTTTATGAGATTTTTCCCTTTTGGTGCTATGGGTTGCTTTTCATGGTGACCACTTGAAATTGAGTTATATTATGTTCTTCTATGCCAGTCATTTTCTTATTTCAAGGAAAAAAAGAGTAAAATCAAAAAATAAAAAGGTTAAAAAAAAGAAAAATTGAAAAAGAATTGAAATATTGCTTTAAAAAAGAAAAAAAAAAGTCTTGAAAGACTATATTAGTTTGTATGATTAGATAAATTAAGTGAACCTTTCAATATCTTAAACACATGAGCTGCAATGTTACACCTGTCCCTAAAGTGAGGTTTTAACAGTTGGGCTTATTCGTATCTCTTAAGTGGGATGAAAGATTGTGTATAGATGCAATCAATGGGGACTAAAAGTTTCTAGATGTGTACATTATGTTTATATGTGATCTAATGCTTAGGTTACTGGAATGATGTGGAAAGTTGTAATGTGTACATATTTTTTCATGGGTGTATTTATAAAACCAAAAAGATTTTCTATTTTCTTTTAAGATTTTATAGGTACATCTTCTGTAAACACTCACGAGACCTTACTTATCCACCAGGGGTAACCTATGGGTTTTAAAGAACTTGTTGCACATGCTAAGAATAATCGTGATTCCTACAAAAGTGAGTTAGATTTGATTTTTTAGTTTCATGGTACTCAAGGACAAGCAAACTTTTGGCGTAGAGATATTGCTCAATTTAAAATTCTGACTTTTTTACACCCTTTAGTATCCAATATTTACTCAAAATAAATTATTAAATTTAGATTTTAATATATGCTTTTGTTTCCTTTAAAAGGATTTGAAAAAAAAATGAATAAGATGCTCAAATAGGATGCTAAAGGAAGAAGAAGTGTTGGATTAAGTTGAAAAAAAACAAAAAGAGCAATCCTAGCCATTCAACCAAGCGCGTCAGCGCAAGTGCTCCTAGCTGCCTCATGTGCTTGTCACATGACTTTAGCCTCCTTGATTTTTCCTCTCCCTCACACGCTCCTTACATGACATTCCCCTTCAGTGAATTTTCTCTCTCCTCTCCGTTTCCTATACATGCCTAAGCCCCCCCCGCATTCCCTTTCCTCTTCTTTTTCTCTATTGTGTGAGTAGAAATAACCCCTCTTTGTTTCGTTCTTCTTCTTCAAGCTCCTCTATACCCCCTTGATTTTCTTCTTTCTTGCTCTTCACCTCCTTCATTCAAATGTTGCCAATTTGTCCACACCATTAGCATTGTCTCCTTTTCATCAAGTTGGGTGACTAATTGAGCATTAATGGAAACAATTACAAGATTAGTTACTATGGGGCTTTAATTCAGTAATTTACTACAGCTAAGGATTGATTCTGGGCTATAATTGGGGCATGAAGATCAATTCAAGGTCACGTAGTATCGAGCAGAAGTAGTGAGTTTCTTAGGGTTAGTCTCTTTATGTTCTTGAGTTTTAGATCCAGCTCCCATTCCTTAAAATTTATGCAATTCAACTTTAATTTCATTTAGTTCAAGTGAGAGTTTTAGTTTTTGAGTTGGATTAGCTCGGTATTGATTAATATATCGTGCTCTATATAATGGCTTCTCTGTTCTAATTCGTGGTTTTGGACATGCTATTTGGCACCATTCAAATCTGCTTCATGCCCTTTATTCTTCCTCTATTTCAATTTTTTTGCCTTGCTTTGTTGTTTTACGATATGGGTTTGTGCCCTGATATTGTAACCATTCAATTTTAGCTTCTGGTGCATTATCTGGGTTTCAATTGTTGTTGTTCATTTTCTTCTTTTATGGTTTTGGGTCGTAAATTACTAAAAAGTGCTTAATGTATACATCATTTTAAGACTATTTTGTGTCAATTTTTTGGAGAATTATGTGTTTAAAGTTATTATTTATACTCTTATTCTCAATTTATGCTTGGGTATAGTTGTTTGATACGTTTTGTAGGATTTTAAACCTTTTTGCCTAGCATTTGATCATAAATAGATGTATTTTGACCTCCCCCATGGACACCTATGAGTTGTTACGCCCGTGGAGCAAGAATAAATCAGAAAGCCGGTTCCAGCCCATGAAACTACTGCCTCTTTGTCTTCCTTTAGCTGTGTGGCTGAGATCAATCGAGCCCCTCTATAAAAGGCCCCGTTCTGTAGTAGTAGAAGAACACAAGCATAGACTTAGCATAGATTAGAGCTTTAGCATAGTTTCGTTTCTCTTCTCAAACTTTGTTGTTTCTTTTAAGATTTCTAGTTTGATTTTAGTTTTGGTGAGAAATCTTGAGTGTATGTGTTTGGTTTTCGAGGCGGTTTGAAGCCCTTGGTTGAAGGCCATCTCAGTCAAACCTTTCTCTCAGATTTCGCCGGATTGTTGGTTAGTTTGTTCAATTCTTCAACTTGTGTGAGTAGTTTACTTTTTGTCAAGGGATTTAGTAGTTTATGAAAGTGTAGTTGGATCATGTTTTAATCTATAGAATTGTGCTTATTTTCATGACTGGTTTGATTTCATTTATCAATTAATTGTATTGTTGTGAGTAGATTTTTAGCCAAAATTTGCTTGCTTACTTGGAACAACCGAGTGAAAAACTGAAAGGTGACATTTGGTTGTTGGACTGCTTGATTAAACCTAACATGAAGTCATATCAAAAGAGATATTTGCATGTTGGGAGGACTAGAGGGTAATATTTAACTTAAACTAAGGCAAATTAGTTTGGAAGAATGACTTTTGCTTAGTTTAGGCAAATTTGATTGATTTCGAAAGAATAGATCAAATTTCAGGACAGATTGTAATTCCTCGAGATTAACCGATTAGAGAAAAGCACATAAATGTCATTTTGATCCAATACCCTTTATAACTACGAGAATTCCTCGACATATTTTCTCTTTGATTGACTCAGAATAGTGATTTAGAAGTTGTTAAAGAATTTTACTTAGCACATTCTGACAGACAAGACTCGGTAAGTTACATCAGTCCCTGAGAAACGATATCTTTATCTATACTACGGCTAAATGTGCGCTTGTGTAGTTGATCAAGTTTTTAGCGCTGTTACTGGGGGCTAAACTGTTAACTATTGAGTTAGTCTTGCGAAATCGACTAAGTCTTTTATTATCTTTTATTGTTATTTTCTTTTCTTGTTTAATTGCGTTGGTAGTGTTGGTGATAGTGCTTGTCGAAATTTTTCCTATTTATGCGAAGTTTCATCTTGTACAAACCCATTCCTGAGATTGAAAGGACTTTAAGGAGGAAGAAGCAAAGGATCGAAGAACAAAGACACGAGGGTAGAAGGAATCTAAGAAGCATGGCGGGTGCAAAAGGTGACCAAAGGAGAACGCTCCGAGATTTCGTTAATCCTGGAGTCCAGGGGATCGCCTCAAGCATCGTCTGCCGTACTGTTGATGCCAACAACTTCGAGCTTAAACCAGCACTCATTTCGATGGTGCAGCAACCCTAGTTTGGAGGAATGCCTTGGGAAGACCCGAATCTGCACCTCTCAATCTTTTTAGAGGTGTGCGATACGTTAAAGCTTAATGGAGTCTCCACTGACACGATTCGCCGTATATTTCCTTTCTCCTTGAGGTATAAAGTAAGGGCTTGGTTACACTCCTTGCATTACCACTTAGGATGAGTTAGCAAGAGCCTTCCTCGCCAAGTTTTTCCCTTTGAGCAAGATAGCAAGCTTGAGAAATCAGATCACCAATTTCATGCAAAAAGATGAAGAGAAGCTCTATGAAGCCTGGGAATGGTTTAAAGATTTGTTATGCCCATACCCCCATCATGGTTTTCAATGTTGGATAATTATCCAAGCCTTTTATAATGGTGTGACCCAGTCTGTGAGGTCCATTATTGATGCGGCGGCAGGACTAAGTTTGATGAGCAAAAGAGACGATGAAGCCTATAATCTTATTGAGGTAATGACACTCAATAATTTTCAATGGTCCACCAAACAAGGCCAACCCAAACAGGTTGGAGGTAAGCTTGAAGTTGATGGTCTTACTTTACTTTTTGCTAAAGTAGATGCTATGACTCAAAGACTGGACTGAATGAATGTTAATGCTGTGAATTCTAGTACCCCTCCCCCTTGTGAAATTTGTGGTTTTGTTGAGCATGCAACTTTAAATTGTCAAGTAGAAAGTCCTTTTTCCCAAGACGCTAATGAAGTTAACTATGTTCAGAATTTTAACCCGAGATCGGCCAATGACCCTTACTCTAATACATATAATCCGGGTTGAAAGAATCAATTGAATTTCTCCTACAGGTCTAATCCAAACTCATCAAATATGCCCCCTATGAATACTAGACCACCCCCTGGTTTTCAAAGACCTCATTTCCCTTCTCAAGTATCCCAAAAGTATAATTTAGAAACAATGATGGAAAGTATGGTTATGGCAAAACAAAAACAAGATGTGTATATTAAGCAATTATCCTCAAAGGTTAATGTGCTTACAACTGACAATAGGATGTTGGAAGTCCAAATTGCCCAAAAAGCTACTTTTATCTACGCCCCCGACAGACTTCTTAGCAATTCCGAACCTAACTCTCATGAGCATTGCAACTGTGTCACTTTGAAGGAAGAAAAAGAGGACTTAACTGACCCTGAGGATATACCAATGGAAGAGGACAGGGAAATAATCATGGCTGGAAGTAAGGAAAGGAACAATGGTGATAAGACTGCCACATTTGAAGAGAATGACACTGTAGAGTCTCATGTAATTTTTCCCCCTAAGCTCCCTGGCTTAGGTAGTTTTTCTATCCCCTGCATTGTGGGAAAAGTGGAAGTTGAGAGAGCTTTATGGGATCTAGGTGCAAGCGTTAGTATCATGCCATATTCTTTGTTTCATAAGCTTTACCTAGGACCATTATTAGCCGTAGTTTTCACTATAGTTAGCTTACGGTTCTAAGACGCAACCTATAGGCAGATTGGACGATGTGCCGGTCAACATAGGAGATATTTGGGTATTGGAGGACTTTATTACAATAGATATGCCTGAGACCGATGATGTTCAAATTATCCTAGGTCGACCCACTTTAGCTACAGTTGGTTGCCATATTGATGTAAGAAAGGGACGGATTGCATTTGAGGTAGAAGGGTGCTATACTGTGTTTTGTCATACGAAGGAAGACATGGTTTCCCCTAGTTCTTCTTTATTGGGTGCATTACCCCTTTCCACTGAGATTGATATGGAGGATGTCTTGAATTGTGACAAATCTCCTGATTCGGACAGGATTTCTCATGAGGACCCCGACTAACAGTATGTTAAGGTGGAATTTCCTGCTCCTATGCTAACTAACACGCCCAAGGTTAAGGTCCTTGTGCCTAACGAGTCTTCCATGAGCAACTATTGTAGGTTCGCGCAAGTTGTTCTCTTTATGCCCCTTATGGAAGCACTTGATGTAGATTTTGATTTAGGGGGTAAACAAGTTGATAGTGACCCGCCTGATAAGGCATGAGTGCACTTTGTTTTGTACGTGGATAGTGCACTTTGGCTCCATGTCATGAAAACGACGGACCTTCAACCTGATCTTTTGCGGTGGTATCTTCGACTAAAGAAGTTTGACTTTGTGGTCCAGGATACAGTCAATGTCCATACATTATCTGATCCAGACCAAGCAAAGAAGAAGGGTCAAGCTCTTGAGCTTAAAAGAGCGCTTCTTGGGATGAAACCCAAGCTCTTTTTCCTTTTTCTTTTTCTTAGCTTTTATTTTTTGCTATTTTTGTAGCTTGCCAAAAGAAAAAAAAAACAAAGATAGAAAAAAAAAACTACGAATAAAATGTTAGCCACCATGGCCAGATCCCCAGAACCACGGTCGTGCGGTGTCACCTAGAAAAATTGAAAAATAAATAAAAAAATGGACCAACAGATACCACGGTCAGACTGTGGTAAGTCCCACGGTCCATGGTGTACTGCTACGGTCTGCGATCTAGGTTTTTTACTGCGGTGCCCACTCACCTCCCTCACACTTCATCTTCAACCTCTCGACACTCTTTTTCTCTACCTTCATTTTCTCTCTCTAAACTCTCCTGTAATAGTCCGACCCTAAATTATGCTTATTAATTTCATTTCATTAATCCATGGGATTAATATCATTTCGTTTACATCATTTCTTTTATGATTCCAATGGACAGTTTAGATAGGCCCTCACTTTGCAATTCAGGGTTTTGTTTTAGTCGAATTTGAAAATCTAGTTAGGCCTTGATAATTATGAATTTAATGTTTAGAATTCTTTTTCAAGGCACCACAACCATTTATCTCTAACTTTTGAAAAAAAAAATCACAAACTTACTTGGTTTCAGTTTTTTCGCTAAACCCGAGCCCGTTTAGAGCCATTTGCGATGCAACAAGACTTGATCGTTATTTGTTTAGCTAAACCCTCTTAATTAAGCCTTAATCAAGCTTGACAATTGTGACTTTTCTACTTTTATTTGCAGCCAAGTAAATGTGGTATAAATTGTAAAAATTTTCATTTTATCTTCATTTTACACCAAGCTTTCAAGAGACTTTCTCTCTCTTCCCTCTCCTCCTTCTCTCTCTACTCGGCACACAGCAGCAGCCCACCCCTCCTAGCCACCTTTCAACCACCAAAAACCCTCAAAACATCCCCCACTCACCACCCCTAAACACGTCTTTCACTTCCATAAGCATCAAGAATCATATCTACGTCTTTTTCAAGCTCAAAGTGAGTGTTATTTTCACCCCTATGCTGATTTTGTTTTTTATTCTTGATCTTGTTGGTTTTTGTTTCTTATTTTGGTTGTTTTAGTGATGGATTATGTTATTTTTATGGTATTAAGAATCATTTTGTTGATGGATTATGGTGGAGTTGAAATTGGATGAGGCTAGGGTTAGGGTTTCATCTTAGTCATGCAAAGCTTCTTGTTTAAGTGATGTTTATTGCATGTTTTATCCTTTCCTTTGCTTATCTCTTGATATATTGAAGTTATTATGTTGTTTATGGTGTTTGGAAAAGTTGGGAGTGAGTTCAAAGTGACCCAAAGCTAGGGTTTGTCCAAAATGCAAGATTTGGACCAACTAATATTAAATTTGAGGTGTGTGGGTTTATGTGACTAGAAAAGGAGTTTTATTTGACATGAATATGAAGAGGAACTATGTATGGTGTTGTTGTATGAGGTTGGGATGTACCAAAGTGTGTTTATACACTCTTAAGAAAGAGCTTGAGTTGAGGTTTGGTGTAAAAAAAATGAAGGAACAAACTAAACAAGTGCTGCTGGAATTTTCAAAAAAACAAGACGAACTTGGGAACAAAACTGGTAATAATCAGCCAAGACAAAAATTCTGATTTTTGGTGGGTAGATAGGTCTGGATTTTAGCTTTAAAATGACTCTTGAATCGCCTTAATCCGAGGTCTGCGGAGAATGTTATGGCCAGTTTACTGAACCTAGGCAAAATGGATTTTCCAGCACTGAACCCTGACATGTTGGTGTTCTAACTCCATTTTATGGAACCTGTCATGGGAATCATGTTTTGTGTCCTAAATGAAATTTTTAGGGGACTTCCTAATATGTTTATATTGGGGTCTTACGTCTCATTTTGAAGTCGGGAGTATAAGTTGTGGATTACTCATTGCATACCCTCGTCATAAGCCCTTACCCCCCCTAAACTCGCTACTGCGTCTTAACTCAGCATTTCTATACTTTATTTAACTTTATAAGTTTAATCTATTAACTGGTTTGCACAAATTCTTTGTAAGCCTTTTCTTTTATTTAAAGGTATCCATTGTGCTAATTTTATGTAAATGTATTCATTATAAAAATAAGTTCATTTCTAACCTCATATGCCTATAATGATTTTTGAACAGAATCAAAGCCTAAACACTCATTCTATTCTCCCCGTTTTAGTGCATCTATTTACTCTGTGATCTAGCTTTTAAAAACCCCAGGTACGTTCATTGACTGTATCTTTAGAAATCAGCACGTATTTATCGAAATTATAATGTTTTGGTAAGTACATCAACGAACCAATTGAATCGGTGATTTATCACATAATTAGTGACCCCATCAGTTATCAGTTGCAAGGCATTGCCCTCCAGTTACCCGCTTGGCTTCAGGTCAGGTCTTCCGGTCAGCTTGGCAGATGTACACCTATGCATAGATCGTAACAGTTATTAAGGGGGCACTAACAGATAATAAATGGCAAGTTAGTCTTATATACATTTCATTCCCTATTTTAAAATCAAAATGAATTGCAAAGCGGACCCTTATAATTTCTTTGTCAGTGAATCTTTATCAGTACAGGGATGCATGTACTGAGCTTTGGCTCACAGTTCGAAATGTTTTTATATTTTGTTTTAGGAAAGTGTTCAGTAAATCGGTCTCCGGCAGGCACGAAAGCTGAAGGTGAGAAATAAGTCAGGACCGTCCATGTAATTGGCGGATAGAAGGGCTAAGATGCTTTCATGCCTTATTGTGGTGCATTTTAGTGTCCCAATTGTATATCTGAACTGCAATATGTATTTTGGTGTTACAACTGTATTATTAAACGAAGTTATGTATGTCGATGTAACCCTGGGAAGTTAGCATCATTCCTGTTTGTACATAAATGGTTTGAATAGATGTGATTGCCCCTTTGACGATAAACTTTGATTTTATGGCTAAAATTTCATATTCAAGCAAAGCCTTGTCCTTGCAGACGGCGGTAACGCCCGTTCATTGATTTTTTGGTGTTAAGCTTAGGTAGGTAAATGCAGCTATGATTTATGTATTATTGGGGCGTAACAAATTGGTATCAGAGCCAGGTTGAGATTTTCTTGAGGAAGGTAGAGCTAGAAACTATAGGGTGAGAGTGGTTATTAGGAGGGGCTATCGTATATTGCTAGGGTGATATTAGGAGAATGCAAGTTGCTTTTATTTGCATGTTTCTTATTTATGGATGGCTATGGTTATGTCTGCCTCTCACATATGTGTTTTCTTTATTAGATGGATCCCTATGGTGTTAACATGTTGCCGGGCGGATCAATGATAGCTCACATTGCGTTGCTCCATATTAGTATGGAGGCACACGCACAGGACCCCTACTCCGAGTTCCACAATATTACGGTCCGTGCGCAGAGACTGCTGGGGTCCTTAACCCCGGTTGGGTCGTGGGTGGAGTTCAGGCATCGTTATTATGACTTTATGATGACAGGTAACCCAGGCTTAGACGGGCTTAGGTTTCAGGCCCACGGGGCTTGGATGACTCTAACTACGGAGTTGTTGTTAAGAGAGGAGTTTGAATTAAGGGGAAATACTATGGAAACTCTTCGACACGTCTTTCCCCTCCATCAGGTCCATCCCCCTCCTGTAGCCCTAGCACCAGCACAGGAGCCACCCATCCCACCCGCACCAGGCACCCCACTGATGCCTGAGAGCCCTGGGGAGGCCTACATGGTGATAGACATCCCTGACACCCCAGACTTAGTGGTGATTAGTTCTAGTTCTGGGGAGGAGGACCACCAGGGGGAAGATGACGATCCAGAGGATGACGATCCAGAGGAAGATGATCCCGAGGGGGACCAAGATAGTAATGAGATGGGGATAGAGCAGCAAGGGGAACAAGAGGTGAACGAGTTGATGGTGGATTTAGAGGAGGAACATGAGCCACAAGTTCAACAGGAGGTTGATAATCCCGAGTCAGAGGCATCCACGAGCAGTTTCGACTCAGGTGAAGAATCTAATGATGAATCAGACCCAGATATAGTGCCCTGTATGTAGATATGGTATGGTTGGATTGGATGGTTATATTTTGTGTGGCATCTGACATTGTATATAGTTAGTCCAATCATCTCCGACCATGACGACATGATCCGTAACTCTTTTTGGTCATGTGACGGATATAGTGCCTAGGGGTTATTTAGTGCTTAGTGTTTAGGAGTCAGAACTAGGCTTGCTTATTCAGCTAGGTGTTGTATGCCTTTATTGTTCATGTATATAAATCAGCAACTATGTATGTAAGTAAGCAGTTATGAAATGAAATGATGGCGCCTTGAGTTATGAATTTTTTTTTAGCCATCTCCTATGTATTTATTGGGCATGTTTATCTTATATGTCTAGGGTCCCAGTGTTTGAATTGTTTTATTTAATGTCTTAGCAGAATGTCTCAGTCAGTGCAAAATGACAATGAGGTGCATGTGGAGGACAATTCGGAGCAAGTGCAGGGATCGAGTGATCAAGCCTCGTGTCAGGGGCTACCACATGGTGACATGCCACCGTTGCTCTCTGAGTTAGCTAGCAACTTAGGCAACCCGAGTTACTGGCCAACCTTAGTTGTTGAATTGATGAAGCGGATTCCCTAGGTGCCTGCTGAAACCCATCCCAAGGAGGATAAATTGGCAGATAGGGTAGCACGACGCAACCCTAAAGTTTACAATGGATCTTATGATCCAGTGGTATTGGAGGAATGGATAAGGGGAATGGAGAAAATGTTTACAGTAGTTGAGGTCCCAGAGGAAAAGAAAATGAACATTGGGACATATTATTTGTCAGGTGAAGTTGACATTTGGTGGAATATAGTGAAGGATAAGCTCGAAGGGCTTGAATTCACCTGGAATAAATTCTTAGCAGAGCTGAGGGTGAAATTTTACCCAGCTATGGTGCAAAGGCAAAAGGAGAAAGAATTTATGAAATTAAAAATGAGCGGTAGCATGTCGGTGATGCAGTATGCTAGTAAGTTCACCGAACTATCTAGGTTTGTCCCTGAATTTGTGTCATCTGAAAGGTTAAAGATGAGAAGGTTTGAGGAAGGTTTGGCCTTATATATTCAAAATCACTTAGTTGGACAACCAATGCTGACTTACCAAGAACTATATGAGCGAGCAGCCGAAGTGGAAAGAGTGAAGACAAAGTTGAGGACACTGAATCCAATCAACCACAAGAGAAAGGGGTTTGAGCGGGGGACTCTAAGTGAGAGTGTGAACCAGAACCAACAGAACCAGAAGAAACCTACTCCTATTCCCTCCAAGAGCTATCCTGCTGGCTCAACAACACCTTGTACGAAATGTGGAAGAACAAATCATACCACTCCTGAATGCCGCGTTGGCACCAACAAATGCATGTGGTGTGGAAGTCCTGAACATCTTATCGCTACATGCCCCCGACGACTAAAAGTTGTAGACAAGGGCGTAGCAAAACCCTTGGCCCCGCTCCGCCAGGGACCTCCACCTTCAAGGCCTGTAGTTGCAGGAAGGGCATTTGTGATGAACAAAAAGGAAGTTGCTACCTCTGGCATGGTAGTCACTGGAACTCTCTTTTTAAATTCAAAGCCATTTTGCATATTATTTGATTCGGGTGCCACTCATTCGTTTGTATCTACCCGATCTGCTAAACAATTGAGCCTTGAGAACAGAAGGATGGCAACCAATTATAGAATCAAGCTACCCAATAATTCTATGATTGAGTGTCTCCTCTCTTATGAACTTGTCCCCATCACCATTGGTGAAACCACCTTCCCTGTGGATTTGATTCAATTTGATTTGTCCGATTTTGATATCATTTTGGGGATGAACTGGTTGCATTCTTATGGAGCCCAAATCGACTGTAAAGATCTTAAGGTTGTCCTAAAAGATGAAAAAGGGAGAAAAGTGTGTTTTTATGGGCAGAGAGAGGCAAACTCTTGTCCATTGATTTATGTTATGAAAGCAAGTAAGCTGTTATATCAGGGGTGTATTGGATATTGGTGTTATGCTATCAGCACCCAAACAAAAGAAGAGGAAGTAGAGAATATTCCTGTGGTTTGTGAATTTGAAGATGTTTTCCTTGAGGAGTTACCAGAACTACCCTCGTAGAGGGAAATTGATTTTGTGATCGAGTTAATTCCTGGCGCCCAACCTATTTCGAAAGCCCCATATCGTATGGCCCCAACAGAGCTTAAGGAACTAAAGATTCAGCTAGATGAGTCGTTACAGAAGGGCTTTATTAGGCCTAGTGTGTCACCATGGGGTGCTCCAGTGCGGTTTGTGAGGAACAAGGATGGAACCTTAAGGCTATGTATTGATTATAGGGAGTTGAACAAGATTACCATCAAGAACAAATATCCTCTGCCATGAATAGATGATTTATTTGATCAATTACAAGGAGCAGGAGTGTTCTCTAAGATTGAATTGAGGTCAGGGTACCATCAACTTAGGATTAAACCTGATGACATTCCTAAGACAGCATTTCGAACTAGGTATGGTCACTACGAATTCACAGTGATGTGTTTTGGTCTCACTAATGCCCTTGCAGCCTTCATGGACCTTATGAACGGGGTTTTCAGACCCTATTTAGATAAGTTTGTAGTGGTATTTATAGATGATATCCTTATCTATCATAAGGGCAACGAGGGACATGCTGACCAATTGCGAACAGTACTGCAAACCTTGAGGGAGCATCAACTCTATGGCAAATTAAAGGAATGTGAATTTTAGCTGGAGGAAGTGGTATTTTTGGGGCATGTGATTACCAAAGAAGGAATTAAAGTTGACCCCCAAAAGGTGAAAGCAATCATAGAATGGCCAAGGCCTACCAATGTCACTGAAATTAGAAGTTTTCTGGGTTTAGCAGGTTATTATCGAAGGTTCGTCCAGGACTTTTCGAAAATCGCTTCACCACTGACCAATCTATTAAAGAAGGTGAATAAGTTCGAGTGGACTGAAAGATGTGAGAAAGCTTTCCAAGAGCTAAGGCAGCGACTAACTGCCGCCTCAATTCTTACGTTACCAAGGAGTATACAGTTTATATTGACACATCGAAGAATGATCTAGGGTGCGTACTGATGCAAGAGGACAAAGTAGTGGCTTATGCTTCTTGACAACTCAAGCCATACGAGGAAAACCACTCTACCCATGACCTGGAATTAGTAGTCATGGTCTTTGCACTGAAAATTTGGAGACATTATTTATATGGGGTATCGTGCAAGATCTATACTGATCATCAAAGTCTAAAGTATATCTTCACCCAGAAGGAGCTCAACTTGAGGCAACGGCGTTGGCTTGAGTTGCTTAAAGATTATGATTTGCAGATTTAATACCACCCTGGTAAAGCAAATGTGGTGGCGGACGCCTTGAGTAGGAAGGCGCAACATAACTCAAACACTGTGGTGATTACTCAATTGCACCTCTTGAGAGAACTTGAGGACTTTGGAATTCAACTAGTATTTCACGGGCGAACGAATGCTCAATTATCAGCACTTACTGTTCAGTCTTCCCTGGTGGAAGAAATTCGACTGATTCAGGAAAGTGATCCCTAACTCCAAAGCATAAAGCAAAAATTAGAAAAACAGAAGTCTCCGGGTTTTGTAGTACACAAGGATGGGACTTTGCGGTTCCAGAATCGCCTATGTGTGCCCAAAAATGGGGAAGTAAGAAAGCAAATCTTGGAAGAGGCTCACAATACTCGTTAATCAGTGCATCCAGGAGGCACAAGGATGTGCAGAGATCTAAGACAATATTTTTGGTGGAATAATATGAAGAAAGATGTTGCAGAATATGTGAACAAGTGTTTAATCTGCCAGAAAGTTAAAGGAAAGCATCAGCGCCCTGTGGGTGAACTACGACCCTTAGAAATTCCCACTTGGAAATGGGATTCAATCTCAATGGACTTTGTTATGAGTTTACCCCTTTCTGCCTCGAGGAAGAATGCTATCTGGGTCATAGTTGATCGACTCACGAAGTCGGCTCATTTCCTGCCAATTAAGGATACTTGGGGAATAGAAAGACTAGTCCAACTGTATGTTAAGGAGATAGTTTGTCTACATGGGATCCCTCTAGACATAGTCTCAGATAGGGATCAACGATTCCAAGCGCGCTTCTGGCGAGCACTTCAAAAGGCCTTTGGGACCAAACTAAACTTCAGTAGCTCCTATCACCCAGAGACAGATGGACAAACTGAAAGGGTGAATCAAATTTTGGAGGACATGCTGAGAGCTTGTGTATTAAAGTTCCAAGGGAAATGGGAAGATGATTTACCTTTGGTGGAATTTTCTTATAATAACAGTTATCAATCCACCATCAAAATGGCCCCATTTGAGGCTCTGTACGGGAGAAAATGTAGAATCCCGTTGTGCTGGAGTGATTTGGATGAGGCACTGATTATAGATCCTGAAATGATTCAAGAGACCACTGAGAAAATAAGAAAGATTCAGGAGCATATTAGGGTTGCCCAAAGTTGACAGAAAAGTTATGCAGACAAAAGAAGAAGGCCTCTAGAGTTTCAAGTCGGTGATAAAGTTTTTCTAAAAGTTTCACCAACTAAAGGTGTGAAGAGGTTCGGAGTACGGGGCAAATTGAGTCCAAGGTACATTGGACCTTATGAAATCGTTGAAAGGTTGAATCCTGTTGCTTATCGCCCAGAGTTGCCTGTTGAACTTGAGCATGTGCATTAGGGGTGAGCAAGACCGGGTACCCGGTCCAATTTCTTGGAACCGGTCCCGGTCCCGGTTGGACCGGGTCCAATAATTTTGGAACCGGTCCGGGTCCCGGTTGAACCGGTTCCAAAATTTCTGGACCCGGTCCCAGAACCGGTCGGGACCGGTTCCGTAACCGGGTACCCGGTGCCCTTTTTTTACTTTTTAAATTTTTTTTTAATTAACTTTTATCAGAATTTAAGTCATTAAGTACACCACCAACCCAACAACTACTAAGCACTAAAGACGTTAGTACTTCTATTTCTAAGCAAACATCACAAAAAAGCAAGAAAAAGGCTCCAACATTAACTAATAACTATGCATGCAAAAGATCATTGGGTAATTAGACCGGGTAACCGGGTACCGGGACCGGTACCGGTTCCAAACTTTCAGGAACCAGACCTGGAACCGGTTGCCACCGGATCCTGAATTTTGGAACAGGTCCCGGTCCCGGTTGGACCGGGTCCGGATCCGGACCCGCCGGGTCCAAACCGGTTCCGGGTCTGGGTCCGGGTACCCAGTTTTTTTGCTCAGCCTTAATGTGCATAACATGTTTCATATCTCTCAACTTTGAAAATATATTCCGGATCCAAACCATACCATTGTATCTGAACCTATCGCTATCGCTGAAGATCTAGTATATGAAGAGCGTCCTGTTCAAATACTAGATCGTAGGATCAAACAGCTGAGCAACAAGCAGATACCATTGGTTAAAGTACTCTGGACGAACCATACCTCCCAAGAAGCTTCTTAGGAGACCGAGGAGGCAATGAAAGCCAAATACCCACATTTATTCGAGGTAACCCTGTTTGTTATGGTTAAGTTCATCAGTTTCGAGGACGAAACTTCTTAAGGGGGGCAAACTGTAATAGTCCGACCCTAAATTATGCTTATTAATTTCATTTCATTAATCCATGGGATTAATATCATTTCTTTTATGATTCCAATGGACATTTTAGATGGCCCTTACTTTGCAATTCGAGGTTTTGTTTTAGTCGAATTTGAAAATCGAGTTAGGCCTTGATAATTATGAATTTAACGTTTAGAATTCTTTTTCAAGGCACCACAACCATTTATCTCAAACTTTGGAAAAAAAAATTTCGCAAACGCACTCGGTTTCAGTTTTTTCGCTAAACCCGAGCCCGTTTAGGGTCGTTTGCGATACAACAAGACTTGATCTTTATTTGTTTAGCTAAACCCTCTTAATTAAGCCTTAATCAAGCTTGACAATTTTGAATTTTCTACTTTTATTTGCAGCCAAGTAAATGTGGTATAAATTTCAAAAATTTTCTTCTTATCTTCATTTTACACCAAGCTTTCAAGAGAATTTCTCTCTCTTCCCTCTCCTCCTTCTCCCTCTACTCGGCACACAGCAGCAGCCCACCCCCTCCCAGCCACCTTTCAACCACCAAAAACCCTCAAAACATCCCCCACTCACCACCCCCAAACACCTCTTTCACTTCCATAAGCATCAAGAATCATATCTACCTCTTTTTCAAGCTCAAAGTGAGTGTTATTTTCACCCCTATGCTGATTTTTGTTTTTCATTCTTGATCTTGTTGGTTTTTGTTTCTTATTTTGGTTGTTTTAGTGATAGATTATGTTGTTTTTATGGTATTAAGAATAATTTTGTTGATGGATTATGGTGAAGTTGAAATTGGATGAGGCTAGGCTTAGGGTTTCATCTTGGTCATGCAAAGCTTCTTGTTTAAGTGATGTTTATTGCGTGTTTTATCCTTGTCTTTGCTTATCTCTTGATATATTGAAGTTGTTATGTTGTTTATGGTGTTTTGGAAAAGTTGGGAGTGAGTTCAAAGTGACCGAAAGTTAGGGTTTGTCCAAAATGCAAGATTTGGACCAACTAATGTTGAATTTGAGGCGTGTGGGTTTATGTGACTAGAAAAGGAGTTTTATTTGATATGAATATGAAGAGGAATTATGTATGGTGTTTTTGTACGAGGTTGGGATGTACCAAAGTGTGTTTATACACTCTTAAGAAAGAGTTTGAGTTGAGGTTTGGTGTAAAAAAAATGAAGGAACAAACTAAAGCAGTATTGCTGGAATTTTCAGAAAAATAGGACGAACTTTGGAACAAAACTGGTAATAATCATCCAAGGTCTGTGGAGAAAGTTATGGCCAGTTTACTGAACCTAGGCAGAATGGATTTTCCAGCACTTAACCTTGACATATTGGTGTTCTAACCCCATTTTATGGAACCTGTCATAGGAATCATGTTTTGTGTCCTAAATGAAACTTTTAGGGGACTTCCTAAGCTGTTTATATTGGGGTCATACGTCTCAATTTGAATTCGGGAGTATAAGTTGTGGATTACTCATTGCATACCCTCGTCATAAGCCCTTACCCCCCCTAAACTCGCTACCGTGCCTTAACTCAGCATTTCTATACTTTATTTAACTTTATAAGTTTAATCTATTAACTGGTTCGCACAAATTTTTTATAAGCTTTTTCTTTTATTTAAAGGTATCCATTGTGCTAATTTTATGTAAATGTATTCATTAGGAAAATAAGTTCACTTCTAACTTTATATGCCTATAATGATTTTTGAACAGAATCAAGGTCTAAACACTCATTCTATTCTCTCCATTTTAGTGCATCTATTTACTCTATTATCTAACTTTTAAAAACCCCAGGTACGTTCATTGACTATGTCTTTAGAAATTAGCACGTATTTATCGAAATTATAATGTTTTGGTAAGTACATCAATGAACCGTTTGAATCGGTGATTTATCACATAATTAGTGACCCCATCAGTTATCAGTTGCAGGGCATTGCCCTCCAGTTACCCGCTTGGCTTCAGGTCAGGTCTTCCGGTCGGCTTGGCAGATGTACACATATGCATAGATCGTAACAGTTATTAAGGGGGCACTAACAGATAATAAATGGCAAGTTAGTCTTATATACATCACATTCCCTATTTTAAAATCAAAATGAATTACAAAGCGGGCCCTTATAATTTCTTTGTCAGTGAATCTTTATCAGTACAGGGATGCATGTACTGAGCTTTGGCTCACAGTTCAAAATGTTTTTATATTTTGTTTTAGGAAAGTGTTCAGTAAACCGGTCTCCGGCAGGCAGGGAAGCTGAAGGTGAGAAATAAGTCAGGACCGTCCATGTAATTGGCGGATAGAAGGGCTAAGATGCTTTCATGCCTTATTGTCGTGCATTTTGGTGTCGCAGCTGTATATCTGAACTGCAATATGTATTTTGGTGTTACAACTGTATTATTAAATGGAGTTATGTATGTTGATGTAACGCTGGGAAGTTACCATCATTCCTGTATGTACTTAAATTGTTTGAATGGACGTGATTGCCCCTTTGAGGATAAACTTTGATTTTATGACTAAAATTTCATATTCAAGCGAAGCCTTGTCCTTGCAGATGGCGGTAACGCCTATTCATTGATTTCTTGGTGTTAAGCTTAGGTAGGTAAATGCAGCTGTGATTTATGTATTATTGGCGCGTTACATCTCCATACCTCACACCTTCAATCTTCCTTCATTTCTTCACCATTTTCACTCAATTTCACCTGAAATCATCCCCTTTCACTCAATCTTTCGTCTTTCTCAATGAATTCCTTCTCTTTCTTCTTCTTTTTCTTCAAACTCGTCTCATCCACCATGTCCTTTTTTTTCCTTTCATCTTTTTCTTCTTCTTTTTACTTGATTTCTTCATTTTCTTCAAATTTTCTTATTTAGGTTTTAGATTTGGTTTAAATTTGGTTTTTACAACAATGACACCAATTCAGAGACAAAGGAGTACCAAGGAGGTTGGATCTTCAAGTCAAGCACCACTTCAACCTCAAAGGACATCCCAAACCGCACGTGCTAAAGGTAACATTCCTCACCCTCTTGGTTTGATCCATCCATATCATGTTGCTAAGTACAATTATTCGAATGAATGTATAGCTGTAGAAACTAGATATTATGATAAGGATTTGTTAGCCCGGTTGGGAATGTTGGATGATATTAAATTGTTGTTTGCAAGAGGTGGTATGGAACACTTTTTGGAACTTAAAGTGCATACATATCGGGACCTAATCCTAGAATTCTTAAGTACACTCCATGTTGAGGTCACTGGAGGGCCTCAATGTCAAGTTGGATATATATCATTTTATTATCAGGGACAATTGTATGAACTAAACTTAGGTACCTTCAACATTATTTTCAGTTTTCCACCTAACATGGATTTATCGAACCGCTAAGTCCTCCACGAATTCAACCTGGATGCATTTTGGGGTGAACTTTCCGGGAGTGTTGGGTACAGTACTAGTTCATCAAAATGCACACATATTAGAAACTCCTGCATTAGAGTAGCTCAACGTATTTTGGCTTGTACCCTTTTGCTCGAGACGATAGTCTGAATGTCCTGAGACTATTTGAGTTGTACTTTTTGTCCTGTATGCTTGATGGAGTCCAGTTTGGCCTAGGTTCCTTTTTAGCCAGGCAATTGCATAATGCTGCTGTCAGCACTAAAGGTAGGATAGTCATAGGTGGGATTGTGACTAATATTGCTAGATTTTTGGGAGTTGAGCATAACCCGGAGGATAAAGTTTCCAGGTCCGAGCAACTTGATCAAGCTGCTTTTGAGATTATGAACTTTTGTCAAGTTAACGCTGGCCGTTTATGTTGGATTTACCCCGGGGACTGGCTTTTGTAACTTCCCAATGTTGATCGAACCACTTTACTTCGCTGGGCTAATCTTTATTGGGTACCTGGTGATGACGATGTTGTTCGACCCATACCTCATCATCCAACCCATCATTCTAGTCAAGCCAGACCTAGTTCTTCTTGTCAACCACCCCCTCTTGACTATTCTAACCTCCAAGATACCCCTAGATCCATTCAAGAGGAGCAAGTTTCACTCCGAGCATTTGTTGCATCTGAGAACGTCGCTCTTTGGGACTTTGTCCAAGAGCACCACGATGGGCTTTGTAGGTTGCTTACTTCCTAGAAACAATACTTTCAAGACTATAGGGCATGTCTAGAGACCTAGCGGGATTGGCATATCTCTTATGGCCAACCATCCCATCCTCCACCACCACCCCCTTTTTGATTGCTATGTGCTACTCACCTTCCCTTTTTCTATTCTGTGCCCACATTGAGGGCAATGTGTGATTAAGCATGGGGGAGTTAGTCATTATATCTGGTGTCTAATGCCTGTTTTCGGTTTGGTGTGATTGTACTTTGTATAAGTAGCTATTGCTAGTTTTTGTAGTTTTTGATTTAGTATTTAGTTTTGTTTAGTTGTGCATTTAGTTTTCTTTTTATTCTACGTTGCATTTTAGTTTTTGTCTATTTTTCTTTTTTAGTTTCTTTCTTTAGTCTCTTTGCATTTTTAGTTTGCATTGTTAAAAAAAACACAAAACAAAAATTAAAAGAGAAAAAAAATCCCCCGATGATGATCTTTCTAGATTTGGTAGACTTCTATGGTTTCCCGAATTGTGTATAAAATGTTTACGAATGAGTTTTTTGAAATGATCTCCATGATTTGACCACATGTTGGATGCAAATTATTTACCCCATAAGTCTCCACATGATTTTTGGCATGTGTTCACTAGTGAGCTAGTTTTGACCTTGGTAGATGTCCCATGAGATTTTGAGCTTTTAGAGGCTATTCATCATTTTAGTCTCACGCTTCTTTCATATGCGACTCTTCCTTGACATTATATCTCTAGAACTTGATTTGATTCTCATTCAAGATCACATTTCGCATATGCATTTAGACAATATGATTGAGGCAATTTATTTTTGATTTGTTGAAACCCGATGGCCAAATGACCACATTTGTTGTGTATTGTATCCCTTACTTGCCTCTTTGAGCCTATATCTGTTTTTCTTGATTTAAACCTCCTGTTATAACCCATGGCCAAATACTTGTCTTACCTTTAAGCCAAGACTAGAGGAGTGCTTCGTTCTTTTGCATTATAGGGCACTAGTAAGTTGGATTGCTATCTTTTAGTTAATTTTGGCTGTTTGGTGAAGGGTTGCGAGATTTTGATAAATCCCTTATTTTATTGTACAAAGTTTGGAGGAGAGTTGAAATTTAAAGCTCGTTATGGATCTCCTCTTGGCTATCCTTTTTGGAAAAAAAAAAGAAAAGAGGAAAAAAAAAACAAAAGAAAGTGTTAGCCTTGCTAGGATTATAAGTTATTTGTCACTTTCGACTCTTTCTCTTTTCAATTTAGGATTTATTTTGTTGATAAATTGTAATTGTTCAAGAAGGATGTAGTATGATGCATTGGAATTGCTTAGCTCTTAGGGCCTGTTCTTTTCGTGGGGCAATCCATATTTTCCCACTTTAACCTACTTCAACCTATCTCAACCTACTTCAACCCACTTCAACTCACACCCTTCATAATTTTAATAATTTGTAAAGTATCATGTGAGATTTAGGGCCTGTTGTTTTCGTTGGTAAATTGGGTGGGGAAAAGGGTGAAGTAAGATGAAGTAGGTTGAGGTGAGTTGAGGTAGGTTGAAGTTGATATTTTTTTTTGAAGTGTGTTGAAATAGGTCAAACTAGATTGAAGTGGATTGATGTAGGTTGAAGTGCGTTGAAGTTGGTATATTTTTTATATGGTGGGTTGAAATGAGTTAAAATAATGAGAATGTAATTCATGTGTGAAAATTTATGAAATTATCAAAATTTTTTGGAATTTTTGTTTACCCTTTCTTATTTTTAAGTTTTTATATTTTTTATACTTTATATTTTTTACTTTTAATTTTTTATTTTTTATTTTTCTTTTCTTAATTTATTTTTTTAATTTATTTTTTTTTTTTTTTATTTTTTATTTTTTATTTTTTTATTTTCTTTTATTTTTTTATTTTATTTTATCATTTTATTTTTTTAGTTTTTGTTTTAAATTTCTAAATTTTTAATTTTTAATTCTTAATTTTTAATTTTTTGCTTTTTATTTTTAATTTTTAAATTTTTTGTTTTTTATTTTTATTTTTTATTTTTCTAGGATTTTATGTTTTTATGTTTTTCATATTTCATTTATTACTTCTTATTTTTTATTTTTTATTTTTTATTTTTCATTTTTTATTTTCATTGTTTAATTTTTATCTTTCATTTTTTTATTTTTTTTTATTTTTTTATTTTTTCTGTTGTTTATGTTTTTTATTTTTTTATTTTTTTATTTCTTATTTCTCATTTTTTATTTTTTATTTTTTACATTTTAATTTCAAATTTCAAATTTCAAATTTCAATTTTCTTATTTCTTATTTTTTGATGTTTTGATGTTTTTATTTTTTATTTATTCTTTCTGATTTTTTTTATTCTTTTGGAATTTAAAACAAACAAAAAAAAAGCTAAAAAAATAAAAAAATAAAAAATGAAATATAAAAAAATAAATTAAAAAAAATCAAAAATCAAAAATAAAAAAAAAGAAATCAAAAGCTCAAAAAATAACAAATCATAAATAAAAATTAAAAAATTTAAAATTAAAATTAAAATGTAAAAAATAAAAGAATAAAGAACATAAAACAGAAAACAGAAAAAATGAAAAATAAAACATAAAATATTAAAACATGAAAAATAAACAATAAACAATAAAAAATTAAGAAATGAACAATACGAAATGAGACATAGAAAAATAAAAAACATAAAAAACATAAAAAAAAATAAAATCATAGAAATTTAATAAAAAAATAAAAAATAAAGAACTAAAAAACTAAAAAAAATAAACAGCATAAAGAAAAAAAAAATTAAAAAATCAAAAAAATTAAAAATTAAAAATAAAAAAATAAAAAATAAGAAAAGAAAAAATAAAAAAAATAAAACATAAAAAATTAGAAAGAAAAAATAAAATTAAAAATTAGAAATTAAAAATAAAAAAAGAAAAAAGAGAAAATGAAAAAAAAGATAAAAAATTTGAAAGAAAAAATAAAATAAAAAATTAAGCAACAAAAAATAAGAAATTATAAAATTAAAAATATAAAAATAAAAAGTAAAACATAAAACATAAAACATAAAAAATAAAAAATAAATGAAAAATTATAAATTATAAATTAGAACATTAAAACATTAAAAAAATATAAAAAAATAAGAAATTAAAAAAATAAAAAGTAAAAAAAATGAAAAAAATGAAAAAAATTGAAAATTAAAAATTAAAAATTAAAAATTAAAAAATTAAAAATTAAAAAAAATCAAAAATCAAAAATCAAAAATCAAAAATCAAACATCAGAAATCAAAAAAATAAAAAATAGAAAAGAATAAACAAAAATTTCACAAAATTTCGATAACTTCATAAATTATCACACATTAATTACATTGTTATTATTTTAACCCATTTCAACCCACCACATAAAAAATATTCCAACTTCAACCAACATCAACTCAGTTCAACCTATTTCAACCTATTTCAACCCACCTCAAAAAAAAAATACCAACTTCAACGTGCCTCAACCCACTTCAACCTACTTCAACCTACTTCACCCTTTTGACTCACCCAATTTACCCACGAAAAGAACAGGCCCTTAGTCTTTGACATCTAGCTCCTCATTTTCAAAACATTTGTTCCCCTCTTACCTTTTCACATAGCCCCGTTACAACCCTATGAAAGTCCTCATGAATGTCTAGTGTGTTCGCATTTTAGTGATGGTGAATTTGAGAGCCTTGTCAAGTTTATGGCAGATTTGAGTCTAAGAAATGAGAATTGAGAAAACCTTCATTATTATTAAATACAGTGATGAGAGCTGCATAACTATAGTGAGGTTCTACCAGCCTAGCCTTGTTTCATACGCTGGCATCACTGTATTTGACGATTTGGGAAGATTGGTTCAAGTTTGACATTATGGTCTATCAAAAAGGTTTTCGCAAATATCATTCCCTAATCTGTTTATTAATGATTTTTGCATCTTTTTAGGCTACCTTTGAATTAGCTTTGCCATTTGAATGTTACCTATGTCTATCCTGAGGAAGTTGTGTATGGTTTCATTTTTAGCATTGCTTAAGGACAAGCAACAGTCTAAGCATGGGGGAGTTTGGTAAGTGCTTAATGTATATATCATTTTAAGGCTATTTTGTGTCAATGTTGGGGAGAATTATGTGCTTAATATTGTTCTTTATACTCCTATTCTCGATTTATGCTTAGGTATAGTTGTTTGAAGTGTTTTCAAGCTTTTAAGCCTTTTTACCCAACATTTGACTATAAATACATGCATTTTGACCTCCCCCACGGACACCCATGAGTTGCTATGGCCGTGGAGTAACAATAGAGTAGAAAGCTGATTCGAACCTAGACCACGGTCGAACCCTGGTATCTACCACCGACCGTGGTGAGCATAAAACTACATCCACTTCATCTTCCTTCGGTTGTGCAGCTGAGATCAATCGAGCCCCTCTATAAAAGGCCCCGTTTTGCAGCAGTAGAAGAACACAAGCATAGAATTAGCATAGATTATAGCTTTAGCATAGTTTCCTTTCTCTTGTCAAATTTTGTTGTTTGTTTTAAGATTTCTAGTTTGATTTTAGTTTTGGTGAGAAATCTTGAGTGTATGTGTTTGGTTTTCGAGGCGGTTTGAAGCCCTTGGTTGAAGGCCATCTCAGTCAAACCTTTCTTTCAGATTTCGCCGGATTGTTGGTTAGTTTGTTCAATTCTTAATCATGTGTGAGTAGTTTACTTTTTGTCTAGGGTATTAGTAGTTTATGAAAGTGTAGTTGGATCATGTTTTAATTTATAGAATTGTGCTTATTTTCATGATTGGATTGATTTCGTTTATCAAGTAATTGTATTGTTATGAGTGGATTTTTGGCCAAAATTTGTTTGCTTACTTGAAACAACCGAGTGAAAAACTGAAAGGTGATATTTGGTTGTTGGACTGCTTGATTAAACATAATGTGGAGTCATCTCAAAGGATAAATTTGTTTGTTAGGAGGACTAGAGAGTAATAGAAGATATTTAACTTGAATTAAGGCAAATTAGTTTGAAAGAATGACTTTTGGTTAGTTTAGGGAAATTTGATTGATTTCGAAAGAATAGATCAAATGTCCAAATAGATTGGAATTCATCGAGATTAATTTATTAGAGAAAAGCACATGATTGTCATTTTGATCCAATACCCTTTCATAGCTACGAGAATACCTAGACATGTTTTCTGTTTGATTGATTCAGAATAGTGAATTAGAAGTTGTCAAATGGAACCCTTTGAATTAGAATTTTACTTATCACATTCTGACAGACAAGACTCGGTAAGTTACATTAGTCCCTGAAGAATGATATCTTTTTCTATACTACGGCTACCCATGCGCTTGCGGTAGTTGATAAATTACACACTATGGAAGTAACGTTTTCTCAATTCCCTCATGGTTACTTGATATTTGAATGTTCAGTTTTGGATTAATTTGTGGTAAGTGCAGTAGTTTGGATTGTGGTCTATATTACAATTGTCTTGTCACTATCAAATTGATTGCAGTCTCCATGACTAAACTCTATTTTTCTTATAGTTTGAATGTAGATGGAGTTAGGTAGGAAGTTGATTCAGCTTGCATTTAGATTTTTAGTTATGCAAAAAATAAAGAGCTCATTGGATAGTAATTATATTTTAGTTTAATTATTTGTTTTGTAAATGTTAGTATGTTAATTCTTAGTCAGTGATCTAATTTCATAACTCATTCCTGAGGATGAACCCTCAAGTACTATGATGATAAACTATACAGTAGCGAAAATCACAATAGAGCGATATTTTATCTATACAACACCCGTGCGCTTGCGTTGCTTGCTAAGTTTTTGGCGTCAGGGAGCAATTTGGCAAATATTGATTTAATCCTTATATGTTTCACTGCGCATTTTTCTTTTCTATTTTAGATTTGCTTTGGGTAGTGTTTATGTTAGTGCTTGCCGGAATTTTTTCCCATTTAAGCAAAGTCCTATGTCATATGAACCTAATCCTTAAATATAAAGGACTTTGCGTTCTAGGAGAAAGAAACAAAGGCTAAAAAACTAAAGGCGTATGGCTTGAGAGACCTCACCTAAGATCATCGATGGGGGAACAGACCAAAAAGAGGATACTTTGGCATTTTGTTACACCAACACGTCACTTCAAGCACTACCCGTCATAATGTGGAGGCCCATAAGTTTGAGCTCAAATCGGCTTTAATTTTGATGGTGCAACAATTGCCGCTTGGTGGCACTCCGATGGAAGATCCTAATCTCTCAACCTTTTTAGTGGTGTGCACACTTTGAAGCTAAATGGAGTTTCAAATGATGCCATACATCATCGATCATTTCCCTTCTCACTGAGGGACAAGTTGAGGGAGTAGCTCCATTCGCTACCTCCATTATTAATCACGACATGGGATGAGCTCACCAAGACCTTCCTTGCCATGTTTTTCCCACCTAGCATGGTAGGCAAACTTGAGGAATCAAATCACAACCTTTGTTCAAAGGGAGGATGAGATACTCTATGAGACTTAGGAACAATGTAAAGATTTGTTGTGGCTGTGACCACCCTCACCATGGACTCTAAAAGTGAATAATAATGTAAACCTTCTACAACAGAGTCACTCGACCTGTGTGTTCTACCATTGAGTGACGACTATGGCACCTTGATGAACAAGACGGAGGATGATGGCAACAACTTGAGTGAGGAGATGGCATTCAATAACTACCATTGGTCAGGTGAGAGATGATAACCTAAGACAGTTATAGGTAAGATAAAAATCGATGCTCTTAATTTACTTTTTGCTAAAGTGGATGCTATGACTTAAAGATTGGACGGTTTGGATGTGAATGCCACCAGCAAGTGCCCCTCCCTCTCTATGTGAAATTTTTGATTGGTTATTCGGAAGATGAATGGCCAAATGAGTACTACATAACAGCCAAAATTCTCTCTTATAAATCGTTATTAATTGCAGTTAAACTGACCATTTCACTATAAATTACCAAGTTGGAGTTCTTTTTCCTAAGATACTAGTGGCCAAGCTAATTATATCAACAACTTCAACCCAAGACCAACCAATGACCCTTTTTTCAATATTTATAATTCGGGTTGGAAGAATTATCCAAATTTCTCATACAGGTTAAACCCTTCCCCTATGCCTCAACTGAATCCTAGACCATCTCCCAGGTTTCAAAAGCTTGTCATTCCTAAATAAGCTCCCCAAAAGTTTAACTCAGAGGCCATGATGAAGATAATGGTTTAGGCGTAACAAAAGTAAGATGAATATATAAATAATTAGCCTCTAAGATTGATGCGCTTACTACTCACAATAAGATGTTGAAAGCTTAAATTACCCAATAACCAAGCTCTTTAACTAGATCTCTTAGTAGATTTCCTAGTAAGCCCGAGCCTAACCTTAGGCAACAACATAATGCCATGATTTTAAGAGGTGGCAAACAACTTGAGGGGCCAAAAGGGCTTAATAATGACAGGGACTTCAATGATGAGAATGATGTTGTTGAGATAAAGGGGTCTAGTCCCGCTAATGATGCGAATGATGATGTTGTAGATAGTGCCAATGAGCTTCCTAAAGACCCTAAACAATCTTCTCTAAAACCTTTTACACAACCTTGGCCTTTCCCTCAAAGAATGGATAAGGTTAAGCCTGATTTGCAATTTTGGAAGTTTTTAGAGGTCATAAAGAAACTCTACATTAATATTCCATCGCCTTTTCTCAAATGACTTCTTATGCTAAGTTTTTAAAAGATATTTTGTCAAACAAAAGAAAGCTTAAACAGCATGAGAATATGACAAACTGAAGAGCATAGTTCCACAATTTGAAAAATGTTTTTCGCTAAGCTTAAGAATCTTGTTACCTTCTCTATTCCTTACTTGACAGGAAATGTGTGTGTTGATCGTGCCTTCCGTAACTTGGGCTCAAGTCTGACCTTGATGCCCTTTCTATGTGTGAAAAGCTGGACTTAGGAGAGATGAGATCTGCGACCATCTCCTTACAATTGGCAAACCATTCTATGAAATGCCCTATAGATGTTTTAGAGGGTGCACCCATTGAGGTAGGAGATTTATATGTGCCAGTTGATTGTGTGATTCTTGAGATGGAAGAAGAAACATGTACCCCAATCATTCATGTAAGGGTCCTCTTAGGCACCACCGGGTGTCATATCGATGTGAAAAATGGTATGCTATCATTTGATGTAAGGAATGATAATGTGGAATTCACTTTACTTAAGACTTCTAAATTCCTCACTATTTTCGATGAGTGTAATAGAATTGATTGATAATTTAGTAAGAGAAGAAGTCATTAGCCAAGTTTCTAGTGGCCCTCTTGACCATGGTGTATTGGATGATGGAACTATTAAGGATAAAAATCCCGAGGTAGCAATGTGAGTTTAGTTTTTGGAAGCCTCTCCACAAGTTCCACCTACCTTTGCTATGGTGGTAAAAATTAGGAAATCATTATGAGCCATCTTTTGATGAGAAGCATGCCCCCGAGGTAGAATTGAAACCTCTCCCTTCTTCTTTGAGATATGAATTTGCCCCAAATTCTATATATCCTGTGATTATTAATGCAAATCTAAGTGCATCCAAAATTGATTCTTTACTTAGAGTCCTTAGATTCCATCATAAGGCCATAAGACATACGCTTGATAATCTTAAAGGAATTCACCCTTTTATGTGCATAAATTTCATTTTAATGAAAGATAACCATAAGCCCTCAATTGAAAACAAAAGAATGTTGAATCCTAACATGAAACAGGTGGTCAAGAAAGAAATTCTGAAATTGTTTAAGGCTAGTATTATCTACCCTATCTCCGATAGTAGTGGGTAAGACCGGTCCATGTTGTGCCTAAGAAAAGGGGGATGACAAACGTAAAGAATGAGAACAATGAATTTGATTCCCACTAGGACAACCATGAGTTGGCTCATGTGCACTCACCATAGGAAGTCGAATCAAGCCACCCATAAGGCCCATTTTTCCATTCCCTTCATTGACCAAATGCTTGAAAGGTTAGCTAAGAACTCCTATTTTTGCTATCATCCCTATCATCCTAGTGATCAAGAAAAGATCACATTTACTTGTCCATATAATACTTTTGTATAAAAGAGGATGTCATTTAGGCTATGTATGCCCTCGCTACCTTTCAACTTTAAATGGTGACCATTTTCTCTGGTTTTGTTGAGCACATTATGGAAGTGTTCAAGGATGATTTTTCTGTATATGGTACATCTTTTGACCATTGCTTGCACAATTTGTCCAAAATGTTGCAAAGATGTAACAAAGCAAATTTGGCCTTGAATTGGGAACAATGTCATTTTATGGTACTAAAGAGGGTGATTGAGAAATTATCACAACCAAATTCTATAAAGAGTGTGAGAAGGTTTCTTAGACATATCGGTTTTTACTAGTGATTCATCAGAGTTTTCAAAAATTGCAAAACCTCTTACCCACTTGCCAAGGGATGTACCTTTTAACTTTAACGATGGATGTTTTAGTGCTTTCCTTACATTGAAAAAGGCTTTGATTTCGGCTTTAGTAATGCATGCCCCAGATTGCGGGCTGCCTTTGAGGTGATGTATGGTGCAAGAAACTTTGCATTGGGAGCCATTTTATGGCAATGCAGGGACAACAAGCTATATGTTGTCCATTATGCAAGTCGTGCTTTAAATGAGGCTCAAGTGAACTATGCCACCATGGAGAAGGAGTTCTTAATGATCGTGGTTGTCACATTGAAGCATCTTTTGAAGAAGTCTGACGATAAGCTTCGACTCATTCGGTGGGTTCTTCTTCTCTAAGAGTTTGATTTGGAGATTCGTGATAAGGTCGAGCCAGAGAATACGGTGGCTGATTATTTGCTTCGCTTGGGCCTCGATGCCACTCCTATTTAAGGGGTCCCCATAAATGATTCATTCCTAGACGATCAACCCCTTGCTATTTCTTACCAAGCCACCCTCTAGTATGCTGATTTGGTGAACTTCAAAGCGTGTGGAGTGTTGCCTCGGAGGTTGTCATATGAACGAAAGAAGAAATTTTTAGCCAATGTTAAGTATTATCACTACAAAAAAAGGTGACTTTTACCAACGAATATGTAGCGATGAAAAATATTTTCTGTTGGTGAAAGTATGTATTTGCAACAGACTAAAATTTTTGATGCTATTAAAAATTTGAATTTGGGCTTTGCAACAGACAGAAATTAATTTGTTGGTATTACAATTATATTACCAAAAATCGAATAATATGATGGTATTATAATTGCATCACCAACATTATCATTCTAAAAGCAGATATTGTTCGTATTGTTCACACAAATGTGCTGTAGCAAAAATTGAATAATTTTTTTTTTAAAAAAATGGCTAGATTCTAAAACAAATAAAGCATTCAAAAAACACCCAAACAGTCAACTCTCATTCCGTTTATCTCCTTGGTTGTTGTAACACCAAATTTGCTCCTCTTTCAATTTGTCGTAGCACCAAATTTACTCCTCCTTGTACGATTGTTCGTCGATATTGTTGCTGCTAGTTTTGGGGTCTCTCAATTTTTGCAGGTAAGTCGTTTTCATCGCCATTGTTGGTCAATCTAGTTTCTCAATCTACCCTAATCTTCTAATTTCAACATGCTTTTGCTTTTGTAGATGTTCTCTGGCACCGGTGGCTAAAAATTTAGCATTGGGTGCTGGAAATTGACATAGACGCAAGAGGAAGAACACCACTTAAACCTAGGGTTTTGTTCCTTTCACATCCTCACTATTAGGAGAAAGGTAATTTGACACTAGTCCCCTGCTTTTGATTTTTATTTGTTTAGGGTTATGATCAATTTGATTATGTAAATTCCCCTGTGTGTATTTATCTGAATTAGGGTTTACATATCTGATTGTGATTGTTGTTGCTAGTGTTGCTTCCCATTGTAGTTGGTACAGTTTCTCCCTCTATTCTCCCTATTCTTAATTTTGTATGTTCCCCATTGCCGCTGCTAATATTGATTCCCATTCTTTTATGCCCAGATGTCCAAGAGGGCACACGCAAGTTATGCCTCTGTCACTCCCTCCCTTTTCTTACTCTGATTGTTGACTGCTAATTGAGCATGGGCAGGTGTGATCAGGGTTCACTGGTTATGTAAATCATTTGTATGAATGTTCTATATCTAAAGTATCCCTCTTAATCCTAAAGGTATTTGTTTTGTTATTCTTTTGCTTTTGCTAGTTAATTTCTATAGGGATTGGAAAAGTTGATTATGTGTATTTCCCTTTGTATAGGTTGTGGTAGCATCTTTCTTGTTTCTCCTTCTTTATGAACACCCTTTGTTTCTTCTTTCTATGCTCTATTTTAGTGATTTTGATATTATTTTGGCAGATTTTGTTTTCGTTGATTGAGTCATTTTCATTATATATGTGGTCTTATGTGATGACAACTCATGCGTTCATCACCTTATGAGGGTTAGGTCAAGCCGACCGCGGATAAGAGAGTTTGGGGGGGGGGGGGGGGTTGCCCCCAATTTGTTCACCCATGTATGTGTGTGGATCACTTTCACAGTTACCTCCATGTATCCACCTCATATGTCTAAGTGTGACACCCATTTCTTGACTATTTAACATGTGTATGCCAAGCTCAAAATGAAAATTGGTGAACCAGAAAACTTAATGATTCAACTGGCCTAGCTTTGAATAGTATGTCCTTGATATAACTATTGATTTACAACCGATGATTATAGCAATCAACTTGTTTGATAATTATTTGTGTCTATTCCATTGGAGATTGTGACATTTATGTTCAGAATCATGTGTTTGTTGTGCATTCCCCCTGATATTTTTAGTGAGACTACTATTTGTTAGCCTACTCAAATTGGCCTTTTTATGATTATCTTGATGTGCAACAAGGCGTTGCTTAAGGGCGGAGAGAAAAATTGTGCATTTTAGTCTTAGCGTTGATAAATGTAGGTTATTTTCTTGAATAGCTATTTACACCTTTTGCACCATATTTTCCTTGTCTCATTATATTACAAAGTAAATTTTTGGGTTTACTTATCACAACACGTGCTTTAGTTATGATTGTGAGTTTACTTCTCTTTGCTTCGTATTGAAAACTCCCTCTACTTATATGTTTTCAATTCTGATGGTTCATAGTGATTGTGAGTTAATTAGCTATATGTCAGTGCTGGATTTTAATCAACTGCAAACTGGCAGTTTGTGAGGGGACAACAAAGGAGATTTACCTATCTCTATGTTGCCTCTTTTGACTTGAATCAATGCCTTCTGTTGTGCTTTTAATATGCTCATTAGTGTCTATATTTTTAGTGAGATAAGTTTTGTACGAAAAGATAGATTTAGGCATTTAGTTGTATGATTCATGTTCTCTTATGCTCTTCCAAGTATTATTTATGTGGTTTTTTAGCTTTGTTTGAAGTGTCTAGCTATCTTAGATACAAGTTCAACTGTAAATCATGTATCAGCTACTGCGGGCTCCTAATTTTCTCTAATTTCAAGTAAATCAAATCATTCACTTATCTATGTAGGAACCTTCCATTTATACTTTAGCATTTTTTGCTATAATTGTTGTTGTAATGTTTGCTAGCTTATATATTAAGAATGAATAATTATTTGAAAATTATAATATGTAGAAACTTGCCACTATGGATGTGTTTAAGGATAAGAGTTGGGTGAAGTTGAGGAGAATGGATACCGAATATATAGACTATTTAAATGCGTTTCTTGATCATGCATTTGCCACTTTTGATGTTGATGATGAGATTTCATGCCCATTTACAAAATGTGCTAATCGATTCCACCATGAAAGGAAAGTTGTAAGAGTTCACCTTCTCATGAAAGGGATGGATACTAATTACCATAAGTATGTATGGGACTATCATGGGGAGCCAATTCTAAGGGATAGTGATGGTGATGATGAGATGTTAGATAATCAATTTAATCATGAAAACTATGGTTTGATCGAACATGATGTGCATGATATGATAGAATATGCTTTTGCATGCCGTGAATCCATCAATGATTCCTCAGGCCCTAATGAAGAAACAAAGAAATTTTTTTAACTAATTAAAGATGAGGGCCAACCACTCAATTCGGGGTGCGGAGAGTTTAGTAAACTTTCATTTACTGTTGAGATGTATCATCTTAAATGCATATATAATGTGCGTGATAAGGCATTTGATGTATTTACAAAACTCTTCAAAAGGGCTCCTCCAAAAGATTCCATATTGTCGAATTCCTTTAAACAAATGTAGCGCATCATTAAGTAATTACATCTTAGCTACAAAAAGATTGATGCGTGTCCTAATGATAGCGTCATTTTCTGGAAGAATAAGGCTAAACTCACCAACTTGCCTGAGTGTAATGCTTCCGGATATAAGCTGGCAGATGATGGGACGATACTGAAATTAGGTTCTCGAAATCCAGTTCCAGTAAAAATATTACGTCACTTTCCCCTAATACCTTGGCTTAAAAGATTGTGAATGTCATCTAAGACAACTCCTTTGATGAGATGTCATGCAGAGGGATGTAAAGAGGATGGAAGATTAAGACATCCAGCTGATGCTTATGCTTGGAAGCATTTTGATAATATGTATACAAAATTTTCTAGTGATCCACTAAATGTCAGGCTTTGCCTGTCAAGTGACGAATTTAATCCGTATGGGAATATGAGCACTCAATATAGTATATGGCCTATTATATTGATAACTTATAATTTGCCTCCATGTTTGTGCATGAAGTAACCTTATCTGTTCCTTTCATTACTTATACCTAGTCCAAAGTCTCTATGAAACGACATTGATGTCTTCGTAGAACCTTTAATTGATGAGCTAATGGAACTATGCAAGCCGGGTGTAAAAACTTATGATGCCTCAAAGGATGAGACTTTTGATTTACAAGCAGCCCTAGTGTACACTACAAGTGATTCCCCTGCATATGGTAACTCGTCATGTTGAAAAACTGAAGGGAAGTATGCATGTCCATATTATAATGTTGATACATTTTCCCTTTATTTGAAGGAAAGTAGAAAAATGTGTATATGGATCGTCGTCGTTTTCTACCAGAAGATCATAAATTTCTCCGTAGTAAGAAGGCATTTGGAGAAACAGAAATGAGAACTCCTCCTGAATTGCTATCTGGAACAGATTTGTTGAATCAAATGGAATGACTTGAGATCATATTTAGAAAACATTTAGAGACTAAAAAGAAAATAAAAGAAAGCGGGATGAAGTGATGCCTTGGAATAAAAAGAGCATATTTTTCAAACTCCCTTATTGGCATCATTTTCTGGTACATCACAACTTGGATGTTATGCATATAGAAAAAAATATCTCAGAAAATATACTTGGTACACTTCTAAGCATTAAATGAAAGACAAAGGATACTTTGCAATCATGTCTTGACCTAAAGGACTTGAATATCCGAGATAAACTCCATCCAGTAGAAGACAGAGGCAAAGTATGCATTCCTCCAACGTGCTTCACATTAAGCAAGAAAGAAAAGGATGAATTTATTAGTTTGCTTGCTTCTATGAAAGTGCCAGATGGTTGTGCATCAAATAGCAGAAGGCGCATTATTGATGGTAAAATTTATGGTTTAAAAAGTCATGACCATCATATTAGAATGCAGCAACTATTGCCACTTATTGCAAGGAAAATAAAAGACAAAAATGTAGGGATTGCTTTGATTGAGTTAAGCAACTTCTTTAAAGAGCTTTGCTCTAAAGTTGCAGAACCTCAAGATTTTGAGAGGTTATAGGATTGTGTCATTGTTACCCTTTGTTGTTTGGAAATCATTTTTTTTTTTGGCCTTCTTTCTTTGACATAATGGTACACTTAGTGGTCCATTTGTTATATGAAGCAAAGGTTACGGGTCCGATCATTTATCATTGGATGTACCATGTAGAAAGGTATATACCCAATTTTTTATTTTTACATCCACAATTTTATATTTACAACTAAACATAATAGTCATGTCATGTGTTTTGATGTTCGTAGGGACATGAGAGGGGTCAATTGCTGAACGATACGTAGCAAATGAATGTTTGATATTTTGTGCAAGATATTTATCTCGTGTGGAGACAAAGGGGAATAGGTGCTCAAGGAATAATGATGATGGGGTTGAAGGTTACAAGGAACTATCTATTTTCTCCTTAAGATGTTGAACATTATCCAAAAAGAAAGACATTTATCCTGACCATTCACTAATTGACCAAGCACATACTTATGTGTTATTTAACTGCGACGAAGTTCAAAGTTATGCAAAAGTACGTAGACCTTATTGTTCGATTTGCTGTAATAAAATTCCTAAAATTCATTCTATAATTTAAGACGTGTTCCTATGGTTTCAGAGAGCATTATGAGATTGTTAATACTGAATGTCAAACTTCAAATGTAAGCATGGGTGAGATTCATAAAAAGACATTTCCAAAATGATTTGAACAAAATGTAAGTATCTTAATATACATATGACGTTTATATATGTAAACTTTACATGGTCTAAGTATCTTAATACTCAAAATCTGTACATTCTCATGTTCATAGGCATCGTCCCGCCGATTGCTCCATGGCCGATGATTTGAAATATTTAAGTGTGTTTCCAAGTGAATGGATAAAGACAATGACTAAGATTACCTGTAATGGGTATAGTTGGCGTAGTAAAAAGATTGATAAGAGAAGCGAGACCCAAATTCTGGTATTCGTATGAATTCTTGCACAGATGCAGGAGATATAGCTTATTATGAGATCCTAACAAAAATAATTGAGTTGAGCTATCCTCAAGGAAGAAGTGTTATCTTATTTCAATGTGATTGGGTGCATCCAATTAGAGGTGTAAAACAAGATGAGTTTGGATTTACTCTTGTTAACCCTAAATCACGTTGGAAAACAAGTGAACCTTTTGTCCTAGCATCTCAAGCTGTGCAAGTCTTTTATGTACCAGAATCCAAAGAGAAAAATTGGCTTGTAGTTATTGCTACTAAGCTAAGAGATCTTTATACTCTGAAAGATGATGTCATACCAGAAGTGGAAGTTTTACAAGTAGACAACTTGACTTCGATCAATGCAGAAGAATTTGTTGATGTTAGAGAAGATATCATGGGAGTTACATTGAATGAGCCTTTTGTTGATGCCATTGAAAGAAACAATGATGTGGAGATAGACTCAAACAATAGTGGTGTTGAAAGTGATGAAGATGATGAGACATTATATGTGTACTTAAATATTTTGATGAAACATTTTTATATTGTTTTACCATTTTAGAATCATTTTGGTATTTAGAATTACTTTCTTATTTTTACACCAATTTATTGTGTTATTTTTAAAAACTAGTGCTTCGTGTGCTATGTATACATTGTTGTTAATGTGTTTGACATTGATATATTAGTACAATTTTTTTTTTAGATTATGTTTTCTACAAGAAAATTGATCGGTAAGAAGAGGATGGTTACAAGAGATCAACTTGTGGCAGGTCCTAAATGAATCATAGCTTTATAGTTATCTCAAAGTAATAACAACCTTTTATTTAAGTTACTTGTGTTTTATATCAGTGAAGCATATGTTGACGTCTACGAAAAATTATCTATTAAGTCAAGGAGTAAGGCGCAGTCTGAGGTCAAAAGAAGCCTCAACACCTACTTTATCTCAAGGTACTTCCGTTCGATGTTCTCTTTTCTCATCAAGAACATCCTTTCTGCCACAAACTACAAGTAAGTTTTTTTTTTAGTACAGAATATAAGTTTTTGTATTATTAAAGATTAAAGTAAAACACACATACTCTCAATTATAGAAAATGTCCTTCTTTTCTTTCCTACCTTAATATTCCTTTCAACTAGGAGAGTACAAAAGCATAAGAATTAATCAAAGTGATGAGGAAATGGCTATTATTAGATGGTCCATGTTGCTTAATAGTATTGGTAAGTCTTAAATTATAAAGGTTTTGAAATAGTGTCTATATATAAGTAATAATGGAGTGTAAATTTTAATTATGTTTATTTATTCCTATACTCTTAGTGGAAAAACACTTAGCGGGAAGTTTAGAGAAAAGACAATTGGAGACCCAAAACAACAATGTTTTCAGTAGTCATACAGTGAAGAAAAATGCTCCTCTTGTACCATGTTCAAATGGTAGGTGGTGTATAACATGATCATATGTTAGTTTAATTGATTTACTTATAATTTTCTAATGTTATTTTGTTTACGCTTTTACAAGTGTTACGTCGTAGTCCAAATCATATCATTCGATCTATGGAGCTCTCAAAGCATGCTGATTCACATGTCAACAAAGGTGACATGAGCTTAGAACCTAGAGACAATGGAGAGGTTCCTAGAAGTAAGTCATGTAATTGTTGTGCATATGTTACTTTTATGTGTATTTCAATTCCTATTTTTGTAATTATATTTCATTTATTTTCTATATTTTCATATATATACTCACTTGCTTTTGTCACATTATAGAAGGTCAATTTAAACTCATTGGAGCGTGGAGAAAGTGAAGCAAATAATGATATGGGAAGTGAATCATCGACTGAAGGTGGTCACAACACCACAAGTAGAAGAGGCGTACAAGCAACCAAGGAAAAGAATTAGAAGAGTTGTGGACCTAATTAGATAAAGGTTTTGAAGAACTTTGTGTGTTGTCAATGTGAACAAACAACTTCAACCTATAGGCAATTCTTAGAGGCAAATGTCTTCCATGATTGGGTGTCTTGCAGGAGACCCTAGAAGACTACCACTTGATTGTATTGATTGGAGGAAAATTGAACAAGAGAAAAAGGATTCTGTGTGGGCAAAGGTGAAGGTACACATGCGTCAATATATATTACATTGCTTTCAAAGTTGAACCTCTATGCTCTGATTTTTACACCAAGCCTTGCGTGTGTGCGAAGATTTCAAAGTAAAATATGACTTTTAAGTTTATTTTAAGTCTTGATTGGTTCTTGTTCTTTGTATCCATTTTACAACGTTCATTTCACTTTCCCAAAAGAAGGGAGCCTTATGAATGGGTAATGGAGAAAATGCATGCTTGTTGGAGAGGCTATAAATGTGAGGTGAAAGTGGCACATTTTGATAGTAGAAGTCATGATGAAGCAATTAGTAAAAGACCAGAACACATACCACTTAAAACATGGGCCAACTTAGTAAAGTTTTGGGAATCAGACAGGGGAAAGATAATTATGTGCTCTAAGAATATTTACAGTTATAATTATTTTAAAATAATGTAAAAGTTATTATTTGATTGGTCAATTATTCATTTAGGCTGGAACTAAAAGAGGAATTGAAAATTGGGGCAATAGCAAAATGTGTCACTATGGAGGGACAAAGGCTTTCGCACATGTATGTGCTGAATAAGAGGTATTATTTATATCCTACTTATACTATAGCTCACTTCAATTTTAGGCAACGCATTTTGTATTCCATGTGCTTTTTAGGAAAAAGGCAACAAGACAGATAAGCTTACAATATGGTTGAAGACTCGTGCACCAAAGAAAACTACAAAACTTGATGATGCTTCAACAAGTGCAAAGCTATGAGTGTTTATTTTTATTTAGTTTTCTTATTCATCTTGTTTCTTTTTACTAATGTGTGACATGACAAGAAGCAATTCAAAACGAGTTGTCCCGTGTTGAAGAAGATTCATGTGATGAAGCTACTTGAGAAGAAATTTTCAAAAAAGTTGTTGCAGAAGACAAGTATGGTTATGCTAAGACCTTTAGCATTGGGGTCAATGTTCTTTGTTCAGCTTCTAAAAGGCGTGCTTTAGAGGAAGAACGAACTAAAAGAAGGAAAATTGAGCAAGAACAACAAGAAAGTCAAGAGAAGATTGAATGTTTGGAGAATAAAATTGGATATGTCACCAATTTGGTGGAAGTGCTTTTGAAGCACCAGGTATTCCTATGAGATATTTTATTATTTTGTTGATTTCTTATTCTATTGATTAGAAAAACTCTGTTGGTAAATGGATGTTATAATATGATTAGAAAAAAGGGGATGAAGAGAATGATTGGTTGGTTTAGGTGACTAGGTATTTTGGCTATAACTTGTTTAATTGTATATTTGATAACTTGAGAGGTAGGATATGACACAGTGATTTTTAGTTTTGGTGATTACTTTTGTTGGTCATAATATGTTTACTTGTGTGTTTGATAACTTGAGAGATAAGGTAATGAGAGAGAGATAAGGTTAATGAGAGTGATTGGAGGTTTATGTGAAAAGTTAATTTCGTTGGAATGTATTTGATAACTTGTGTGTTTGATAACTTGACAGATAAGGTAATAAGAGTCTTACATTGTTATTTGTGAACTTATAGGCTTTTATGAGAGTCTTCATATTGTTATTTATTTCTAATGATAAATTTGACATCATGTTATTAACGGAGAATGACATTAGATGATTATAAATATCCTCTATTACCTCTTCTTAAGATTTATGCTTTTGTGCTTGTTTAATAGGGAATATCGGAGGATGCTCTTTCTTCATTTGAGGAAGATGAGGACATTGATGATAGTGAAAATGGTCATGCATTTGAAGAAGAAAATGCCAAAGAAGTTGATGATCAAGTAAACTAAAGAAGTTGAAGAAGAAAATGCCAAAGAATAAACTAATGAGTCATAGTTTGAGTTCTCTTATGTGGTTAACTTTTGTCATTACTTATCTTTTAGGCAGACCAAGTAATGTTTATGAGTTTGCACTTATAGTTTGGACCTTAATTTCAATCTTATATTGTTGGAGTTATGTACTCATTTATTATGAACTTCCAGTGAATGCATAGCACTTTTGAAAACTTTTAAATAAAATTGTGCTTTCGTTTGGGTTGATTCTTCTATTGTGGAAAACTATTGAACCTATAGGTTTGATTTTGTATAGATGTATTTATTGGAAAAAATAGTTCACACTTGAATGGATGGACTATTGGCAGTAGATGTTTCGAATCATGAGGTGTTAGAAGGAGCAGAATTACCAATAGATTGGAGTTTGATGAAAATTCTTTTTTTGGCGGTATATAGAAGTACCAACAGATCGTCTTGTTTGACAAGATTAAAAAATGCGGAAAAAAGAAAGAATTACTAACAGATACAGTACGTTGCTGAATAATCTATGCCTCCACTTGATTTAGTACCAACAGAAGCATCTAATGGTAACACGTGACAACACCAACATATTAAGTATTTTGTAAAACCATGACATTCATCAACGGATTCATTCTGTTGTTATTAAGGAGAAATTGTGACAGATTACAATATCTATTGGTAAAACTTATACCATCACCTCTTTTTATCAATAGTCTAGTAATAGGCCAATATCTGTTGGTATAAGGTTTTACCAACAGAAAATATACTTATTGCAATAGAATTATCCATGTTGGTAAAAGTCACTTTTTTGTAGTTATATATGGGAAGAGCCTCTTCTCTACAAGATGTGTTAAGATGGTATTTGTTGGAGATGTTTGCTGAAAGATAAGATCCATAGTGTCCTTTATCATTGCCATACTTCTGCTTAGGTTGAACACTTTGGTCCCTACATAACCATAGCCAAAGTTCTCCAAGCAGACTTCTATTAGCCCACTCTGTTCAAGGACATGAGGAAGTTTGTAATGACATGTGACAGATGCCAACGAACGGGATATACTTCAAGGAGGCATGAGCTGTTATAAAGTGGTATTCTTGAGGTAGGACTTTGTGATGTGTGCGGAATTGACTTCATAGGCCCGTTCCCTCCTTCACATAACAATATCTACATCCTCCAAACGGTCTATTATGTCTCCAAATGGGTAGAAGCCATTGCTACACCCACCAATGATTTCAAGCAAATGATCAAGTTCCTTAAGCAGAACATTTTTACATGGTTTGGCACTCCAAGGACTCATTTTGAGTAACAATGGAACTCATTTTTGCAACAAACCTGTAGAGTCTCTTTTGAGGAAGTATAGGGCATGTCATAAAGTTGCTACACCTTACCACCCCCAAAACAAGCGGCCAAGTTGAGCTATCTAATCACGAGTTGAACAGTTCTGACTTGACCTATCTAACCATGAGTTGAAGAGTATATAAGAGAAGACCGTGGTTCAATCCTCAAGTGATTGGCCTTTGAAGCTTGATGATGCTTTATGGGCTTACCAAACCGCTTAGAACACCCATATCAAATAGTGTTTGAAACGTTTTACCATTTGTCAGTTAAGTTGGAACACAAGGCATATTAGGCCATTAGAACGTCCAATTCTAATCTAAAGGTGGCCAGAGGAAGAAGGATTTTGTAATTCAATGAGCTACATAAGCTGCAGTTGGAGGCATATGAGAGTTCTAAGATCTACAAGCACAGAACTAAGACAAGCAAAACATAAAGAAGTGGTTTAAGGAAGGTGATATGGTTCTACTATCTAATTTTAAGTTGAAGTTATTTTCGAACCAGTTGAGATCATGGTGGTCGAGACCATTTCAAGTCACCAAGGTTTTTCCTCATGGTGCAATAACGGTGTGAAAATGAGTCCACCAGTTCCTTCAAGGTTAATGGATAGCGGCTTAAGCCCTATTTCATAGCAGAGCCCATTCAAAAGGTGGCTATTTGTACTTTCACTATTCCCGTTCAAGCCTAAATGAAGCAAGGTCAAGCTCTCGGCCGCAAAGGAGCGCTTCTTAGGAGGCAATTGTTGGGTGCTAATTTGTCGTATTTTACATGCCTCTTTCACCTAGTTTTAGCTTGTATAATAATATAATCTTTAGGATTTTTACTTGTTTTATTTACTTTTGTAGGTAATATGATCAACCAAGCTAGTGTCGTGCAAAGGAGCAAAAAGGAACAAAAGAAGAACACAAGGCAACGGGCAACGGGGGCCGGTTGACTGCACGACAACTGTCGCCCCCAGCCAGCAGCTAGCAAAGCCAGCAGCCAACCAGGAGCTTGCATTCAAACTTGTTTTGGTTGCTTGCATTCAAACTTGTGGATTCTCAAGTTCATTCAATCAACCTAAGATTCCTCTTCTCTTTCTCTCTCTATTTTTTTATGTTTTGTTCTTGTTTTGATTATGTTTGAATTATTATTTTGCTTGATATTGTATAGTTAAATGTTTATTTTTTTCTTGCTAATTCATGCTTATTTGTTTGTTAGATTTTGTTAATGCGTTAATTTCCTTGCTAGTTCATGTTTGTGTGTTTAGTAGTGATTAGGTTTAATTGTGTTTTGTGATGATTAGTGATTAATTTTGATTGGCTTGGATTGTACTTAGCCTCTTGCTGGCTAATTAGCTAGGATTAGGCCGAACCACATCCAACTTATACTTAGAACGTAGAGTTTTCCCTCATGCCCGCCAAGTGTTCGATGAAATGCTTGAAAGAGTATTCATTTATATTTTTAGACGATTGACTTATACCGAGAGGTGAGGTCAATTAGCTAGTGTGGGAGAGGGGATATCCAGGTTCGGGACATGAAAATGGTCTCGATCATAGTTAGGTCTGAGGGTTGCTAATTTTGTGGTCGAATTGGGCTAACCCATGAAAATAGGTTGTTAGACTAATTAGACTAGCTCATGACCCTTGAGAGAGGGCTTGGGTTGTCTTCGAAGGTGCAACCGGCCATCTCTTATGTTTAGTTGAGGTCGGCTAGGTTAGGACTCATCTTGACTATCTAGTTCGTTAATTGGTCAAATCATATTTTCAACCTACGTCTTTTGCTTTTATTAGTTTAGTTTAGCTTTGTTTTCATTTCTTTCCTTTTTGGCCTAGATTGAGTCACTCTAGCTAATCCTGGTACTTGAAACCTAACTCCCAGTGGACGACACCCCGAGTACTCGACGATAAACCTTGCACTTGGGGTTATAAATTTAAAACTCGAATTCTTCCTATCATATTTTTGGCATCGTTGGCGAGGTGTTGGTGTTTTTCAATATTGGGATTTACTTGAGCATTCGAGGCTAGGCCTTTCGAAAATCCAAAAAAAATTAAAAATCAAATTTTTTTTATAAAAAAACCAATGGCTATTTTCCATTTACTTCAATTTGAGTATGAACCTTTTTGGCAATACTTGTCTGGATTGAATGATTATCGCGCTCAATATGTGCATTTCACGTATGAAAATGCGAAATATGCAATGTTGTGCTTGAGGGGATAACCCAGGAGGCTCGAGCCATCCTTAGGTCCAGGTGTCATGGTGGTTTGTGCTCTTGAGATGTTGCTGATGTGTGGGATTTGTTTGAGCATTTGGCTTGGTATTAATGGCACAATTAGATGGCTAGTGAGTCGTTTGTGTGCCCTTCCCCCACTTCCTATGATTTACGAGCTTATTCTCCTCTTGTGTGCTCCTATTGTTAATCTTTTGATCATTATGCGAATTTTTATCCCTATTATGATATTTCCGATGACTGCTATACTAGACTTAATTCCATAATAGCGACAATGAATAAGCAACATGAGTGTTTTGTTGGAAAGATGAGGGAGCATGGCCTCTTGCATGAGACCGACCCTATTCCCTCTACTCCTAGACTTGAGGTTAGTCTGATGATTATGAGCCTTCCTTTTCCTTAGAGCCTGATGTTATGGATGATTCACCTTTGATCGGCCTAGAGGAAGTGATTGATCCTCCCTTGACATCTTTACCTTTCGTCACTCCATCCTTGTCTAGCACACCTAGAGACATTACTGAGGGTGTCTTGACCTTAACTTCTTCTCCCCTCCCTTTAGCTCAATGCACAGATTAGAGACGGGTGAATCCCTTAGAGGTAATGCTAGTTGTGTTGAGGATTATTCGCTTGATTGGTCGGGTGATATTGCGTTGTTAAAGCCTTCTTTTGAGGAGTATTCTATTGATCATATGAGGGTTGGTGCCACCCCTAACATTGAGTATATTGATCCCATTTGCACCGAGCCACTTGGCTTAGCCCCCATTTCATTCCCCTTTCCTTCCCACCACCTCCTTTCATTTGCATGCTATTCATGAGTCCCTAGATGACCTTACAGTGTACAATCCCTCCTTTGACCCTTATTGTGCGTACCTTGAGTACATGCCTAGGAAAATTGCATCGAGCACTTTCTTTGATTATTCATTCAATTTTTCTATGGCATTTGATAAGTGTAAGGGGACACCAAATTTCTTTGCTATGATCTTATTAGTGTTCTCTTATTCACACCGTTTTGAGATGCATGCAAATGCACATGATAAGCTTCTGCGAGTTTTGATGGCATCTGAGTCGATGACTCGAGTTGTGAGTAATGAAGAGGAGTGGCTGATGTTCCGCGTGCCTCCACAGCACCATCCTAGAGAGGTGTAGTTCGGGTACAATCAGTACCCAACCTTGTATAATCGTTCTAACTCTTCTCCATTCTTTTTGTTTTCTTTCTTTTTCTTTTTGTTTAGTTATGGATATTAGGTTGTGTCTAGTTGTGGATTTTAGGTTGTATTTTTATTGGTGATCAACTTTGAGGGGAAACTTAGAATATTGTGGAGCCGATTGATGGCTATGATTACTTTTGTTTTTTTTTGTGCATATTTGTCTTTTGTGATTGGTGGTGTTGTTGGATTTGTACATATTCATTTTTTGTGGTGTTGGCTTTGTAGATATGTGTGGTATTGTTGTTGATTGGGTGAGATTGTGTTTTTAGCCAGTAGTGTGTTAGCTTGTGTATATGTAGACCTGGCAAAACTGACCCGAAACCCGAAACCTGAATCGAATGACCCGGACCCATACCCGACCCGACACCCAAAGTATGCTCACCCGAAAGTGGACTCGAAACCCGAATTGACCCGACCCGAACCATACCCGACCCGAAATTTTCAACAAAGTTGCTTGTTTTGGCATGACGAGCGTATTTCACCAAAAATTGGTTGACCCGAAATCGACCCGACCCGAACCATACCCGACCCGAACCGAAACGACCCGAAGTGTCACTTAACTCGAACATGACCCGACCCGAACTTAAACCGACCCGCACCCGAACTGAATGACCCATTTGCCAGGTCTATGTATATGTGCGTAGGTTTAACGTTTTTGTGTGATTTCGTGTTTTTTGTTTTTGTGTGTTTTGTAGTGGTAGTGACTCCTCGACTCTCAATGAGGATATTGTGATATTAAGGTGTGGGGTGGGGAAGTCATAATCCCTTTTGTGAATATTTTTGCAAAAACTTTTCACTTTTGTACAGTTTTTCTTTTTGGCTTTGGGCAACTTTTGTGCCATTGATGTTTGTTTTTTTTTCTTTGAGAGCTTGGTTGCTAGTTTGTATATAGGTCAAATGTGCATGATAGAACACTTGTCTACAATGAGGTCCTCAGTCTCTTATAATAACCACATTTCACATATGTGGTTTTGTGCCTACCTTGTACATTTAATCATTGACTTTTGGTGTTAATTGTTGAAATTTGGGTTTGGGGGCATTCTGCTTGGTTAATTGACTTCCCATTTTGGCTTCATTATGAAAAAGAAAAACAAAGAGAAAAACAACAAGTGCTAAAGTAAGTTTCACTCTGGTATCTCTATTTGGGCTTGAATAAGTGCTTCACACATCCAAATAAAACCCCTAAATAGGGAACAAGCTCGAATATGTGCTAAGTTGTTCCTCTGGGAGTTTAAGGCCTGATAAGCCAAGAACTACCAACCCGGGCTAAGGAGCATAAGGAGAGAAGCGGAAAAAAAGAAAAAAAGAAAAAAAAAGAAGAGCAAAAATAAAGGAAGTCATAAGCCAAGTGGAGATGACCTTTTGCCCGGTTTTAGCCTAGCATTAAGAGTCAATACACTTTGCATAGAGCACCAAGGTGTACAAATTGCGCCATTGCATTGCGTGGGGTGAAAAATGAGAACCGGGATGCATTTATACCCTATGTCTATCTTGAATGTATGTTTTTCTAGTATATGGTTTAGTAGCTAGGTTGTTAGAGTGATAAATTGATCTACATGTGTACATATTTCCCCTTTGCCTTGTATATGTGCTTTGTTTTAAAAAATCTAAAAATATTTCAAAGATTTTGCGGGTATATCTCTGCAAACCTTCACGAGACCTCACTCGTCCACTTGGAGGAACCAAGAGATTTAAAGGGCTTGTTGCATATGCTAAATGCAATCGTAATTCCGACGACAGTGAGTTAGGTTCTTAGGTTAGTTTTTCCTTTGTTTTACTCGAGGACGAGCAAAAGATTGGTGTGGGGGTATTTGTTAGGCGCTAATTTGTTGTATTTTACATTCCTCTTTCACCTAGTTTTAGCCTGTATAATAATTTAATCTTTAGGATTTTTACTTGTGTTTATTTACTTTTGTAGGTAATAAGATCAACCAAACAATTGCCGTAAAAAGGAGCAAAAAGGAACAAAAGAAGGAGATAAAGCAACGGGCGACGGGGGCCGATCGACTGCACGACACCCTTCGCGCCCGATAAAACCAGCCCCAAATAGGAGCTGGTGACGGCCATCGGTCGCCCAGATGATGGCCAGCTATGGCTGGCGACAGCCGGCCTCCCCATAGGCTGTCGCGGGCTATTTTGTTTTCCCCGGCTCGATTTGTATAAAAGGGCTTGCTTCGGGACTTTTTGGTGGCTCGCTCTGGTGATTTTTAGGGGAGTTCTTAACTTAGGTTTAGCCAATAAAAACCCCATTTGGGGGAATTAGATTAGTGAGATTTGGATTTGTTTTGGTTGCTTGGATTCAAACTTGTGGATTCTCAAGTTCATTCAATCAACCTAAGTTTCCTCTTCTCTTTCTCTCTCTACTTTTTTATGTTTTGTTCTTGTTTTGATTATGTTTGATTTATTGTTTTGCTTGATATTGTCTAGTTAAATGTTTAGTTTTTGTTCTTAATTCCTGCTTATTAGTTTATTAGATTTTGTTATTGCTTTAATTTCCTTACTAGTTCATGTTTGTGTTCATGTTTGTGTGCTTAGTCGTAATTAGGTTTAATTGTGTTTTGTGATGATTAGTGATTAATTTTAGTTGGCTTGGATTGTGATTAGCCTCTTGATGGCTAATTAGGCTGGGATTAGGCCTAACCACACCCAACTTATACTTAGAATGCAGAGTTTTCCCTCATGCCCGCCAAGTGTTCGATGAAATGCTTGAGAGAGCTTTCATCTACATTTTTGGGCGATCGACTTATGCCGAGAAGTGCAATCAATTAGCTAGTGTGGGAGAGGGGAAAGCCAGGTTCGGGACATGAAAATAGTCTTGGTCATAGCTAGGTCCGACGGTTGCTAATTTTGTGGTCTAATTGGGCGAACCCCTTCAAAATAGGTGGTTAGACTAATTAGACTAGCTCATGACCCTTGAGAGAGGGCTTGGGTTGTCTTTGAAGGTGCAACCGGTCATCTCTTATTTTTCATTGAGGTCGGGTAGACTAGGACTCATCTTGACTTTCTGGTTCGACAATTGATCAAATCATAGTCTCAAACCGCATCTTTTGCTTTTATTAGTTTAGTTTAGCTTTGTTTTCATTTCCTTCCTTCTTGGCCTAGATTGAGGTGCTCTAGTTAATCCCAGTACTTGAAACCTAACTCCTAGTGGACGATACCCCGAGTATTCAACGATAAACCTTGCACTTGGGGTTATAAATTTAAAACTCGAATTCTTCCTATTAGCAGCCCAGGGTATTGCTTTCTTTTTCTTTTTGTCATTTAATGTATATAGTTCTTAGGTTATTTTGAAAAAAAAACAAAGAGAGAGAAAAGGGGTGAGCATGAGTATGTTTATAAGGTTGATATGGAGCTTACCATGGGCCATTAGTGGTCACAACCACAAACCATGGTTTGACCAGCCTTAAAAGTCAAGGAAGTTATTGACCACGGCGCATCCACGAGCTAGACTACACTTTGTTGTTAACCTGAACAACTAAAATAAAATAAAATAGGACATTGGGCACAACGGATAGTCCATGGTGGGCACCATGGGCTTAGTGACCTCCGTCCATAACAGCCAAGGGTTTTTCAACGCTGCTTTGACCAAATCCACACCAGTCTTCTACATCTTCCTTGACTCTCTCTCTCTAACCCTCTTATTGTCTCTCTAAAGCTCCATTACCAAATCTTTGTTCCCCCTCTACTCTTCTCCATTTTTAATCACATTTTTCTCAAATTGACTCCTAAATTTACCTCCCCCAAACTACACCCTCCAAATTTGAAACCCTTCCTCCATTCTAATTTTTACCTTGTCTTACACAAATTCATTATTTTTCTTCCTATTCTTCATCCCTTGCCCCTCAGTTACCACTCCACTCCCCAATTTCTCCATTTTCTTTCTCCTCCTATACCTTCACTTCCATCATTGTTGAGGGACCGTGAGAATCTTCCACATTACTCTAAAATTGGTTCTCATGGTGCCCAAGAAGAAACAAAAGACCACTTAAGGAGCTGAAACATCAAGACAAGCATCACAGAGGGCACTGCGGACCACCCGTGCTTCCGCCACCGCAAGGACCCAAGGTAAAGCTTCTAATCCACTTGGTATAACTCGTCCCAATCATATCGCTAGATATAATGCTTTGAGTAGTAGACTTGTTGGTGCTAGCCTATAAATTTCTTAACTATTTAGGTTTGGTGGAAGATGTGTATTGATTGTTTGCTTGGAGTGGTATGGGTCAATATGTTGAGACCTGGGACAGTACCTATAGAGACCTTACACTTGAAGTCTTAAGTACTTTACATGTTGAGGTCACTAGTGGTCCATGTTATCAAGAAGAATATATCTCCTTCCATTTAAACGAGGACTTTTATGAACTTAATCTAAATGTCTTTAAGAACATATTTGGGTTTCCACCTAGCTTAGACCCACCTAATCATCATGTTCCCCCAAAATTTTAACACAAATGCTTTTTGGTATGAATTATTGGGGACCATTATGATTCAAGCACTTCCAAAGGTACTATCATTAGGAACCCCTACATTCGTGTGGCCCAGAGGTTCTTGGCATGTGGATTCTTTGCTAGGGAGGATAATTTGAATGTGCCTCGATAATCTAAGCTATGCTTTCTATCTAACATGACTCAAGTACTAGTACTTCAAAAAGGATAGTGATTGGGGGGGCATTATTAACCCCATTGTTAGGTCAGTTGGTAGTAACCCTAGCCCGAACAATAAAGTCCCAGTTTTTGAGCTGCTGAAAATTACCGCGTTGAGCAAACAAAATTCTATGAGGTGGAGACTGGCCAAATGTGTTGGATTTACCTAGGGAACCGGCTTATGCCTCATCCTAATGTTGATCGCAACAGTATCCAAAACCAGGCTAATCTCTCCACCTCTTCCACCCACTAACCATGGAGCCTTTAATTTATACTGACCATGCTCATTCCATGATCTAGATGATGCGCATGCTACTCGTAGGTCCATTAAAGAGGAGCACGTGTCCCTAATAGCCTATGTCCAATCTAAGAATGTCGTACTCCATGACTTTGTTTAGGAAAGGCATGATGAGCTATGTGGGATGCTTGCCTCCCAAAACTAGTACTTTCAAGACTTTATGGCATGTTTGGAGACCTGGTGAGATTGTCATATCTCCCAAGATCGATCTCACCAACCCTTTCCTCCTCTTTTCTAGAGCTCCTTGTGTTTCCCCTATTTCCACTTGTTTTTAAATGCTTACGTTGAGGACAATGTTTTGTCCAACTATGGGATCATTGCAATAGATAGTGTCTCGTGTGTCTCTTGAATTTGTGGATGTGTATGTATTGTATATGATTGCATTTAGATTTACATTCAGGGATCGCATGTAGTTTGAGCATTTAGATTTCTTTTCATATTTTTGCATCTCTCATGCATTTAGGTTAGTATAAGCATTTAGCGTTAGGTTTTCATCTTAAGACTAATTTTATGTAGGATTGCATTAAAAAAATTAGAAAACCTAAAAATAAAAACCTCCAATGATGAAATTCTAAACTAAGTAGTTTTCTTTGGTCTGATTTGACCCTTCAACATGCCCAATTGCAAATAATGGTGTTTAGAAATGAGTTTTTGACAATATGCTTCACGATTTGACTATTACATTGAATGCAAGTTGATTGCCTAATGAATTTCTGCATGAATGTTGGCATGTGAGTCCTAATGAGTTAGTTGAGACTTTGATAGATGTCTTTTGAGACTTTAAGCTTTAAGAGGCTAGTTCATTAATTTTGGTCTCCTTACTTCCCTTGAGTGATTCTTCTCAAACTTTATTTCTCTAGAATCTGCTTTAACTCTCATTCAAGATCACACTTAGCATATGCATTTAGGCAAAGTGAGTAAGACATTCTTTGTATTGTGTTGTTGAGCTACTTTGACCAAAAGGCACCCTTGTTATGCATGATATGCCCTTTGCTAGCCCCGTTGAGTCTTAAACCGTGTTGATTGATATGAACCTTCGTATATAGCCCTTAGCTAAATGCCATCTCTTATCCCTAAGCCAAGACTATTGAGTTTTACTTTATGATATTTTGATTAGGAGTTAGTTTGTAGGTATTGAGATCTTTTGGCAGTTTGGCTTGGGGTTGTTTAGTGTAACATGAAATTTATGTTCTATAGTTTATATAAGACATCCCTTGTGATATTAGTGGGTTGATTGATTATGAATTGTTGGGGATACGTGTTGAAAAGTGCTTAATGTTTGTTTCCATTGCCATTCTCTTTGTCAAAAAAGAAAAAAAAAGAATAAAATTTGAATTAAAAAAGAAAAAATGTAAAAGTGAATGAAAGAGTTTCGCATTGTTGGATTATACTTACTTTTGTATTTAAACTCTTTTTCCGAATGTACTTTGTGTAGGGGGTTGTGTTTATAGAGTTGCATGGCATTAGTTTGAGAGTAATTTCATTGGGAGAGTTTGGTTTTGCTCTTAGTCTTTGGCTTTTAGCTCCACATTTCTTAAAACATATGCTCCCCTTTTATCCTTTACCTATTTGCCCTATTACAACCCGTGTGAAGTCCTCATGATTGCCTAATGTGTTTCAAATTTTAGTGGTGGCGAATTAGAGAGTCCTAATAAGCTTATAGTAGATTTGAGTTCTTAGAATGAGAATGAAGAGAAACTTTACTATGCTTAATATACATGAGTGAAGAGCGTCACATTACTAAAGTGAAGTTCAACCGGTTCTTCTAGTTCTATCTATTCCATATCCCAATATGGTTGCTTAAGATGATTTGGGTGATTGATTAAAATTTGACATTATGGTCTTTAAGGACCTTTTGAAAATTTCACACTTTTATCTGACTGCTAAATGCTTTGATCACTTTGGGGCTAAATTTGTGTTGGGCTTGCCATTGAGTACTACTAATGTCATTCCTAAGGTGGTTGCATATAAATCTTTTTTTTCTTTTTCTTTTTAGTCCAATAGTTGCTTGAGGATAAGTAGTAGTTCAAACATAGGGAAGTTTGATTAGTGCTTAAAATGTGCTTTATTTTCAGGTCATTTTGCTAGTATTTCTCAGGAGATTGTATGCTTTTGTGACCGTGGTAGCCTGAAACTTCTGTAGCTCTTCATTTTTTTCTTTGAAGTTGTGGCTAAAAATGCATAGGTCATGCTATATGAAGGCTTCCTCAACTACTTGAAAAAGGCATCTTCATCCATTCCATCTCTTACTTCACCCTAAATCCATCCATTTCACTAATGATTTGGAGCAAAAGAAGATTTAAGGGAAGGATTTACAAGTTGAAGCCTTGAAGATTGAAATATCGCTTGAGGATTCTCCATTGTTGATGAGAAATCTCTCTCTCTTAACTTCTTGAACTCCTTTTAGATTTGTTTTCGTTTGATTCATGTTTAGTTTAAACTCTTTTGGTTTTGTTGTAATAATCGTGAGTGAGAACTTCTTTGTAGTTTGCTAACCAAACAATGATGTTGAATTCCTAATTTATAAAATCTTATGCTTGATGTTGATTTGTTTTCATTTAATCTATCTTGTGTTTTGTTTGATTATGAGTGATTTTGACCAAGTTACCTGCATCAATTTAGATAGTAGGGTAAAATACCGAAAGGAGAAAATTGCTATTGAATTGGCAAGACTAGACTTAACCTTATGATTCTTGAGAAAGGATTACATGTCGAGAGGGAGAAATGGTCGTCAAGATCTTTAACTTAGACTAAAATAAGAACCTTTGAAAGAATGGTGATTGGACTAGTTTAAGTAATTCAGTTTATTCGAAAGAAAATATTGGATTTTGGGTGATTGTCATCTTTTAAATCATCCTAACTTGAGAAAAGCACATGTTCAATTGTGGATCTAACTCATTATAAGCAAAACAAATCCCTAGATGCCTTTCGTTGATATATTCCCCTTTTTGTGATAAAGTGACTTACTAGTTTAGGCAAATCATTCTCATGATAATTTATTTCGCTTAGCATTTTAATAGAATAAAATTGAATAGATTCCATTGGTCCCTGTTGGAACGACATTTAATCTATACTACAACACATGTGCACTTGTAATGATTGTCACAATCTTAATAGTAAAAAAAAATATTGTAATTAATTGGTATTTGTAATATGATCTAAAACACCAACAATCAATCTTACTTTTAACATGCAATATTTTTTATAGTTGATCCAAATTTGTTATAGTTACTTCCCTACAATAAGAACAGAAAGTGATCATCCTACTATTGTGGATGCTTCAAATACTCTTCTCTCTTAGTGTTTCCCCTTCCTCTCTCTTTCTCTCTTCCTTAGATTGTGTCTATTCTCTCCCTAGTACTTGTTTTTATAAATTTCACCCACATGTTGTTTATTTACTCTGTCTCCTAGTACTCATACTTTCGTCCTCCCAATGCTAGAAATCCACTATGCATCATTGTTTACTCTCCCTCGTTCATTAAGCCAAGCTTATTCAACTATTTCATTTCTATTGTTATATCTTTATATCTTATTCTCTCTTCTGTTCATTACTCGACGATTATTAATTATTTTATCCTAATTCTAAGATAAAATGATTTGTTTCTAGCAATAATTTGGTTCTTTGAATTTTTTATTAGTTTTATTGTTACTTTGCACTTGTCTTCGATTATTTGTTATATTTAAATTTGATTTTTTTTTTCAAATGGCTAAAGCAGAAGTGAAAACATTTAGTCAATTTATAAAGGATTGCACATCTTTATTGGAGGTAAACTACTAGATACCTTGAAGGTCCTTTATATCTTGAATGGGTCAATCCATGGTGTTGGGAATGATAAAAATCAATGGAAAGAAAAAAAAACAAAAATAGTGAATTAAGACAATGCATTATAGCCAATTGATGTTAGAGAATTTGTGGTAAAACTATTTATGAGGCAAATTCATGGGGAGTAGTTACATGAAACAAGAGTTACGCATTGCAATAAACTCATAAGCTTTTCTCTATAAATGAGAAAGAGAAGAAGCTGATGGAACATATATAACAAAAAGACTAAAGCCAAATATCACTTCGGAAAGTACCAAGAGGGAGCTTGGTGAGAGTGGATGAGTGTAGGGAGAAACTGCTAATTAGTTATTGGAAAACACATCCAGGTAAGGAGTGTGGGAAAGATTTGTTTATAAGTGTTTGGTAATTAGTACTTGTAGGCATGGAGAGTTCTTTGTATATTGTCCTAAAACAGTGAAAATATAATTTTTCTCTCAAATTTTCTTTGTGTTAGTTTTATTTATTTTATCGAGTTCTTGATAATTTTCGGATCTTACGCGCTTAAAACCCAATAGTGATATCGGAGCAAGGTTGCGCAAGGAATGACGGTTTGTAAGCAGTAAGACAAAAAAAAATTGAAGTCAAAGAATATGGGATGGTATCAATAAAAGGCTTGAGCATTTCGATCAAACCTTTTGATGGCCATGGTGATTTCACCTTGTGCTAACAACGGGTGAACAGTTTGTTGAAACCGGAAGGGACAATTAAGGCCTTGAAGATGAAGACTCGCATGACCGAGAAGATGACATATAATAAGTGGGTGGCACTCACAGAAAAAGATAAGCCATAGAAGATGTCAAAGGAAGAGTAGGAAGATTTGAAAGACATGGCAACAAGTAAAATCTTGTTATGTCTTACAAATAATACTCTTTGGGACAAGTTAGTGAGTCGGTACTAATCCAAATCGTTGGCAAGTAGGTTGTACTTGAAGAAATAATTGTTTGGTCTCCAAATGAAGGAAGAAGCAGACTTCAATCAACATCTAGACGAATTTAACAAGATAACTACAGATTTGGCTTCTCTAGAGGTAAAGATTGAAGATGAAGACAAAGCTTTGGTTTTATCAGCTTCATTGCCTTCATCTTTTGATAATATTGTGACTACTCTTTTATCCGGAAAAGAGACCTTGAGACTTGATGAGGTGGTTGCCGCCTTCTTGATGAATGAGACTCGACAAGGCAGCAACAGACTCTCAAACGATAATCAAGTGGCCATGGTTACAAAAGAGTCTGGTCGGAGATGAGGACGGTCAAGAGAAAAGAAGGAATGGTCCCAACATTCAAGATCAAGTGGTCGGAAGTTCAAGGGTTATTATTGCGATGAGGAAGGTCATATGAAGAGAGATTGTCCCAAGAGGAAGAACGATTTGAGAGATGAGAAACCATCAGTAGTGGGAGTTGTAGAAGGTTCGAACCTATTTGATGGAGTTGACGTATTTCTGCCAACTACTGAAAGTCCAGGAAAGTCATATTGGATCTTAGATTCTGGTTGTTCGCTTCATATGTGTTCAGTTAGAGAGCACTTTGATACATATCAACGATGTGAAAAAGGTATTGTCATCATGGAAAAAGGTACACGAAGTCGGGTTGCCAGGGTGGGAACAGTACGAATTCTCATGTTTGACAGGGTAGTGCGAACAGTAACTGGGGTCAGACATGTGTCAGGTTTAAAAAGAAATTTGATTTCTTTAGGGACTTTGGATGGGAGAGGCTATCAATATTCGATCTCAAGGTGGAGCTTTGAAGGTCTGCAAAGGAGCTATGGTAGTTTTAAAAGGAGAAATGTCTAGAGGCTTCTACAGACACATAGGGAACGTGCAGACTGGTGGAGTTATTGTCAATGTTTTCCTACAATTAATATGCTTCTAATTTCTTAGTTGGTATTAGTTATTTGTTCTCGGACAATTGGTTATCATAAGAGATAAGTCAGATAACCTATATCATATTCGTAGGAATATATATTCCCCCGAACCACATAAGCATACACATATTAAACTTGCCTATGTAACAAACACATGTTGGAGAAAAGAATGCGATGTTGCTTGGAAGAGTGCACACTTTTAAAAGTAAATACTCTTTTGACAACCAATTATCAAAAAACAAAAACACTTGTCCATAGCAACTATGTAGAGGCACATTAATTGCACCACAATACAATAGGACATTATGTAAATTTTTTCTCAGTTACTACAGCACACTTATTGTATCAAATAATGAACCCATGAGTTAGCAATTACAAATATATAGATAAAGTTGCAAATGACTAGTATAATAAGAACAACTTAAACTTTTTTTTTTCAAATAAGTCACAAAGGATAATAAAATACTATTACAATATAATAGGAAGTGAGAAAACTAAAACTGAGACTTAATATACTTTAAGTTGGTCTTAACCATTATATCATGGCCTCATTGGCACAAGTCAAGTATTATTGCAGTCAAGATATTCCGGATGCATCTATCTTACATCTAACTACTAAGGCCCTGTTTTTTCATTGGTGAATCCCATTTCGCCAACGTCAATAAAAAAATGATCACTTCAATGCACTTCAACTCACTATTTTAATCAATTTCTACCCATCATATAAAAAAAGTCAACCAATGTCAATCCACTTCAATTTACGTCAACTCATTTCAATAAAAAGTATCCACTTCAACCTACTTTAATCCAGTTCTACTAATTTTAATCAACTTTATTTATTTCCTAATCTATATTTCTTAACAAAAAGAAAAGGCCCTAATATCTATAAAATAACCGAGCTTTGGCTCCGAGATGATAGCATTGAACTTCAGCTTGCCTGACTGCTCGCCGCCTCTCCTGCTTCCCAAATTTGGCTTGAGGAGAATAACCGTGTCGTTGGATCCAACCCAAAAAAAAAAAAAAACCGTGTCGCATTATTTGAGAATTAATAGGCAGAGTACTCTAAGGCTTGGTAGTCGCACTCATCCCCGCCTCTATGCTTTTAACACAAGAAGTGCCCCACTAGATTCTTTAACACGGGTCTAGTTGTGATATGACTTATATCATCCTAAAAAAAAGTACAAATACAAATAACATTTATAGTAGAAAGTCAAATTACAGGGTTCGAATGCCAGCTAGTATTCAAAACATTCAACTTTGAGCCTACCTAACATTTTTATACAAAAATGAGTCTCATAATGTTTGGCTAGGTGTGTTTTAGTATCTCATCTTAAATTTAGGATTATTTCCATCAAATATCTTCAAAGCTCGGATCAGCGACATCCACAATTTTATAACCTTAACTCTAAACTTTGCTTTCCACATTAGCAGTCCGGTGATTCAAATGCTAGAAACCTCAATATTAATATAAAAATAGTAAATAGGTTTGAAATTCAATGTGTTAATAGCCAACATCAAAAAAAATATTTTCATTTAGCACCTCTAGAACTGAAATTATTAGAGTATAAAAACCTAGAGAATTATTCGAATTTTCCAAAGTTGAATGAAAATCTGATCTTCTTTTGATCAAATATGAATCAAATCTAATTAAGCAACGTGACCTGTATTTTCTATAGCTTTGTCTGTGAGCAGTTTGGATATGCTAAAAATGATGCTTAACATTCTGGACAACTCTTAGTGGGTGCTTCGCCTTGATTTTGAAACTGTTTTTGGCATTCTAAAACAGAAATCGAGCCAAACGGCCATTTTTCCATAAGTGAAAAACAACTTTTGAAAAGTGATTTTAAGGAGAAGAACCCCCAAAAGCAGAAGTACCAAATTGGTGCTTTTGTTTCTGTTCCTCGCTAATGACGCGGTACATTAAGTGTTTATTTTGTGTCTTTGACCATTAGGCCCTTATAAACACAACTAATTTCTTCTTACCTCCTACATAATGGCCCGTCAAATTTGCTTTCTTAGAATTTCTCTCTCATCTCCTCTCCGCCCCATTCTTTGTCTTAGTTCTCTCTCCTTAAAGGCTTCTAACCCTTCTCGATTGAAATTACTTATTGCAAATTCAGTCTATGCCTTACAGCAACGCTATTCTATCATGAATCTAATTATAGAATAGGAGATGCTAGTGTTGTAGATTTCTGTTACCCAAATTTGATATAAAACTACTTGTAGCATCCCCTCCCCAAAAAAAATGAGAAGTGAAAAATTGAAATGGAATCCCACTGATCAATCTATGCTTCATATGCAACAGGCAAGCAAATACCAAAAAAATAAATAAATTAAAAGAGTAATAACTATAGAGTGACCAAATTTTATATGGTGTTTCTGGTGAACTATATTCTACTTGTCGGTTTCTCTCTCATTTCTTCTTTATTTCTTATGTGCTATGTATATCTCTCTTTTTTTTCCTGGGGGGCATTCATGAGATCATAATTTTCTATAAATTGAAGTATGAAATTAGAAGTTAGATGTGTTACAATGGCGTTAGCCAGCAAGGAGTCGAAGGATTTGTTTATAATAATCTTTGCCAGTTGCTTCTATAGATAAGCCGCATATGGGGAAAAATGAAAAGGAAGAGGAGGTTATACATAATGAAATGCAAACCGTTTTCACAAAAGTAAGACCAAACAATTTAAATTTATGAAAAATACTTCCCTTACTAGCTTGGCCAAACACTAGTGAATTTATGTGAAAACAATTTTTGGAAAAAATGCTTTTAACAAGTGGAAATGTTTTTGTAAAAGTTTGGCCAAACACTCTCTTAATTAGTTTGCTTATCATTTGGAGAAGGAACTTGTGGTAAATTTAGCTTCATCTGTGGGCAGTTTGGATATGCTAAAAATGTGCTCAGAATGCTTAACATTCTGGAAAACTCTAAGTTCACTTATCATTTGGATAAATGTGAGCAACGTAACCTACATCATATGTTTGGTAAATTTAGTTGTTTAGATGACAATGAAATTAGCTTAAATGATACATTTGGAGAAGGAGCTTGTGGTGTTGTGTGCCACATGGCTTACGTCTACTGTAGTTACTGTTCATGCTGGCATCCCCAGGCAGCTATGTCCATTTGTTAACTGTTCACTCGTGGATTCAACAACCCTTCTTCAGACAACTCTTCCTCATTTTCTCTCTCTCCTTTTTTTTGGGGGGGGGGGGTTTGGGGGAGGTAGGTAAGCGTAAATTATATATTTAACTACTATGTGGATATCGTCAACATTTATTGAATCGATTACTCATTTGTTTGAGTCTAGTTTGCTTATCATTAAAAAAAAGTATTTGTTAACTCATTAAAATATTAGTTACGTTTCTCACGAAAAATACATTTTGGCTCATTAGAAATATTTATCAATAACAACCTTAGTTTGAGTTTGTTTTGCTCACTAAAAGTTTATGTTAGCTCATTAAAATTGTAGTCATTTAGCTCATTAAAATGTTGATATTCACTTGGTTTGCTTACTAAAAGTATTTGTTAAATCATCAAAAGTATTTGTTAACTCATTAAAATGTTAACTTGTTTATGTTTAATTTTACTAATTTTTATTGAATTTGTGTTGAATAAGTGGTTAATTTAGGGATTTACTTATCAATTAAGAAATCAGGGCTTTGCCCTTCTTGATTAAGGACTTAGGAATTAGAATTGGAGTAATATGTTGGTTATTGTTTGTTTATTTGTGTTTAATTTATTGACTTTAGTCAAATTTGTATTTGTTTATGTTAAATAATTCGTGGATTTAATTATTTACTATAAACCATGAACCTAATTAAGAATTTGATTGTGTCTTTCAGTTTAAAATGGATAAGTTTATGTTGTGCGTATTATTAATCTTAACTCCCCTTACTATGAATTCTGACCCCGCCTCTGACAATAAGGATGTAATTTTGAGCACATCTAAATATGCATGAGGTGTCTATGCTTGTTTTTGGAAAGCTTTCACACCTCGTAACACTTCAAATAGCCGCGTATAATCTAGCCAATATATAGAATGGTAATAAAAGGCATGCCGCAAATCTAAGAACAAAACCCTTGCTTGCAGAGTTCGATTGTTTATGCAATAAAGACATGTCGGTGTGATTGAGCTCATGTTAATCAAAAGCTACAGAAAGTGGAGTGCAGGCTAAAAGCTAAAAGGGGCCAATATGTATATATCTCGGGCCCATGTACACTACGGCTTTGTTTTATGTTTCTTGTTTGTTTCTCTCAACCTCTTTTACTTATCTTCACCTTAGACTGATATATGAAAAAGATTCGTTCAAGGTGAGAACGATGCTTAAGAAAATATGTCTTGCGTAACTTCTTTTTTTTTTCCCCCTAAAATCTTTCGCTATTTTCTTAAACCCTTTTTCAAAAATATAAGTTTTTTTATCTAAATTGTGTCACGTTATCTATAAAACAAGCTTAATTATATACATATATATATATATATACACACACACACACACACACACACACACACACACACACACATATATATATATATATATATGTATGTCACGAAAGGAGGCGGGCTAGCCGGATTGATTTGGGAGGCGAAGTGAATCTAGATCATGAAAAACTATATTAGTGAAGATACACTTAAAAAAAAAAAATAGAACAATAGAACACGTATGATTTATCTAGGTCACATCTCTCCACATCTTAGCTAGTTAAACCTCCAAAGTGACTATTTCTCAATAATGGGATTGTGTCTTCTATCCTTATTAAATGCTGAAAATTAAAATAGAACAAAATAAACAAGTAGCCAGTGTCGCTGTACATTCTCTTAAAATGTTTTGGACAAATTATTTTTGGATGGACTTCTTATTGTTCAAAGTGACATTTGTTTTTCTAATTGACTTTTTTATTAATTAAAACTAACACTATACCTTCAAAAAAAAATTAAACTAACATTGTACATTATGTACTTCAAATTAAAATAACTTCATCTTACAAAATGTATGCGCAGATTAAATCAAAGATATCAAACTAAAACTCCCCAACTAAACCCAAATTATGGTGCAACTATACAAGGAACTCTAAATGTTTAATTAGTTCAAATAAAAATCCGCTATAGATATCAAATAAAATCCGTACATGAGAGTGTAGACTGTAGAGTGAGAGTTCATCCTTTTCTTTTTTCTTTTTCCTTTTTATCTTTGATCCTCTATTAATCTGAGTCAAAATGACATGCTAGTTAATTTGATATCCAATGGTCCTCTAAACGATCCAACTTAAAGATTAATTTCTAAAATTACTTTAGTTTAATATGGACAACTCCGATGATAATCGCTAAAGAGCTTTAGAATTGGGCAAGAAATTCATATTTAGTCATTCGGGACCAACTTCAGCTATAAAAAAAGTCACAAGAACTTTGAGAAAAGAGTTTGAAAACATAAAGAGGCTTGATTGGGAAGTGTTTATCGAGATTTCAAGTGGCAGTTTTAACTTTTAAATTGATGTTAATCGATATTTGATACTTTTAGTTGGCTAGGAATTAGGATTTGTTTGTTAGAATTTAGCCGGCTTCTATATTCTTTTCGTATTAGCTATTGATTTAAATGTAAGTTTATCAGCTAATTGTGTTGTGTCTATGGCTAGAAAAGTTATTGAAAAAAGATAGATTTTAAGAAAATAGTTTTCACAAAATTTAAAATAATATAATAACATATTCTCAAATTAAAGGGTTCTATAAATTGTTTCATAAAATATAAGCTATTTTAAAGTAATTTTTAACCAAAATACACATTAAAAAAAATACGAATCTACAATGAAAGGATGCAAGTTGGGTACTGATCCTTTTAAACTCTTGGCCTGGGTCTAACTAAATTGAGGCAGTACTTAGTTACCCTTGCCATTCAACTCTTTAGGACACCTTTTTTTGTTATAAGAATATGTATCTTTTCAACTAGAGATCGACCGAATCCGGCAATAATTAAGTTCAAAGCATTGGGATATTCGAAAAGAATAAGAATTGAGGAACCTAGCATTGTATTGTTTGCTGTGGGGAACAGTGGACGAGTAGAAGACTTGATGACAAGCTAAGGATGAAGAGGACTTCTGAATGGCTCCATTTATTGCCTGCCTGCCTTGATGGGAGTGATTTTTTTGTAAATGAGAAATCAAACTTGCTTGTCAGTTGGGTATTTTCTCAAACGGGTCCCCTACACTTTTTGGCCACCTTGACATTTAGCCAATCTTACATGCATCCCCACCAAACTCCAATGATTTCAGATTTGTATGTACTCGCAGCTGTCCCTATCATCATATCGCTCATCTATTCCTTCCCAATTATGTGATCATGGTGGGGACGTTGAACCGAAGCTGCTTGTCACAACTGGGCCACCAAGCCTTGAACTGGGCTACTTAATGTGTGAGATCAATGGGCCACCAAAACAAAAGAGACGAGTTGGCTTATTGAGCTTAAGCTTCTAGTGCAACTGGGCTTACCCACTTCATGTCTTCATGGCCTAAGCAGGTGAAAGGTAAGACAGAAACTTGGGGTTTGAAGCAAATTTCAGCCATGTTTGGTCGTTAGAATTAGCTCTTTATGTAGCTAATTATAGTTTAAATAATAAATAACTATTTGATTATTGGATATTTGTTTTATTTTTTCAGGATAGGAGATAGTAGTAGTTTAACTAGTTGTTTGAGAGAAACGTGATCAACTAAATTGCTATTGGATTAATCAATGAACATAACAATAACAACTACTACTCCCAGTGTGGGGTCCTCTTTCGCAAGGTTTAGAGAGATCCAGATGTAAGCAATCTTCTCTATGTGAGCACCACTTCTAGAGACCGATTCTAGGAGGCCCACAAAAAGAATGGAAAGACATTTAAGAGTTAAAAATATTTTGCACACAAAAGGTAGCAAAAAGAATAGATTTTAACATCCAGTGACATTAAAGAAATAACAAACACAAGTGAAAATATTGAATGCACTAGGAATCAAATTATAACAACCCCTGCCCAAAATTTTAAAATTATTGCATACAGAAGTACTAAAAATGCTAGAAAAGTACTAGAAATGCCATGTAAGTAACAGCCAAAAAACACATATCAAAAATCCCCATGCACTCAGGGTCTAGAAGAAGTGCAAGTAGTAGGCTGCTTAAGATATGTAGCCTTTGTCCTAGAACTCCATAGACTCTTATTCGAAGTTATATCCTCTGCTAATCCAAAATTCTTCAAAACTTGTCTAATCACTTCACTCTAACTCTTCCAATGTCTACCTCTGCCTCTTTTACTCTCCGAAATTTCAATATTTTTACATCTCCTCACTCGTGCATGCATACTCCTCCTTACATGACTAAACCATCTAAGTCTAACATCTTACATCTAATCCTCTATAGGTGTCGATTCCCCTTTATCTCTAATCATTTCATTCCTTATCCTATCCAATCTCATACGGCCACACAATCTAACTAATAATCCTCATATTTGCGACTCTCAACCTCCGAACATGGGCCTTCTTAATTGGTCGACACTCAATGCCATACAATAATACTAGTCTAATAACCATACGCTAAAGTTTCACCTTCCATTTTAAAGAGATCTTTTAATTACAAAGCACACCTGTAGCATTCTTCCATTTTTGTCATCCTATGTTTATCCAATGGTTATTATCCTCGTCGATATCCCTTTTTTCTCCAATAATTGAGCCCAAGTATTTGAACTCTTCAAACCTAGGTATAGGCATACCAGCAACGGTCACTTCATCTTCTAAGCCCCCTTCCTGTCCACTAGTTCGACATTTCATGTATTAAGTTTTTGATGTACTCAACTTAAAACCATTAGAATCTAGGGTGTCTCTCCATCGCTCCAACTTCTTGTTAACTCCACTTCTCGTCTCATCGACAACAACTACATGATCAACAAATAGCATACACCATGACACCTTGGCTTGAATACCTCCAGTGAGTTCATCCATAACCAATGCAAAAAGAAAACAGCTCAATGTTAACCCTTGATGGAGCCTAATATCTAAAGCAAAGTCATTTATGTCCCCTCTTAAGGTCCTAACTTTTATCGTTACTCCCTCATACATATATTTAATAACCCGAATATATGTAACTGACGCATCTTTCTTTTCTGAACATCTCCATAGCACATTTCTAGGTACTTTATCATATGCTTCCTCTAAGTTAATGAACAACATGTGGAGATCTTTTTTCCTATCTATGTAGACTTCCGTGGGCCTTCACCTAAGATGAATAGCTTTTATAGTTGACTTACTTGGCATAAAACTGGTTCTCTAAAATTGTTATATCATCCTTCAGCCTCCTCTCAATCGCCCTTTTCCCGCAACTTCATATTGTGATTAAGCAGTTTTATGTCTCTATAGTTATTGTAGTTCTTAACATCGCCCTTATTTATATATAATGGGATAACTATAGTACATCTACGCTGATGTGACATTTTTGCAATCCTAAAGGCCTGTTTTTTTCGTGGGTAAATTGGGTGGGTAAAAGGTTGAAGTTGATTTTTTTTTTTTAGGTGGGTTGAAGTGCATTGATGCAAGTTAAAGTTGGTTGAAGTTGATATATTTTTTATGTGGTGGGTTGAAACGTGTTAAAATAATGAGAATGTAATTAATGTGTGATAATTTATGAGTTATCAAAATTTTGTGGAATTTTTGTTTTTTCTTTTTTTTTCTTTTTTTCTTTTTTTTCTTTTTTATTTTTATTTTTTATTTTTTTCAATTTTTATTTTTTATACTTTATTTAGTGTTTCTTATTTTTATTTTTTTATTTTTTATTTTTTACTTTTATATTTGTTATTTTTTATTTCTTATTTCTTATTTCTTATTTCTTATTTTTTATGTTTTTATGTTTTTATTTTTTTATTTTTTATTTTTTTTATTTTTTATTTTTTATTTTTTATTTTTTTGGAATTTTTTGTAGCTTTTGTTTGGAATAAAAATGAAAAGATAAAAAATTAAAAAATAAATAAATAAATTTTAAAAATGAAAAAGTACAAAAATGAAAAATAAAATAAAAATAAAAAGTGAAATATAAAAAATTAAAAAATTATAAATTATAAAAATTTAAAATTTAAAAAAATTAAATACAGAAAATTAAAAATAAAATACAAAAAATACAAAAAATAAATACAAAAAATTAAAAATTAAATCAAAAAATTAAAAAAAATTAAAATTAAAAATTAAAAATTTAAGCTAAAAAACTAAAAAATTGAATACAAAAATTGAATATTAAAAATTTAAAATTTAAAATTTTAAAAATTTATAAATAAAAAACTATAAAAATACAAAAATACAAAAATAAAACAATTTCATAGTATGATAATTTACAAAAAAGTAGTATAGTGAACTTTTTGGTGCAATAATTATTAAATCTCACATGATACTTTACAAATTATTAAACTTATGAAGGGGTGGGTTGAAGTGGGTTGAGGTAGGTTGAGGTAGGTTGAAGTGAGTTGAAGTTGGTATTTTTTTTTTCCAAGTGGGTTGAAGTAAGTTGAAATAGGTTGAAGTTGATTGAGGTTGGTAAATTGCAATTGACCCACGAAAAGAACAGGCCCTAAGAATTACATTAAATAGCTCTTTTAGCCAATTAAGCCCCTCTTCACCTAAACAGTTTCGAATTTCCATGGGATACTATTTGGACCAACGGTCTTTCCTGTTTTCATCTTCCTTAATGACTCTTTAATATCCTCTTTGCTGATAGACTGGCAGAACCTAAAGTTTTTTCACTCCTTACGACACCCTTGTGCACCACGTTGGGAATTCTCAATCCTCTCACCATTAAAGAGCTTATAGAAGTAACTTCATCAATTTTCTTTTATTTTGATATTATCAAGTAAGACCTTACCATCTTCGTCCATTATGCATCATACAACTCCCAAATCCCTTTTTTTCTTTCCCTGGCCCTTGGTAGCTCGAAACCGCCTTCTTTCCTTCCTTAGTCTCTAATTTCTGATATTACCTTTCAATAGCATTGTTCTTTGCTACTACGACTGATTTCTTTACTTTCATTTTTTGCAATCTTACACCTTGCCTTGCTAACCTCTTTTTCTTCATCTATTCCACTACCTGCTATAACACTATATGCATCTTGTTTCTCCTTCATGTTCTGCTTCATCTATTTATCCCTCCACCAAGGTCCTTTTTATCCTGATACTATCTCTTCTAGAGAGTCTTAGGATTTCCTTAGCCGATATTTGAATGCATTCTGTCATTTCTTCCCACGTTGTGTCTACATCTCCTAGTAGTTCCCAATTTCCTTTTGCTTTAATCATCTCCAATGTCTTAGTCGCATTCTCATTCTCACTAGTTAGATTCTACCCTTTCTATTCTTCCTCTTTGAAATTTTAGTCTCTACAACTAATACCAATAGCTTGTGTTACATCATCAATCACCTCAGCATTACTTTTCAATCTTTACGCAACATTCTACTACTCATCCTGATTAAAAAAAAGTCAATTAATGTAAAATGACGCAAAAAACATTATTGTTATTGTTGTTTTTCTTCTTCTTCTTCTTCTTCTTCTTCTTCTTCTTCTTCTTCTTCTTATTATTATTATTATTATTATTATTATTATTATCATCATCATCATTATTATTATACCTAAATTATCTGACATTCAAGTATCCAGAACCTTCCCAATATTTAAACTTAATAATCAATCTAACACCCTTTATTTGGCAATATTTAAACTTAATAATCAATCTAACACCCTTTATTTGGCGGCTAAATTTTTCGAACAGGAAATTAAACAAACAATACCATTTGTTTCTTGGTTTGTGCCAGTATGGGATATCATGGAAAACAAGATTCCAATGTTGCAAGGTGGAGTCAAACACTAACATATGGAAAGCTTGAAAATGCTATGTAACACGCCATCTTCTTATGAAACTGCAGTTTACGAAACAACTAAAATTAAAGGAAAACGAGTTTTGAAATATTTAAAATGTTATATACTACCTTGCATCAAGAAATGTTAAATGTTATCCAAAATGCTTTTAGAACCTTCAACACCTTTTTACTGCAATCCAGCATTGACCCATTTATTCTGTAAAACAGATACAAAATAAATACGCAATGAAATTAAATATGGGGGTAAAAAATGTATAAAGATTGATTCAACAGTGCCTCAGCAAATGCTTTATCAATTTTATATAGTCATGGGTTATTGACCAACCTAGATATGCGCATGGTTAAATATGGGATCTTATGGCTGCCTTCGTATCAATATTATATCAGTATCGATTGGCCTAAAAACCAATCGGCGCTTCTTCATTCAGATGACAAATTGGTAATTATTTTACTTTATTCTTCTTCCCTCATTTAAAAATAAAATGAATTTTACCGCATGCATACCTAATTAAAATTTTGTTCTTAATTACAATACATGGTCGAATTATATTAAACTTTGCTCCCCATTTCATTTTTTGTGTTTTATTTTGTGCACCATTGGAAAACGGAAGGAACTAGCACATATGTGATTGCTATCCCTATCATTTGTATTTTCTTACTAAAGGTATGAACTTATGTCAATGATCTGTACTTTGGTACTAAAGGTGTGTTTGGTATGGGTGAAAATCATTTTTTCAGAAAATTATTTTTCATCAAAAATAATTTTTCACTTATATTTTCAGTTGTTTTGTAGAATGGAAAATCATTTTCTTTCCACTTCATTTTTTGCTATTTGATAGAATAAACCTCCCCCCTCCCCCTGCCCTCACTTCATTTCTTTTTACCATCAAACCCCTCCCTTGCTCACTGTTTTGACCCGACCCAACCAACGAATTCTGTTTCTCTCTCCTCTTCAAAATCAAACTCAAAATATCAGTAAGAAATATATTCGGTAATAAACCCAGAAAAAAATAGAGTTAACATTAATGAATCTCAATTTTTTCACTATTTTCATGAATTACCCAGTTGACTTTGAGTGATATTAAACCCAGACTAAAGAAAATAGTGAACGGAGAGACAATAGGTATTTCAGATTGTGAAGTTCTTCAAAAAGGCAATAGTAACAAGGTTAGAGAACTCAAGAAATAATTGCAGAGATTGACGATGGAAATCATCGATGAAGATGATGAACATGAAGAAGAGGGGAAGAATGAGAGACTAAATGAGAGCGAAAATTGAGTGATTCTGGGCACAATTAAGAAAATAAAACGAAAGATAAAATTGGGCAATGAAAATCGGACCTAAAAAATCATTTTCTCTACTTTTTCAAGGGAAAATAATTTTTTTCAAATGGGATACAATGATTTTCCCCTGAAAATGATTTTTCCATCCTTATTTTACCAAACGGCGTAAAATGAAAAAATCATTTTCTGGGAAAATGATTTTTCCCCCTACCAAACACACCCTAAATGTTCTTAATCTTGTACGCTAAGCACTTATGAAGATATTTTTGCTATAATATATACAAAGCATGTTATGTTGTAAAGGTTTACTCTAAAACATAATCTATATATATAATACATAATAGCAATCTTGTGGGTCCTACTATTTATCTAAATTCTCAAAAATTAGAATTTTTTGACCGTTAGATTGAGATTGTTTTTTATAATTACCGTTAGATTTATACAAAAATCAAATTAATTTTAAAAAATCTATCTATCTATAATCTAACTATATCCATAATATCTATAATCAATCTCTCTATATAATAGCAATCTTATGAGTCTTATTGTTTATCTAAATTCTCAAAAATTAGAGTTTTTAAATCGTCATATTGAGATTATTTTTAATAATTACTGTTGGATTATAAAAAATTAAATTAATTTAAAAAAATCTATCTATCTATAATCTATAATCTATCTATATCCATAATATCTATAATATAATCTATATCTATATCTATATCTATATCTATATAATTTATAATATTATAAGTCCAATCTCAATGATAAAAATATTTATGCATTAGATCTAAGCCGTCGATTTTAAAGTTAAAATATCTATTTATTTTTATTTAAAAAAATCCCCCATGATTTCGGATATACATAATAAAAGATAGATGAAATTTTAATTATCTAGGGAAAAAAAATTCTATCAAAAAAAATTATCTAGGAAAAAAACTAGGCAGTTATATTTATTCAGTAAATCTAAACTGCGAATTTAAAGTTAAAAATAACTACTTTATCCAAGTAAAATACCCATTTATAATTTTTATTTTTTAAAAAAATCCTTCATAATTTCGGTTATGTGATAAAGGATATATTATAATCCTATATCTAAAAAAATATCAAGTAGATACAATAACATGGTAATTGTTAGAACACTCTAGAATGCTACAACGAAAATGATTTGTGGGATTTAGTGTAATCCTAACCATAAAAATTATTGATACATTAGTTCTAAATTGTTGATTTTAAAGGTAAGATATCTCTTTGTTTTTATTTAAAAAAATCCCTCTGATTTCGGATATACATGATTATAGATAGATGATAATCCAATTATCAAGAAAAAAATTCTATTAAAAAAATCTCGGAAAAAGCACTAGGTAGTTATATTTATTCATTAAATCTAAACCATAGATTTTAACGTTAAAAAAAAACCTGATTCAATTAAAATACCAATTTATAGTTTTATTTTTAAAAAATCCCTCATAATTTCAGTTATATGTGATAAAAGATATATGATAATTCTATTATCTCAAAAAAATCCCAAGCAGTTAAAAAATGTGATAATATTTGGAAAATCCTAGAATGCTACAACAAGTGCAATTTGAGAGATTTACTATAATCTCAACGATAAAACATTTATTTATGCATTAGATCTAAGTTGTTGATTTCAAAGCTGAGATGTCCTTTTATTTTCATTAAAAAAAATCCTCCATGATTTAAAAATATACATGATAAAAGCTAGATGATAATGCAATTATCGAGGCAAAAAAATCTATCAAAAGAAATTATCTAGGGTAAAAATAGGTAGTTGTATTTATTCATTAAATCTAAATCATAGATTTTAAAGTTAAAAAATACCTTATCCAAGCAAAATACTAATTTATAATTTTTAGTTTTTAAAAAATCCTTCATAATTTTGATTATATGCGATAAAGGATATATGGTAATTCTAATATCTAAAAAAATGCTCAACAGTTAGAAAATATGATAATCTTTGGAATACCCTAGAATGTTGCAATGAGTGTGACTTGTGGAGTTAGTATAATCTTAACCATAAAAATTATTTAGGCAGTTAAAAATTATTTATGCATTAGATTTATAATTTTTATTGTTAGAACCATCCATCATAATTTCGGTTATGTGATAAAGGATATATGATAATCCTATTATCTAAAAAAATATCGAGTAATTAAAAAACGTGTAATCTTTGGAAAACCCTAGAATGCTGCAACAAGTGTGATTTGCATAATTTAGTGTAATCTTAACGATAAAAATTATTTATGCAATAGATCTAAGTTGTTGATTTTAAAGCTAAGATATTCGTTTATTTTTTTAAGAAAAATCTCCCATTATTTTGGATATACATTATAAAAGATAAATGACGATCCAATTATCTAGGAAAAAAATTCAATCAAAAAAATTATCTAGGGAAAAAAATAGGCAATTATATTTATTCATTAAATCTAAACCGTAGATTTTAAAGTTAAAAACTACATTATTCAAGTAAAATACCCATTTATAATTTTTATTGTTTAAAAAATTCTTGATAAAGTCACTTATATGTGAAAAAGACTATATGATAATCCTATTATCTTAAACAAATCTCAAACATTTAATAAAAATTATAATTTTTGGAAAAACCTAAAATGCTACAACATGAGTGATTTATTTGGTGTAATCTCAACCGTAAAAGTTAATCACCTATTAAATCAAAGCCTTTGATTATATCTATTAAAAAAAGGTACATTCCCCAAATAAATCATGTCTTTATTATTACTTTTTTTAAAAAATCGTAAAGAATATATAATAATCCTATTATCTACGGGGTAGTCATCTATTAAATATAGATAGAGATGGGCATGGGGCGGGTTCGGGGTGAGTGGAGCCGTACTTGCACTCATACTCATTTTCTAAAACCATCCCCATACCCATACCCATACCCATCGGGTTTTAAAAATTCATATCCTACCCATATTCATCGGGTTTTTCGAGTTATTCAGGTTTTATTTTGATACATATACATTGTAAAAACTAACACCTATTGAGTTCATTAAGTTTATTTTTTAAAGGTTCAAAACTAAATGAAAAATATTTTTTTACATGGATTTCCCCCTTATTAGATTTCTACCTACATATTCAAAATTAAAATAATACACGTTGGGTTTATTAAGTTTAAAAAATAATACTCATAATTGAAATGCATTGTGTTCCTAAAAAATATCAAATTTGTAGGTGCATAAGAGTAGAGTAGCTATCAGCTGAATATGAGAGCACAATATGTATTTAGGTACAGATTTGAGCATTTTCTTCACTACAACCTACTCGCTTCAGCCCCAGAATTTTTTTTGAAAAGAATCGAGTTTGGATACGGGGCGGGGTTGGGTATGGTATTCATATACCCGATCCATACCCATACCTATACCCGTTTTTGGCACACCCGCTCCATACCTATTTTCCCTCTATTTTTTGTACCCGAACCCACCATAAATAAAGAGGGTTCGTTTCAAATTTTTCGGGTTTGGGTAGAACTCTCATCCCTAAATATAAACCACTAATTCTATATCTTTAAATTATCCTACATGATTCAATTAATTTTTTGTTTGACTTTATTTATCTCAATTGCTATTTACGAAGTTCACAACTTTTTATTTTTCCCACTAACTACTTATCGACAAATTTTTTAATTTTTTTAATGATATATATTTTTTAAATATTTATTTCATCATGCACCGTGTATAATACGAATTTATACTAGTATATACAGAAACAAAATGTATTATGCTCCTCACGATCTTTGTGTATATTTTTTCCATAATATGTACAAAGATCGTGATGAAGCGTAGTGGACTACACAGTGCAGTAGGGAATTTGCAAGTGCTCCGCCAAAGTTAATGTATGAGGTTTCCATCCCGTAAGCATTTTGTCAACTCTTTAACTGTTAAGATATATTTTATTATAATCTTATATCTCGCATACTTGGTAGTTATCTATTCCAATTACAATGTAGTTTCCTATTCATATTAGGTCATATCTTTTGCAGCTTAGCCAGCTAACTACGTTTGTATAGAGCACATGTGTAAATATTGCACTCCATGTATGGCAATTGTTAAGCCATTAATCTTGCATCATTTTATTAATTATTTTGATTACATTTTATACATTATTGTGTCTAATTTACTTTATTTTATATATTTTTCAGGTTAGGCATTAATAAAATAAAAAAGGAAAAGACAAGACGTCGAAGCTCCGATTTTACACGATTTGCTGAAAAGACGGTCCAATAATAATTTATGAAAAATATTATTTCCATGATTATTTAATTGGATTAGGGTTTCAAGAGTTGGAAGAAAGCTAGAAGTCTTGAGGGAGAAGAAGTCTAAACAAGAGATGAAGGAAATCCTAATATACTAAACCTGACCTCCCTCACTCCCTATAAATAAACCCACGCCTAATCCCCTCAAAATTCTCCTGAGCTCACAGCATCATACACTTCCCACCCTCAGCTCCATCATCATCATCGATCATCCTCATCACAACGCCCTTCAATCTCCACACATCAACACCCTCATGGCAGCTCCAGCTCCCTCCTCCCCACCATCACGCCATCAACTTCAACCTCCTCACATCTCACGCTTCCCCCATAATCATCATCAACATCTTCTATCATCGTCATAATCCTTCACACCCTACAACCACGCACAATCCCCTCAAGCAAGTGTAGTGTTCTTTTTTTTTCATTTTTGTTTACTTTATTTTATTTTAGATTATTTTATTTTGTTTAGTTAATTATTAAATATGATTTATTTGGGTGAATTTTGTGATTTTAATTTTAATATGAGTGAGTAATTTTTTTATGCTTCGTATAATCTTCTTGAAGCCATGCTAAATTTATTATTTTGAAATAAGTTTTATGCTTTAATACCTAGTTGATTTATATTCATGATTCTTTAGCGATTAGCGTTTATCGTTTATAAAATTTGTGTTAAATCGATTAGAATGCATGCTAGTTGATTAATACAATTTCGATTGATAGTTTAGAAGACTATAATACGTAAAAATTATAGTCTTTTAGGCGTAGGTATCACCCTAATTAATCATGGATGGATCAAACCCATTTCTTTTAATTAGGTAATCGCTTTAGATCTTTGTTAAATCGATTTGCTGGTAAATTGGTTACAAAGTGTTAGATGATGTTTTTCTAATACGTGATGCTCTATTTTGGCTAAATTTTTGCACTGGTGTAAAGATTATCAAATTACTAGGGTTTATATTAGGGTTGGACCTAAACAAACTAGAATATAAGGAAAAATGGGGAATAACCGTTGGTGGATGTCTTCTACTGTTTAGCTCATGAATGAAATTAACCTGTGTGTTGATAATAAATATTAATTTGCATGGTGGATTGAGATTATACTAAGTATCCTTGATAAATTTGACAACTTTGATAATTATTTGTTGCTTATAGTTAATTTGGTTTGTTTGTTAATTTTTGTTTCATTTTATTGGTTACCATATAATTTCAATCGACCCCCTCCCCCCAAAAAATATAGTCTTTTAGGAGTGTCTAGGTAATTTTAGATAGCTTAGATTTTTATTTTTAGAGTGGTTATAATTTTAGATTGATTTATATTCGATTTTAGTATTTAATTATCGGTTTGTTAGAAATTAGACTAAAAATAGCTATTTTTGTTATTTTTCAATTTTTATTAGTTCCTAGGGTTTATATAATGCACTAGTCTGCCATATTTAATTTCGTAATTTTTGGTAGTTATTTGATAATTTTTCAAAATTATTTTGAGAAATTGATAAGTGCAGGTTTTTAGGTTATTAATTCTGAAAATTTTGATTTTTAATTTTAATTTACGATTATTAGGTGTGGTTAAGTCCAGAAAATTGTGTCCTAAAATCAGGGTAAATTTCGTGATTAATTTTGTATTTATATTTATGCAGATTATTTTATTTCTGATTTCAGATTTAATATTCTACATTGATATTCTGTGCTAATTTTCTGATCTGATTTTTCTGAAATTAATTTAATACAATTTAGAATTTATAAGCTTATAGACCTGGAGAATAATATTTTAGGTTACTGTTTGGCATTTTTAATAATTTGTTTTGACTAATATTTGCTGTTATTGATTTTTAATTAGAATTTCAGTTACTATTCTGTTTTTACTTTTCTAAATTATTTAGGGACTCTTTTTACTGTTTTATTTCTAGAATATGATCTAGAATATTTAGGAGCATCATTGGGTAGTTTTCTAGCTTTTTATTCATTAGATTTTAATTATTTTAGAATTATTAAGATTAGACTTAATAAATTGAATTAGTAAAATCATTTAGGATTAAGCTAGCCTTTTAAAACAATCTTTCCTCGTGGATCGATCCCTACTTCCCTACGCTATAAAAAGTAGTTAATAACCGAAGTAGTGGTTAAATTTGTAGCTCTCGACAAGTTTAACAACAATGACCATCAGACGAAGGGCACATGTATTTGGTGACTCAAAACTTGTCTGCAAAACCTAAAATTCTACATACATGCATGGCATCAGAGTCATTGAGGGCCTAAAAACATATACTCAAATCAAAATCCTAGTCTGATCATGAATAACAAAAAGTTTGTAATAGAAAGCCATTCACCATACTTTCTACATCCACCATAAGGTCTCGATGGTTTGATCACCGCATTAATCTTCAATGGAAAGAACTATGATCTTTGGGAAAAGGAAGTTCGAACCGGCCTTAAAGCCAAAAACAAATTAGAATCCATTGAAGGAAACATAAACAAACCAGTTCCTAAAGAAGGGGAGGATACGACCGAGATGCAAGCATGGGAGATGATGAATTCCATTATTTGTTCATGGATACTCAACATCATCGATCCCAAACTCCGCACAAGCATAGCGTATGTAGAAACAACAGAACAGATGTGGGAAAGAAGCCACGCGCTATATCCAACATTTCAAAGATTCACCACTTAATTAAGACCAGGTTGGCCGAATGCAAACAAGGAGGAGTTGTAGTTGTGGAGTTCATGGACTATGGAGTGAGCTCGAGAACCAAGGACAATTCCCTTAGTGTACTTGTGGTAAATGTGAGTGATGAATATGCGAGGAACCCAACAAGATGATCGAGGAAGACAAAGGCCATCAATTTTTGATGGGATTGAATGATGAAATTTATTCCAATATTAGAGTGCAAATTTTAGCACTTGGATAGAATGTTTAATATGGTGCATAAAGAAGAACACCATAAGAATATGATGCTTGGGAGAGGTGAACGGGCTGAGAAAGTCGGAGCCTTCATGATGACAAGCAAGGCAGCGCATATGAGGACAAAGTGAACCGCGTGCAAGCAATGTCGTAAACTCGGCCATGAGGAGGACAACTGCTACAAGTTGATCAAATACCCACCTGGGTGGGGATCGCATGGGCGTGGGTGCGATAGTTGTGGAGGTCAAACTGGGCGCAGTGGTCGGACTAGGTCCAGTAGAGGAAAAAGCATAGGACGAGAACAAGCCAAGGCTGAGTCCGCTCAAACTGATGCCCTTGGTGCTGCAAACCGAGTAGCGTCATTAGTAGATTCACAACCAGTCACTATTCCGGGCCTCACACTCGAGCAAGTCGAGAGATTTTCATTGTCCTCAATGAAAAGGACGCAGAAAAAGATCAAGGGAAGAGGTCATATAAGGATCGAAGGGTGAAAAGGAGAGGGAAAAGGGCGAGAGACACACACTAGATTTTTTTTCTTTTTTTTTTGAAAGCGATAATTGCCTTGGGTTGCCTCCCAAAAAGCGCTTGTTTAAGGTCCTTAGCTTGACCCTTACCTCCAAATAGTAGACGGTAATGATGCGGGAGGTGGCCTGGGGAAGGTATAAAAATATGAAGTAGGATCCTCTACCTCCCCGGTATAGGCAGAAGCGGTCGCGAAACGAGATGGGACGGCCGCTGAAAAAGTAGAAGAACCTCCAAGCAGTATGGGAGGTCCCCCATTTCCATCAAACATCTCGACCCCAGAAACAGCATCGAAGGGGGAGATAGGGATAGGCTCCTGAGAAGGCGGAAGGAGGACAGGCGCTGAAGGTGGAGCGGGAGGAGGGAAGCTGAAATCCACCCTCTCCCCACATACAGTGAAGGATATGGTGCCTGTCTACATATCGATCACCGCCCTCGCGGTCGTAAGGAATGATCGACCTAAGATGAGTGGGTTCGGGAAGTCCTCGTCCATGTCAAGAACGGCGAAATCACAGGGGATGAGGAACTTGCCCACCTGAATTGGAACATCCTTTAGAAGGCCTACAGGCTGCCTGATGGAGCAGTCTGCTAGCTAAATAGTCATGCTGGTGGGCGTGAGGTCCCATAGTTGTAGCTTCTTGCAGAGAGAGAGCGGCATAAGGCTCACGCTGGCACCCAAATCGCAAAGGACTCTCTCGATCTGCATATCCCCTATGCAGCATGGGATAGAAAAACTGCCAGGATCTTGCAGTTTTGACGGGGACTGCCTCGGTAAGAGCGAGTTGCAAGATCCGCTAATGGGGGACACTGAAGCATCCCCAGGTTCTCTCTTCTTGGACAGGAGCTCTCTCAAAAACTTCAAATGGGCAGGTGCATCCTTAAGAGCTTCCAAGAAGGGGCTACTGACGTAGATTCGACGTAGGGTCACCAGGAATAGCGCGAATCTAGGTTCAAGCTAAGATAACTTGGACCATGCCAGTCGCTGAGGGAAAGGCATTGGGGGTTTGCAAGTGCGGGCAGGAGGTGGAGGGCTAGGCTCCCCAGCAAAGCTCAGATTCTCTTTTCTATTCTTCCCCTCAGTTCCTGTAGAATCAGGAACTGGAACTACCTCCTGGAGAACCATCACTGGGCTCTCCTCTAACCCCTCTTCCATCGTGGAAATGGCATTGACGTGACCTCGTGGGGTTAGTCTCGGGCTGGCTTGGCAGATGCCCCTGAGGTCGGGACAAGAGGCTCACCTGTTGGGCGATCTGGGTGTCCATCGTCTTTTGATGGGCGGCCATGGCATCGACCCTGGAGGTCAGTAGGTTGATTGACTCACTAAGAGTCTCGTTCGTCTCGGTTTGAGTCGCTATGAAGCGCTCCATGAGACTTTCCAGGTGAGAAGTAGGTTCGGGAGATGGAGGGGGTGGATTGTAGGGAGCTCTATTGTGGAAACCAGTTGGTTGGAAAAAACTCTGGGGGTGAGGGTTGAGATTTTTGTAGCGAGAATTTGGATGACTCTTCCAACCTTGGGTATAGGTGGTGGGGTGGGGGTTATTTTGTGGTGGGGGGTTGTAATTGTTAAACGCGTTGACGTGTTCAATGCTAGGGGGGCATTATAACACTCAACGGAGGTATGTTCCTGTACACCACAGGTCTCACAGTATGCATATGCCCCCATTGATAGCCCCGTAGAAGTAACTGATAGGGTTGCCACTTTATCCAGTCGTTGTGCGAGGGCGTCTACCCTGCTTGCTAGGAGCGTCACAGCATCCACCTCATGTCGATCACCGCCCCTCCTGGGGGTGGCTCTTTCACTCAACTAGTGATAATTGTTGGAAGCCATCTCTTCCAACAATGCCTTCGCTGCTTCGATCGACTTGCCCATTAGAGCGCCCCCTGCTGCGGCATCAACTGGGATCTTCACTAACTGCTCCAACCCATTGTAGAAGGTTTGGATTAGAAGCCAGTCAGGAACTCCATGGTGGGGGTACTATCACTAGAGGTCTTTAAACCTCTCCCAGGTCTCGTACAGGGACTCTCTATGCTGCTCGGTAAAAGAGGTGATGTCCATCCTCAAATTGGTAGTCTTGCCAGGTGGGAAGTATTTGATGAGGAAAGCCTTTGAGAGAGCCTCCCAGGTTGTGAACGAGTTGGGCTCCTCGTTCTGCAGCCAGTCACTGGCTCTATTCCTCAGTGAGAGTGGGAAGAGCCTCAGTCAAATTGCGTTGGTGGTCACCCCATTGAGTTTGATGGTGTCACACTTCGTGAGGAATTTGGAAAGGTGCACATTGGGAATGTCCGAGGGGTGGGAGCCGAACTGATCCCGCTCCACAAAGGTGATGAGCACGGGATTGAGCTCGAAGTTGTTGGCTTCGACTGTCAGGTTCACGATAGACGATGTGATACCCGACGCTTGTGGCAGGGCGTAGTAGCGCAACACCCTCTGGTCTTGCCCTACCATCGCTGCTTCTTCTTTCTTCCTACTTCTCGCTTCTCCGCTGCACCTGCGTGCTGCTGCTTCTATCTCAGGATCCAATGGGATAAGGTCTTAATCCCTTTGACTCCTCCTACGCATACACAAGCAAACAATACCCCGACGTAAACAGTTTCTAGCAAGAAGAATAAGAATGATAAACTAAAACAAAAGAAAAGAAAGAAATGCCTAGTCTAGAGTATTCGAATCGGCTCTAATATTGGAAGGTAGAAGTTCCCCGGAAATGGCGCCACAAACTTGTTGAGTTAAAAATATACCGTAAGTGCACGGCGTAGCTGTAGCTAGCAACTGGCAAGTACGGGTTGAATCCATAGGGAACTTTGCTTTCAACTACTAGAACTGGATTATTTTACCCAAACTAGGCAATCACAAGTGGAGTTTTGTAGCTTAACTAAGGGAAACAATAACAACTAAAAGATGGAATAAACAGCAGAAGAGTAAACACCAAGGCCGGAATTAACAGCACGACTATGCTAGTGAATCAGTTACTAGCCCTACCAAACATTCCCAAGCATGCATCACGAATGGATAGATTGCCAATTAAGTCCATCTCCTCCCTCTCTGAAGGGTCGAAGACTAATCCTAGAACTATTGTTGCCTATTCTCATAGGACTAAAAGTTGAAGGATTACAATGTCTACAATCTCAAATCCCAATTAGGATCTTAATTATTTTCATATTAAAACCCTAATCATCTACTACGTCGCACTAGGTAAAGGTTCCGTCTCTCAACGCTCCCCTAATCCCTAATAAAGAGGATGAACGCTCTTTCGAGCACTTCATCGAGCATGTGGCGTGCATAATAGAATTCGCAATTACAAAACAAAGGGGAGGCGGGGATTGGGCCAATTCATGATTCAACTATACATATTCGACGTTAATCCCAACCTAAGTTGGAGGATTTAGCCTACAATCATCTTTCCAACAACAAACACAACATTCAATTTAACAACCATGATAAACCTCAAGACAACCAAGAACAAGAGAGAAAAGAGAATTAAGAACCTGAAATTGATTGAATGAATTCAAAGTAGCATAAACTTCAATCCAATAGCCAAATCCAAAATCAAAATAAAACTCTGTAATGAAACCTAAAAATCTCCCAGAAACGTTTGGGAAGAGACAAACTAAAGCTAAAACTGAATGTCCCCTCAAAACAGCCCCGAAGAAAATTTAAGTCGCGACATGGAACGGGGGTGGCACGGTCGTGCCTCGAGGCACGGTGGCGCCGTACCAAAATCCTGCCCGAAATACCCCAAAACTGCACAAGTGGCACAGGTGTGCCACTTGGCACTGCCCAACCGTGCCACATGGCACGGTCGTGCCACGGCCAGGCCATGCCACTTGGCTGTCCGGCCACTTATGCCGGTCCGAGTAGGTTGGCCGTGCTACGTGGGTTTGGTTTCGTGGGACTTCCACGCAACGCTTTTTCGCAGCTTTATATCGTCTTCTTTGCCCTACTTTCTGCTAAATGTCGTTCATCCTTTGATGTGGATTTTATGTTTAGTCCTAAAACCCTTTTTACTTGCAAGTGCACAAGGTTAATTGTGGACAAACGAGTATAAGAGTGTCGATCCCACAAGGAACAATAGCAATTTTAAATTTATCCTTTCTGATTATAAAGAATAATTCAATTTATGAGTTCAATTATCAAAATGAATTAAGGAGCAAAATAAGAGTAAACAAGTCAAGAGATTTGAGAGAAATCAATAAAAGAAAATTCTAGGACTTTGGATTTCACCTTTGATGCCAATGTTGATTCACTAATTCAAATGGGGATTCAATTTGTCTCTTGTTCAACCCAAGCTACAAGCTTTAGGCCATAAATTAAAAAGATAATTATAATTATAAAGTGAGATGATTTATCTAGTGGTTTAGCATGAACTATTCTTTTTAGACATAATTCATCTAATTTCTAGATAAATTTTTCAATTTAAACAATTATAATTTTAAGTCCAAATTGCATAATCATCATATTAGCCTACAAGGTCTAATATTCATTTGAGATAGCAAATTAAACTAGTATCATCAACATGATTAAACATTAGTATTAAGATGCATAAGCAAATGAAGATCAAATATAAACTCAAGATTATGCAAAAGAGACAAAGATCCCTGATAAGAAATTAGCAAAAGAATATTATTACCAAGGATCCATCCTAATCCTAGAAATGAGTAGTTTAGCCGGCCATAGTTAGCAAAAACACCATTGGAATCTGTATATTTCACTTCCTATGTCCAAACCTTATACTCGATTGCACAAAATTATGAAACTTAGTGTAAACTCTCAAATTTGACTCACAAATGAGATAAGATGAGAAGAGAAAAATAGCTAACAAAGCTTATTTTCTTCTTAACCCCTCAACCCAAATGATCTTGCCTTACAAAGACTCTCTCTAAAAAAAATGAAAGATGAAAGGACAAGAAGATGCTTGAGTGTGTGGATGGAAAAAATGAGAGTTGATATGAGTGTCTTTTTCCCTCAACCTTGGCCCCTTTTTATAGTGGAAATCCAATCCCTTAGGATACCCCCAAAATTAATGAAAATAAATTATAATTAATTTGGGATGTTACATGCATGGTCATGGCTAGTCATAAGAATATTAATTTTGATTAATGGCATTTGACTAGGTTATGAATTAGCCATGTGGAAAAAATGGAGCACTTGAGAGTAGGGCTAATGCTACTGGGAAGGCGAATTGGTGGTTGGGCTAATGGACTGGCCCATACGGAGAGAAAGAGGAGAGGAAGAGAAGAGAAGAAGTCAAGAAGGGGGCAGGCTGGTGCTGTTGGGCTAGCAGGGACCGACCCATCAGAGAAGGGCAAGAGAAGGGAGAAAAAGAGGGGCACTAAAGAGGGAGCTGGTGCTGGGCCGCGTAGTAGGCCCTGAGGATTCGGGCCCAGGCGAGAGAGAGAGAGCAAGGTGGAAGGCTGGCGGGTTATGAGAGAAGAGGGGAGGATGAGATGGAGTGAGAGGCATGGTCAAGACTGGGCCGCTTGCTCAGGCCAAACTATCCATTTTATGTTTTTTTCTCTTCTTTCTCTTTCTTTTGGGCTTGGTCTATACGCTTGAGCTTGGTCTATGAGCTTTGCAGTTACGGGAACTCGGACAAATTCAAATCAACTTGATTAGCTCTATACCCAAATTCTTTTATTTTATTTTTACCTGAAAATTACATAAAATATGCATTATTTACTAATAAAATATATTTCAAAGACTTAAAAGTAGGTGAAATGGAGAAAATTGTATATAAAATATGAATTATCATGTTTTCCTTTCATCGACACAGTCTCTGAAAATATAGAAAGATGCTATATGAGTAAAAAGCATGCTAAAGGAGGACGATTTGACCCTTTCTCAACACGATCAAACGTGAAAACGCGGGAGAAAAGGAGTCAAATAGGGGCTAAAAATGGGACAAAATAGGGGTCCATCATCCTCCCTTTTGGGAAGTCAAATATTTCAGCCCCAAATATTGAGCAACAGCTAACCAGCAACGAAATCCGTTGGTCAGAGAAGACTTGGTATGTGATATCTTTGAGGATAAGGCCTATAAAGAGATGGGCTAGCAAGGAGTAGTGGTAATCGATTTTGCTGTAAGGGGGAGCCTAGGGAACAAAGCCTAATCTGAGCTAGGTTTAGAACACAAAAACGACAGCTCAGACGTAAGGGGGAACGACCCTATTTCGCTGCCAGGTTTGGACCAGCAACCTACCTCAATAGGTTTTGCTGGGGATGAGACCAAGATACTTTCGGACCAGCCATAAGGACAACACCCAACTTGAGAACATGGGCCAAAGCAAACTGACCCAAGCGAGCTCAACGCACCCAGAAACCGCCAGCTCACTTTGACAATTATATGTGCCATAATGTTCGGTATAAAGACGCTATTAGCATTGTGTCACCATTTCCAAAAGGCTCATCAGGTATGCGTTATCCATTAAACAATTTTGTCACATGCACTAGATTTTCTGCTACCCGTCAAAAATTCCTAGCTGCTCTTACTAAAGTTGCAGAACCAAAGTTTTATCATGAGGCCGTTAATGATCCAAGTAGAGACAAGCAATGGTTGAAGAGATACAAGGTTTAGAGAAAATGAAACCTAGACACTCGAGGATCTTCCACTAGGAAGGAAAACCTTTAGTTGCAAATGGGTTTATAGGGTTAAGTATAACTCTAATCGCACCATACAGCGCTACAAGACCAGATTAGTAATTCAAGGCGATCTCCAGATCAAAGGAATCGACTATAATAAAACATTTGCACCAGTAGTAAAGATGACAGGCGTCTGATATTTCTTAGTAGTAGTTGTTGCTAAAGGTTGGGACCTCCATCAGCTGGATGTTAACAATGCCTTCCTCCATGGCGATCTTGAAGAGGATGTATATATGAAATTGCCACCAGGGTTTAACTGTAAAGAAGAAAACAAGGTCTCCAAGCTTAACAAGTTACTTTATGGCCTCTGACAAGCTCCATGCTCGTGATTTGCCAAATTATCCTCTAAACTATGCGAGTTCGGATTTGTTCACTCATATGCCGAATATTCCCTATTCACTTATCACAAGGGAAATATTTTCATGGTTTGCTAGTTTCTATTGATGATATTGTCCTTACGGTGAATGATGCTACTACTTGTCAACAGTTTAAAGCATATTTCCTCAAATGTTTCAGTAACAAAGATCTTAGTCCCCGAAAGTACTTTCTTGGAATGAGATAGCTCATGGACCGGAGGGCTTATTTGTTTGTCAATGGAAATACACCTTAGAAATCGTACAACCATTTGAATTTCCTATGGAAGAAAACCACAAGTTGGCCCCAGCAATTGGACGGATACTTATAGATCCCACAAAATACAGGAGACTCATTGGTTGCCTAATATATCTGACTATTACTAGGCTAGATTTAACCTATGCAGTTCATATTCTATCTCAATTTATGCAAGCACCTAGAGAGGAGCATATGGATGCTGCTTGACGGGTGGTGAAATATCTAAAAGGAATTGCTAGCTAAGGTATTTTACTAAAGGCAAACAATGATTTGCAGCTTGTCGCTTATTGTGATTCAGATTGGGGAAACTGTCCACTATCTAAAAAAACTCTCACTGGTTATTTTGTGATGCTTGGGGAATCTCCTATATCCTCGAAGACTAAGAAGCATACCACATCCAAATCATCAACATAAGTTGAATACAGGTCCATGGCATTTACCACCAGTGAACTGGTATGGTTGAGATCTTTTCCAGCCTTACTTGGTATATTTCCTACAAAACCTATAAAGTTATATTGTGATAGTCAAGCATATTTGCACATTTCGAAGAACCTATTATTTCACGAACGTATAAAACATACCAAGATTGATTGTCACTTTGTTCGTGAAAAACTTGAAGTAGGAATTCTGAAGCTATTTCATTTTAGAACAAAACAAGAACCTGCAGATCTTTTCACTAAAGCACTCGAGAAGGCGCAATTCCAGTTTTTAAAGAGCAAGTTAGGCATAGCTAATCTCCATGCACCAACTTGATGGCGAGTGCTAAGATATATTTTATTGTAATCTTATATCTAGCATACTTGTTAGTTACCTATTCCAATTACAATGTAGTTTCTTATTCATGTTAGGTCATATCTTTTGTAGCTTAGCCACTAAGCTAGGGTTTGTACAGAGCACATGTATAAGCGTTGCACTCCACACATGCAATGAGCATCAGACGAAGGGCAGACCTACTTGGTGACCCAAAACTTGTCTCCAAAACCTAAATTCTACATTGACAAACATGGCTAAAGTTGGTTTATTCGCGCGTCCATTTATGGTACACATTCCAAGGCACTTCTCCAGATTGATTGGTATCCCAACTTCTTGAATCTCTACTAATAGCTTCTGCTAGAGACTGCTCAACATTATTTAAAAAGTAGACTTGAGACACAACTTACATGTTGGGATTTATAATTGTGCTTTGACTATTACGTATTTGCCAACGAAGCGTTAGGTGAGTGGTTAATATTGAGATCCTGAGTACATTAGGTCTCAGGTTTAATTTCCCTCCCTTCATTATATTTTATTGCCTTCGTGGGTCATTTGAACCAAAGAAAAATTAATATATTTGCCTCTCCCATGTTTGGAAGAAAAACTAAATGTTCATTTTTTCAAAGTTATTTTCCAGTCTGTGATCCTCCATATTGCACTCAGGTTGAATAAAGGGTAAAGTCATCCTATTATAAATTTTCTTCATTTATAAGATAGAAACATAAGATCTTACTTAAGGAAAATAGGTGACAAACCACTTGAACAAACATATATTCATTACAAAAAAAAACATCGTATAGAGATGGATTCAACGACCGAAAACGGCAATTTAACGACGGAATTCGGAACTCAACAACAAAATTGGTTACGGAATTGAACAGTCGTATTGTAGGTAGGCGCTAAGGTGGCAGCGACGGAATTATGAAATTCCATCACCATAATCGGCGACAGACAGGCAAATATGTCAAGAACTGAAAGCGCGCAAGTGGGTGACGAAATCTACATTCCGATAGAATTAGCGATGGAATCTACTTCGCTGATGATGGCGGAATTTACAATTCTATCGCCAGCCCACTGTTATTTAAAAAATGTTTCGCACGGTGGATAATCCATCGCCATTTTGGCCTCTTTCTTAAATAAAGTTTTTGTTTTTGCAAGTATACCAAATTACAATACATTTCATTTCCTGCAGAAAAATACATCAAGGATATTCAACAACCCACTCGATACCAATGCTTCACTCAAAGCATTTTCAACTAATCTCAATCCACAAACAAGCCAAACATCACATACAAACCAAATTCTTCGAAGCGTGTCATCACAATTTATGTCACAAATTCATATAGTTTCTAAAATATAAGTTTACTTAACAACACCATGGTTAAGAGAGTAAAATAGATGCAAATGCAAATATATAAGTAAGGAATAGAGAGGGCGGAAGCAAGCAACTCAGGAATCAATCATCGCATTGAGTATCATCATAGTCTTCATCCTCATCTTCGTCCTCATTCTTTGCATCATATTGTGGAGGGTTAATGAAGGGAGGTTGTGAACCTGAACCGGAAGCTTGTTGCATTTGAAAGAAAGCCTATATTTGCTTATTCATACTCATCATTTGTTGGCTTATCATTAGGTTGGACTCCTCTAATCGCTTATATTTCTCCATAAGCATCCGATACATTTTAGCTTGCGAAGTAAGCTCACCTCCCAAGTTGGTCACCATACCCCTTAAATCCTTCAACTCCTGTTAGGGCGGCCATGTATATGAAGTATACATTAGTGCCTATGACTTAACTCATCCTAAAGCAACGTTGTGACAATTTTGTCATTAATGACTCAAATACGAATAGTGTTCAAATTTACTATACTGGCTCATTGAGAGGGACTAAAGTAAGAGGAATTTTTAATGTTGACGACCTGATCTCCAATGCCATAAATACGGCTCTTTTTGTTCGTATAGGCCTTCACCCATAATTCGTTTAGATTTGGAAGTAATTGAGATAGATCTTAGGAATTGCCATCTGAGGTCCCTTGATAATTGATGATGTTTTGAAATTCTTGTTCAAAGGATTCCCACGACATCACAACCTTTGCAAAAAAATCAAATATGTCTAAAAGTGTATGAACCACTAATTAAGATTAACCATTGAGAATAACTTACGTAAATTGTTGTGATTTCTTATCAATCCAAGGTACATCTTCTTTTTCATGAAGTTTGTGAGTACGAATGAATAGCTTAACAATTGTTGGCTCCGTCCCAAGTTGTTTCCTCTACGTGCCAAAAAAATTCAGAAAAACACGTTAACCACCACAATCAAACAAATAACTAGAAAAAGTTGTAAGATGTATAGTTAGTTATCAGATGCCTCATATGCTCATGCCTAGGGATCGAACCACAAGTGTGAAAAGATGGTCTAAGACTAGCTGTATCACCAAGCCGATTTTTTTAGGCTTTTTTAGCATAATTTTTTGTATGCTTTGTTTGCCCAATATTATTGGAGTCCTTTCTATTGCTCATCATCGTGCCATGTAGGCTGCTTGTTGTACTTCCGTCCGTTGCCAAGGAAGTCCCTCAAATGCGCATTGCCTCTATTTTCAAAATTTTTCCTCATTCGATCCTCATGGATAGGATCCCAAGTGAACCACTTTTGCAGATAAGAAAACAACAAATACATCAAATAATGCCATAATAATGAATCAGGTACATACAAAGTGTTAATATATAGTCACACTTTTAGTTACCTTGAACTCTCCAAACCATAAATCTTGAACTTGTTTAGGCACTTTACCCTAAGAAAGCCAAGGAGCATCATATTTGCCTTGGAAGATCAAAGAAATCCTACCAACAACACCTTTATTTAGGACAAACCTATTTCAACATAAAACTTCAAATTAACACGACATTACGCAAATTACATAAAGTTGGAAACACGGAACAATTTTCTCACTTACCCATTACCATCTTGCACATTACGTGTCTTTGTTCGAGTGCTTCTCTTACTAAATTGTGTTTGACAATCTCCAGTTCTAATATTTTATTGGGACTAGTTAGAGTTAGGATCGACGGTTTGGGGAGCAGGGTTGATGGTGTTGGCAACAGAGGTGTTGGTTGGAATGTTACATACAAATTGTTGTGAAATTAATGTCTTATTAGGGATGTATAGGTATGAGGAGGGAAAAACCCCATAGGAACTGTCCCAAATTGAGTAGGGATTGTTATTAGAGCACCTAGCATGTGAGGTATTTGGGAGGAAGGTGAATCAATGTCCATTGCACTGGGATGTGCACTGGAGCTACTACGCCCTCTTCCTCGACCTTGAGTAGATCGAGGACCTATCTCAACAGGGGGTGGAATCCATACCTGAAGTAGTTGACAACAAATACTAACAATTTAGTTGCACAACACAATAGTTAGAACATCAAGTTTCAAAATTACTACATATAATAAAAGTACATTCATACACATCTGTATTACAAAACTAAGCACTACAATATATAGCAATTTATAAGCATTTAATTGTCTACATCATCTTCATCACCATCCTTACCCCCATCCTTGTCATCATTTTTCATCATTGTCATCGTCATTGTCATCGCCATCATCATCATATAACAAATCATGTTCTAGGAACAATCCCATTAGCATACAACCCACATTATAGCATTAGCTTTATGCCAATAATCTTGAATAATTTACTTTTTAGTACAATGAGGTTTAGTATAATGATTTTTAAAATGCATTATTTTGGATAAATATTTCTCGGTATATGCAGGTTTAGGTAATTAATTTTTAGGGGACAAATATTTCTGTTTCTGGTCCTCAACTTTCTAAAATTGCTAATTGGTCCCTAATATCCAAATATGACTATTTTTAGTGGTTTTTTCTTCTTATAATGACCTTACTGGTACTAGTTATCACAATCTACTACTTATATCTCAAATATTATATTTTCTGTTATTAGCTACCGACCATGCTTAGCAAAATAATTAAAACTTAATTAGAGAATTTCGACCATTACCTAAACTTAGTCGGCGCTGGACTCCAGCGTTCCTCTAGCTTCCAGTTTACAGAGATTGCTAATCTCAACCTCACCTTCCTTAGATCAGGCACAACACAGATCCATTTCGTTTCCTACTTCGGACCTTAGTTACTAATCAAGTTTTTAATCCTTTTCAAGGATAGTGGATCTTTAATCAAGGAATTATACTATTTAAGACATAAGGTTTAATTGAATAACGTTCCCTACTGAAAAATTTCTTTTATTGAAAGCTTAAAGGTGGAAATATTACAATGGAAAGCTTTGAAGAGGGACTTAAACTAAGACTATTAGAGATGCTTGTTTAGAGAGAAATGGAGGATCCCAACTTATCTTTTGCTCAAGAATGCTCAAATGACCGTGTCTCTTCTCAACACTTGACTTCCCTTTTATAGAGGGTTGGGGGATACATAGGATGCCCTAAAGGCTATCGTACATGCTAATTTTTCACATGGCTATAGTACATAGCTACAGTACAGACTGACTCTTCACATGGCTACAGTGCACTCTTTATTTTTCAAATTAGACACTTGTCAAGATGGTACAATAGTGGGGTAGCTTCTTTTCATAACTTTTAATGATGACAAGATTAGTCATCATTATTGAGATTCTGCGCACCTTCATCTCCATTTGTATCTTCCAGATCATCATTATCTAGATAATCATCAAAATCTTCATCAAGTTGCTTAAAATGCTCTGGATCCCTTTCTTCAAATAATTCAATGAGATATTTTTTTCCTTTTTCTGATAAGAATTTTCCAACTCTTACATCAAAGAGATAATCAAATATATCTTCTAACACTGTTCCGTCCACCTTCATGTAGTCTTTAAACTCATTACCATTGACAAAAGTAGTATTTCTGCAATGCATTAATGTTTTTTCTTGTTCGATTAATGCCCAGCATTGATGATAAATGTTGAAAAATCCAATGACCATTGATAAAGCAGGATTAGTAACTAGATGTACCGGATTTCCATGAATCCAATTTTATCGCTGATCATTGAGATCGTCGCAATCAACGATTTGGACAAAATAATGGGCTGGTATGACTTTTCCATTTTCATATTCAATTAGAGTGCTATAAACCTCTAAAGTTAGGCATATGCGAACTGAAATTTTTGTTCGACCCTCAAGAGATGTAAGAATCCAATGGATCCTTTTGAACATACATTGCTGGAATTTAGTTGAAGTTGAGAAAAATGAAAATTTTGGCTCTGGGATTTCTATGAAGTAAAGTATCATCCCGTATTTTCAGGCTTAAAAAATAGGATCAATTGGAGATAATGAATTTGTCGGGAAACAAATACCACCAACTCCAAATTTGTCGGGAAAATAGATCGTTGTACTCCAAGACTCCCAAATATCATATGAATAATGATGATAAAAGTCAATGCAGGCTGCATACCACTCATTGAACCATTTTTCTCAAACATGAGAACTTATTTTTTCTTGAATATCATAAGGACACTGAAGGTAACTAATTTGTAACTCTAGAAGGGAAAATCTTTGGGCTATTAGATAGGTAGTAAGTAGTAGACCAAAACATGATCTACTTTTTGTATGGACTTCTAGGATATCGATAAGAACTTTACTAGAAGGCGTAACCTGTTCTACTAGGAAAGGCATTTCGTTAAGGATTTCCTCCTTTTCTGGCAGGAGGTCGCCTTTGATGATCACCATTGGCGAGTTCTCGAGGTAGACTGTCTGCCAGAGAGTTCTTCGATCCCTGTATATGTTCAATAGAGAAGGAAAACTGTTAAGCCATAATTGTTAACACAAGAGTCGCTCTTGCTCTTACATATTTGATAAGTTCTTTTTCACAAACCAAGTATTCCTTTGCAATAAGTTCGAATAAGAAAAGGTTTTGGGCCTAAAAAGATCAAGAATTTTTCAATTTCCCTTATGACTGCGAGGATTTCTTTTTCTATTGTGGGATAATTGCATTCTGTCTTATTAAAACTTCCATTGCAATATTTGCCTTGTTTTTCTCCTTCTTTGATTTTGAGTACCGCACTCCAATGCTTATTACTAGCATCTGTTTCAGGAACTAAATCATCCCCTTTGTTAGGCAAATTAAGGATAGGAGAATCTTTAGACATCTTTTCGAAGTTTTGAACAATCGTTGTATCATTAGTGGTCCATATCTAACTTACTTCTTTCTTGAGTTTCTGCTGCAATGGCTTTCTTAATTTGGCTAAATCTTTAGTGAAACTTGAAGCATAAGTAAAGCATCCAAGAAACCTTTCTAGTTGCTTCCTATCTTCAATTTTTTCAGGAATTTTTTTTATTTTTTTCAGAATATGCTTTTGTAGGATGATTTGTCCAACCTTTATTTCTAAGCCTAAAAACTCAATTTCTTGTTCAACATAAATGCATTTGTTTTTTCCCAGTATAATACCATGGTCAATGCATCTTTGAGTGACAGCTACGATATCATCTTTGTTCTGCTCTATGGTTTTGAAAAAGACAAGGATATCGTCAATGTAAACTAAACAACAATGATTAAGGTCTTTTAAGATGTTATCCATTCTTCTCTGAAATATTTGTAGTGCATTTTTAAGACCAAATGGAATTACTATCTACTCATACTGTCCTTGTGGGGCACTAAATGCAGTTAAAGGAATACTTTCCTCATCCATTTTTATCTGCCAATAACCGCTTTTGCAATTCATTTTTGAGAACCAAGATGCTCCTTGAATTCTATTGAAAAGGACAGTTTTGTTAGGAATATAATGACCATAAAAGACAGTATTATCATTAATCTTTTTGTAATTGATTACTATTCTAGTTTTTCCTCTTTTTTCTTCAGCCTAATTCCTTGCCATGAAAGCAGGACTGGTGTGAGAAATCTTACTATTCCTAATTAATCCTATATCTAGAAGTTCTTTGATTTGTTTATCAAATTCTTGAATATCCTGGTGTATATACACCATTTGTTTGACTCAAATAATAGTGCTGGGATTTAGTAGAGTAATTTTAGCAAAGGTTTTATCTTTATCCCAAAATTTTAGTGGATTATTAGAGTAGAGTTCCTTACATAATTTTTCTTGTTGTTCAACAATCTGCTCTTTAATAGATAATCAAGTAATGATATTGTTAGTTCTACCTCACATTGTGCTGGCATTACCTTCTCACCATGCTGGCTGCGTGTAAACTCAATTTTCTGATGAGTATAAGCCTTACTTAATTTTTCAATAGGAACTGAGTGACCATTAATTATGAATATTATCTGGTTTATGGTCTGTGTGCATGGAGAATATAATTTTTAGAAATTATTTCCAATAATCATATCATGAGATGGTTGATCAGTAGCCCATAGAACTGGTATAATGCATTGAACTCCTCCTAATTCTATGGTTAAGCCTTCTATGGCTTTAGTATGACTCATATTGCTATTATTAGCTATCCTTACTTGTAAAGGATTTTTGGCTTTTTCCACATAAATTCTGGAAATAACGATCTTTTTCCAGAGCATACAAAACAACCACTATCTATGTAACCACACAATTCATATTTATCATATCCCTCTAAACATACCTTTATTAGGATATAGATGCTATTAGGGTTTGTATTGGTAGCTTCATAGCTTATCTCCATAGTCATGTTTTTGACTAGTTCATCCTCATAAATTGGTTCGCTAACAGTTCTTATTTTGTTCCCAATGACCTTTCTATCCAGACTCATAATTCAATCTACATTGGGTCTTGCAGCTTCAAAACTCATTCTACTTATTTCACTGGTCATGCTAATTGTGTCATCTTCTTTAAGCTCTTCTTTGGCTGATGACGATCCTGCTTCCCATTCTGATATTGTACTCATGCTTCTTAATTATTGGGGTTTTATGGTGATTTTACCCTTCACATCAATTTTTATTACATTTTTCTTATTAATTTTTGTAGGGTTGGCAAATCTAAATACCTATGAACGGTCGATTTTTATCTCTTGAGGATTGAATTTAATCCTCTGGATCTTTTGCATGGGGGTAGGACTTTCAAATTTCTCTACTTCTATCATTGTTACCTTAGTCTTAGGATCTATTGTATTATCTAATTTATAGATAATTTTTCAAAATGTCCTTAAAGGATATCCTCCTCTTTTCACGTCTATCCAAACTGTTTTTATCTTAAAGGATAGGAAGTTTTTAGCAAATTTATCTTTTAGACTCACATAATATCCCAATCGACAATTAAATTCTACCGATCCATTACATAAATTAGTCTTTATCCCTGTTATGATTTGGTTATTGAATTTGGTATGCCTATTATCACAGAGTAAAGCATAAAGATCAATATCTTTACTATAATATTGTAATAGAGTGATTTGAACTTGGACACTTCCGATATGAATATACCTATACTTTCTATCTTTGTTATGCTTAAGGATATTTTCCCAATTAATGAGATTAACTTTCCCAACGTCATGCTCACAATCCTTTATCTCCATATCGCTTTCCATCATTTCACATACGTATTTGCTTTTTAATTGAAAGATAGATTTTTTATAGATATGTCCTTTTGGATTATAGGAAGAACCCAATCTCTTTTGACTTCCTCATCGTCATTGTCTACAACAAATTCTTCTCCTGGGAGATCACTAAGGCTGACAGAGCTACTCTCCATCATATGACTTGTTTCTTCATAATCACTTTCTTCATATTAATTGTCTAATATAATTTCAACAATTCCTTTGTTGTTACTTAAGGCTAGGTCTAAAGCCTCATCTTCACTAAGCTCAACATAATTTAAACTTCCCAATGTTTCAATAAGCTTGTTGTTCTTCCTATTTTTGCATTCATTAGCATAATGATCTACTTCTCCCTATGCGCAGCATTTGCAATTGTTTTTCCTTACAGGACAATAAGCTGCTTTCCTAAAAAATCTACGTTTCTTAGGGCTTGGCTTGCTGTAATATTTTCTCCTATATTTCTCTCCCCTTTGCTTAGTAAAGCTCTTTTTCTTATAAAATTTTCTTTTTCGTCTTCTTTCAGGTTCTTTTCCCCATTGGTGAGGCAAATCCCAACAAGTTAGGAATTGCTTCTTAATTTTCTTTTGCTTTTGGAGATCAAGACATTGATCATTGACCCATTTTCTTAGATAAGAGATTCTAGAACCAAGGATATCAATGACATCTGCACGTTCTAGATATGCAATGTATTTTTTATTTATTATGGAATTTATAGGATATGGCAATTTATCATAGAACATACCAAGATTGGTTTCATTATGCCCAATTTTGTAATAATATTGACTAAATTCAGCAATATAATTTTTCAGATATCTCATATCCCATAATTCTATGTTATTAATCTTTCTTTGCCATTCTCTTGTTTTTTCTTTACATAGATTTTTGAACATTGCAACTGGTGTCTCCATCATTCTTAATATATTTTTACCTTCTTCACTTAACAAATCATACCAGTCGGCTACAGTGCCAAAAAAGCTATGTTCGATGTAGTTCAAGAAATTGGCATAAGTCCATATAGTATTTTAATTTAAGACACTATTCATGCCTCTTTTTCAATGCTCAAATATTTCTTCTCTATTACGAGCTCCGTCAATGTTTAAGATATATCATGTTTGACTAATTGGGGTAAGGTCAATTTATTCAAAAGTTGTGGTTTTCCTTGGGATGAACCCAAAGGAAAAATTGCTGATACGTTCTACTGGGACATACCTTGGTCTTAAGAAATGAGTATTTCTCCTATAAGGTTCACCAAATTCTTCAGGCTTAGGGATGACATTTTTTAACGAGATTAGTCTCTGTTTCATATAAGTTGATCTCTTCTCCAATCTCATTAATCTCATCTTCAACAGTCATTTTACCATATTTTTTATCCAATTTTCTTCTAATTTCTTCTAAAGGTAATGCATTAAGATTCTCAAGCTTAAGAAGGTTCATCTGCTGATATATTTCTTCTTCTAATTGGACATTATTGGTCTCTCCATTATCATCAGTCAAAACGTCATGTTTATCACTAGTTGTGCCCATGATTTTGTTTAATTCTTCCGAATTTCATTCTTTATCGAACATTTTTTGTAACTCTTCAAGAGTATATTGTTTATACTTCATCTTCTTTTTCTTTCTTTTCAGTCGATTTTTCACCAGATTGTTCACCTACTTCTTTTTGGATTTTTATCTCCTGCAAAGAAAATGAAATCTTATTTTTTAGGTTTTGAAAAGGATATTTATGCTAAAAAGGAATACTAATACTAGGAGTAGCTTTTTTACTATGTCTAATTTCGTTAATTAGAGACACATAGACAACAGTTAACTGATTTTTAAGCTCCTTCAGCTCAGTCTTAATTTTAGCTAATTCTGCTTTTAATTCTAAAACTATATCAGTGATATAGTTTAATTGAGGTCCTAATGAGGTATTACCTTTAGGTGAGTGGACAATGTATGAATAATTAGGACCATGGCAAGCAGGTGATGATTCCAACATTAATCACAGCTAATCATAGTTAATTAGCTTAATAATCTTAATTATTTTTGATCACGTGGCTCTTATACCAATTGAAAGAGGACGTCGAGCAGTACTTATGAGCAAAAAACAAAATGCATAAATTTTTATTTTTCAAAAGTAAGTTAAATAAGATACTTAGGATCCTTGGCGCAATTTGAAGATGTTAAGTTTGGTCGACTTTTGGTCCCAAAAAATATTCACCCAAAGTTGGGGCGACTAGAAAATATTTATTAGAAAATGTGGGTCCACGAAATAATTTACCCTAACCTCGATGGTCCAAAAGATAATTTTTTCCAATAATCTCATTGAAATATATCATCCAACATCAACAATTATTTCTTTTAAAGCATGCCAATTTACAAAAATTATTCATTTTAACTCTCACCAATTTCACAATTGAAACATAAATTCCAAAAACTTTATAAATTTTTAGTTATAAACTTCTACAAATATATTTCTATTCTTACAAATTTCACAAAACTAATAATAGATTCAAACTTGAGCATTTCATTCCACCAACATATCACATTTTAATTAAAATTACCAAATTAACCTAAATCCTAACTTACATTGAGGAATATGTTGAAGCAAATTGGAGCGATAATTTCATACAAATTTCACATTTTAACAAAAACATGAACTAACTATGCAATTTTAATAATCTAATGCTAAAATTTTTCAAAATTAACGCTCAAAGAGGAGAGAGAAAATTTTCCATAATTGGGTGAGGGCGGTTTCGGCGACGATGGCTGGCGGCAGCTGTGCTCTAGTGGCCGCAATAGGACCTGACGGCGGCGGCAGAAGCTAGAGGCGGCGGCAGTGGGGCAGGGGGCCGACGGGAATACATGCGAGATGGGGCTTCGCCATTCGTCGGGCTCTCGCTCTCTCTTTGTTTTGGAATGAAGTGCAAAAGAGAATCAGATCTGGTTCTTTTTAAGTGATGTGGCGACGGACCTTCTATCGCTAGTTTGAATTTTATTTTTTTACTATTCAGCGAGGGAGTATCCGTTGCCTAATAGTAAAAAAAAATTTAAAATTCAACCTAGAGACGAACATTGTCATAATTTGGCGATGGATTGGTGATTCCGTCATCAGTTCTGTCGCTCAGGCTGACATATTTCTAATTTACCATTGTTTGTCCTTATTTCCATCGCCAACTTATCCGAATTTTTAATCCGTCGCTATTTTTCATTGTTATTCATCGCTTTTTAAGTAGTGATTGGTGAAACAAAACTTTGTGAATGTACCCTAGATTAAAGCATTCTTTTTTTAAAAAAGAAAAGTTAAGATAAAACATACCTAGGTGTCAACTTGAATAGGGATTTTACCTTTAACATAAAGCAAATTGGCAAAAGGAAAATGTATATATAATTAATTTCATGCGTAGACGACACCAAAGAAAAGGAAAATCTATAGAAAAATACTGCAAACCCAATTTTAATCTTCATTTATTTTGAATTTAGCAATACTCTTTCTGCAATCGACTTGACATTGGGCTTACAATTTGATGAATTTTCCCCATTAGTGCTAGAAACCTAATGATGATGAGGTTTTTCAAAATTTAACTTTTAGTAATTAAAGGTATATTTAAACCACCATAAAAGTTTCCTAATGGTCGGGAGATGACCCACCTTAGCACGAGTGTGGGTTCAAATGCAACTTAAAATATGGGAGAATTTTCCACTACACTTTATTCCCTCTCTTTTCCAAGTCAAAGAAAATACTAATGACGTCATTTAGGTGGACATGTACAATTCATCCCAAAAATTATAGGTGTTTTTTTTATAGAGACGAAAATAGTTTATAAGAATTTTTTCCTCAAATATGAACTTCTAAAGAAAATTAAAGTTGATTTAATAAAAAAAAGGCGTAATATCTCAAATGCAATCTATCTAAGGTTTCTAACATATGATTCCATGTACCAAAGGAAAAATACAGACAACTTCTGAACATTCGTCAAAGACCTCCGCTATACAAAACAAAAAAAATGAAAGAGAGCGGTAAATACTAGTAAAAATAGCAGTGAATATTTCCTAATTCTGAGACAACATCAAGTAGCATATTTTGATAATTAATAACATTATACTTGCTTTCCTTTTTTGAGGTTTTTTTTTCCTCCTTGTAAATCTGAGAATGACTTAGAGTTTTATCTCCAGTTAGGACTCAATAAGTCCATTCTTGCATTCTTCTATAATTAATCTTAAGTATTAGTATTTTACTTTTGCCCATCACTTCATCTTTGCCTCTTTTTCTTTCTTTCTTTCTTTCTTTCTTTCTTTCTTTCCAAGGACTCCATTAATTGTCCAGCTTAAGAAAACTTCAAATTTATTATGAAAAGCATCTAAGAGATACCAACGTCATAGTTAAGAGACTATTATTCACCTCTTCGGTAACCTTTTGCATGGATAACATCCACATGTTTGTGTGCCAAACTAGATTGACGTATGCTTATAGGAAGCAAAATGTTCCTAACCAATTATATATTGCCATGTATGTAATTTTTATTTGGCCAAGTAGAAACTACCACACTTCAAATTGAGTTTGGTGCACTGTTAAATTGAATTAAATAGAATTAAATTTTAGCCAATTGAGAATTGCCACATTTCGTTGATGATCCAAAAACAACAATAACCCAAACTGCGTCCTACATATGCAATGTTTGGGGAGACATAGATGTAAATAGTAATTATTTATTTATTTTGAATAAGGAAACGACGGCGACTTTCAATGTGAACCCTGCTTTCGTGGGGGTTTGGAGAGATTCACATGTATGCAACATTGCCTATTCGAGCACTATTGTCAACAGAGAGACCGATTTCAAGAGATACACAAAATATTTTAGAGTTGAAAATCTTTTGACCACAAAAGGTAGCAAAAACAATAGATATCAAAATCCATTGACAATATCTAAATAATAAAGATAAGTGTAGTATATTAAGTAAGACTAAATTAGATAATAATGACCTACGTCAAGAGATCAAAATACTACTGTCATATAGAGTACAGGAAATGCATCATGAGTCATAGCCAAAACCATACATTAAAATCTCTATATGCACTCAGGAGCTAAAGACAGGGCAAGCAACAAGCTATATAATTAAAATATGCAACCTTTAGGCCCTGTTCTTTTCAGTGGGAAATGAAGAGTGTGGAATGGGTGATTGTGGGAAAGGAGGGGAAGAGTGGGTGAGTGTGGTTTTTTTTTTTAAGTGTGGAAAAAAGTGGGTGAGTGTGGGTGAAAGTTGAATGTAGTTGAATGAAGTTGAACTATTAGTTATTAATATTTTTTTGTTTTATAATGTAATAATTTTATTGTGATAGTAATTAAAGATGATGAAATTTTTTTGTTTTCGTTTATTCTGTTTTGTTCTGTTTTATTTTGTTTATTTTTATTTGCGTGTTTTTTTATTTGTATTTGTATTTTGTATTTTGTATTTTTTTATTATTTATTATTTATTTTTTATACTTTTATTTTTTTATTTTTTTTATTTTTTTTATTTTTTATTTTTTATTTTTTATTTTTTGTTTTTTAATTTTGACTTTTTTTTTTTATTTTTTTTATTTTTTTTTTTATTTTTTTATTTTTTTATTTTATATTTTTTATTGTTTTATTTTTATTTTTATTTTTTTATTTTAAATTTTTAAATTTTTAAAATTTTAAATTTTTTTATTTTTTAATTCTAATTTTTAAATTTTTTTATTTTTATTTTCGTTTTAATTTTCTTAAATATTTCATTTATATATATTTTTGTATTTATTTTTTATTTTCTTATTTTTTATTTTTGTATAAATTTTTTTATTTTTTATTTTTTTGGAATTTTCCGTTCGTTGTTTTTCTGAAATAAAAAAATAAAAAAATGCAAAAAAATAAAAAATACAAAAAAAAATTTATAATTAAAATTTTTTTAAAAAAAAATAAAAATAAATAGAAAAAAATTTAAAAATTAAAAATTAAAAATTAAAAATTAAAAATAAATACAAAAAAATTTAAAATTTAAAATTTAAAAATTTAAAAAAAAATAGAATCAAAAAACTAAAAAAAATAAAAAAAATAAAAAATTAATGAAAAAGAAAAAAAATAAAACTGTTCCATAACATCCGAAAAATTAAAAATTAAAAAATTAAAAAATAAAAAATAGAATTAAAAAATTAAAAAAAAATTAAAAATTAAAAAATTAATGAAAAAGAAAAAAACTAAAACTATTCCATAACATCTGAAAAATTAAAACTGCTCATAATTGCTATCAGATTATTCGGACACACAATTACGTAAATTATAAAAAAATTTCAAATATGAGAAATGGTTGTTTTATGTAGATATGGGAAGGAGTGATATTTTTTTTTAAGTGTGGGAAAGAGTGGGAATAGGGGGAAAGAAGTGGGTGGGTGTGGGGTGGATCAATTTCCCAATAAAAAGAACAGGGCCTTAATCTTATACATTCATAAATTGTTATCATGAGTTATACTATCTACTTATCCTAAATTGTTACAATATGGGTGTAGGCTCAAAGCCCAATCCAAACCTTAATTCAAGGAGCCTGTAAATAAGGATCATCCCTCACTTTTCATATATTTGGTATCCGTAAATTTTTTAAGCTAAAACTGTAAGTGGCATTTAGCTACCAAATGACAAGAGCCAAGCAACAAGGATCAAGAATCAAGATCTTTTGCAGCTCAAGATGAAAAACCACTTCAGTGTTGCCATCTAATTATGCATCAATTGAGATCGAATGGTCAAGCCCTCAAATCATTCAAGTTACAAGGAATTGGATTAAGGGTTTACTTCTTTTGCATTCAATACATAGATCATACCCATACAAACAAGATTAATACAAAATTAAATTTATTTCTCAACTTTTTGCCCTAGTTTTAATTTATGGCTTTACGTTTGTATTTATAATGTTATATGCCTAAGTTTAATCTAGGTGCAAAGACAGATATCTACTTTCTATTGTAGGAATCATTCCATCTTTGTAGATTGAATCAAACAAATGAGCATTATGATAGAAAATCTAATCTACATTGATATCAAGGTGAATTACACTTGATGTTAGTGAGAGAAACAAGAAAGCAATCTGAGAATTGAGAACCCTCTAGAACATAATGCCATTCTATTATTCTATAAATTCAAAAACCAGATTCCATTAGCTTATATACTAGCATACTTGGCATAACCAATTCTGCCACCTCAACATTCCTCTAACCAACTCTGAGCAAGTGGCTAACCTGACCCTCCTTAACACTCCCCCTCAAGTTGAGAGTTGAAAGAGATCAACAACTCCCAACTTGGACATGGGTGTATGATATTAATTTGTGGTAACAATCTTTATGAAGAAACCAACAACCTGATTCTTGGTAGACACATAGGCTGGCACAATTGGTCATGCTTTCAATTTGTCTTTGACATGATGTAAATCAACTTCAGTGTGTTTCGTACGCTTATGAAACAAAGGGTTGTTTGTGATATGAAGGGCAGCCCGGTTGTCATAGTAAAGCTTGACTGGCACTAAGTTAGGCATATCTAAGTTCTTAAGCAAATTGAGCAGCCATGTTACTTCGCAACAAGTAACTGCCATAGCTCGATACTCTGCCTCACAAGAGGATCTAGTTGTAACATCTTGTTTTTTAGTAAGAAGCACATAGTACCCAGTAGTTGCTTACCATAGAATAGCTGGCCCAGTCAGAGTCAGTATAAGTAATGAGTTGTGAGGGAGAGTTGTAAGCAAAGCAAATGCCCTGCCCAGGAGAATGTTTTACGTATCTCATAACATGGATAACAGCCTGCCAACGCACATTTGTAGGCTTGTGCATAAACTGACTCAACAATTGAACACTGAAATTTATGTATGCTCTTGTGATGGACAAATAGATGAGCTTTCCTATCAACCTTCTGTATCTATTGGGATCATCTAAAGGGCTTCCCATCTGAGCATCAAGTTTAACATTGGGGTTAAGAGGCAATTTATAAGTCTGAGTTCTTATAAAAGATCAAGAGCATACTTTCTTTGGCATAAAACAAGTCCTTGCTTAGTCTTAGCAATCTCAAGTCCCAAAAAATATCTTATATCCCCTAAATCCTTCATATGAAACTTAGAAGTGAGAAACTATTTAAGTGCAGCAATATCAGCTTTACTGTCTCCAACAATCAACATATCATCCACATATACCAACACAGCTAAATAAGCACCTTTGGTTTTCTTGAAAAATAAGGAGTAGTCTGCTTTGGACTGTTGAAAGCCAAAGTCAAGCAAAGCAGTACATAGTTTGAAAAACCATTGCCTTGGAGCTTGCTTTAGGCCATATAAAGACTTGAGTAATTTGCATACAAAGTCTTCCTGTCAATCCTACTCCCCCTGTTAGACAAGGCTCACAGTGTAAAAGGTTGAATTCGACCTCCAACTTGAGTGCATCCAAGTGGTAAAGTCATATATACCTCCTTAAACAGATCCCAATGAATGAAAGCATTAGTAACATTCATTTGACACATGTGCCACTTCCTTATTGTAGCTACAGTAAGTAATGTCCTTACTTTGGTCATTTTCGCAACTTGATGGTCTATACCATATTGTTGTTTATTCTCTAAAACAACAAACCTGGCCTTGTGTCTTTCACACCTCCATCTGCCTTGCGGTCTATCTACACAGGAAGTTTGATGCACAATATCTTTTAAAGAAAAAAATTGCCTACAAGGGTCTGAATCAAATTCAAGGGCATTATCTGATCTCACAATCTTTACATCCTTGTAAAATGTGTATGAACATAATTTAAGTACATGGCAAGCATAGCAAGAACCTGTGACTTGTGTTCAATAAGATAAGTTCATGTTCCTCTACTAAAATCTTCGACAATAGTAAAAAAAAATCTGTATTTTCCTCTGGTAGGAACTCTATAAGATCCCCAAATGTCCATGTGAATTAAGTCAAATAAATGTTGACTGCCATTGTCTTTTACAGGAAATGGCAACTTAGCAAATTTTGCCATAGAACAAGTAATACGCACTCCACCTTTCTTATTGACTAAAGGGAACAACTCAGCAATACATCTCAATTTTGACATTGGAGCATGACCTAATCTATGACGCCACAAGGCATAATCATGTACTGACTTAGCATTGGTAGAGTGATGACTCACTTTATTTGCGTGTTTCAAAGACCTTCCTGACTTACTACCAGTGTCCTGCACATCATGAGTAATAAGCCATTGTTCTTGAACTGAAACATCACCAAGATAGAACAATCCAGCTTGCTCTCTACCAACACCCTTTACTAACTTTCTATGTAAGTCTTGTATAACACAACACTTAGGATAAAAGGTCACCATACAATCATTGTCCTTTACCAACTTGGAGACAGATAGCAACCTGAAATTAAATGATAGAACACAGATAGTGTCTTCTAATTTCAGGCCATTCTTAAGTGTAATGTTGCCTTCCTGTGTGATTTCAGCTTTTCCACCATTAAGCATATTAATATGTGTGACTTGTATAGGGTCCTTAACATCTTCCAACTTGTGAGAATTAGGCACTATGTGATCAGTGGCCCTAATATCAACTATCCATTTAGGAGTCTTAAATGAAGAGCAAGAATAGAAAACATTACCTACAAAAGATTGGTCTAACTCATCAGCTGTCTCAGTTTGTGCCTACTCCATTTTCCCTGATTGTGGAATTAACTTTAGCAGCTGCTCAATTTGATGCTAAGTCCAAAATTTCCACCACTATTTCCAGAATCACCATGACCTTGAGTAACAGCCACAGCTTTATGGTCATGTACATCCTTTCCTTTCTAATTCCTAAAGTTGTTGTTGCCTTTCTTTTGAGGAAATTTTTTTGAACTTGGATGCCAGCTTGGATACCCAATAATCTGCCAACACTTTCCTTTTGAATGTCCTTTGTTTCCACATACGTCACATTTCTCATTAGAACCTCTACTATATAAAGCTGGTGCCTCAAATTGATTTTGTCTCTCATCTTTTAAGACTTCTCTTTGTATCTCATCTTGTTGAATCATCCCATAAGCAAAATCAATAGAAGACAGTGGTGACATGAGTAATATCTGGCTTCTCAATGTCTAATATTTATCATCAAGACCATTCAAAAATTAGAATAGTTTCAATTCTTCTTGCGTTTTCAATAAAGCATTTAGAAAATTGTGTGATACCCTCACCAATAGTGGTGATCCTAGGCAATTCATTCATAGTATCAAGCTCCTCCCATACTCCTCTCATCAAAGTATAGTAATCACTGATAGAGGTGCCATCTTGTTTCATAGAATACATATCCTTAATCAGTTTATACTTATGAGACCTTGACTAAGAGAGAACCTTTTTTGCAAATGTGACCACACAGCACTAGCTGTCTGAATATATAGAACTGATCTAGCAATAGAATCTGAAACATTGTTCATAATCCAAGAGATTGCTAGATTATTACATGCCTCCCATTGAGTTCCTCTGACTGGATCATCATTTGGCTTTGGAACTACGCAAAGCACAAATTCAAGCTTGTGCTTAGTTGAGAGTCTAATTTTCATTTATCGCTTCCATGTTGTGTAATTTGCAGCTCGATTCAACTTCGCACCAACACTGAGTGAGCCAGGTCCATCAGAAGGATGGATGAACAATGGATTTTGAAGCTCTGCATAGTTAACTCAACCTCTATCACTTGCCATTAAAGATTTAAATCAATCTGATCAGGATTTCTGCAATTGAATTCTTCTCATTGTAGCCGAATTGATTGGAGGATCAAGCCAATCAATCGAAGAAGAAAAACTAAAAAATTGTGTGAAGGTTGATCAATTGATGACACAAATCAACTAATCGAATCACAAGAAAAAAATGTGTTTGAATCAAAGAATTCAATTTCCCTTGCTCTGATACCATGTAGATTGAATCAAACAAATGAGCATTATGATAGAAACTCTAATCTGCATTGATGTCAATGTGAATTATACCTGATGTTAGTGAGAGAAACAAGCAAGTAATAAGAGAATTGAGAACCCTCTAGATCACAATGCCATTATGTTATTCTCTAAATTCATAACCAGATTCCACTAGCTTATATACTGGCATACTTGGCATAACCATTTCTGCCACCTCAGCATTTCTCTAACAAACTCTGAGCAAGTGGCTAACAATGTAACCCTCCTTAACAATCTTCTGCATTTTTTTTAACTTGTCTGTCCCTTTAAGATGAAATCCTTTCATGTGAGATGGATGTCTAGCTTATAAGTGATACAACTTACCATGACAACCAACAAAAAAGTTCTTGGCCTCATGAATAACTATCTTTAGATACTGTTACCCTATTTTTTCAACTCATTTTTATTACTTTTGACATTTAATATCATTAGCAACGTAACATGTAGTTCCTTTCAAATATCATTCATTACTATTTAGTACTCACTAAAGTTATGTTAGCCTTTTTGTTTTTGCGGGCTTTATTTTGAGGATATCAGTTACATTTCGTACTTTCTAGCTCTAGTTTACCCCTAACAACTTTTGTAGCAATTTATTCAGCATTGCATAAACCTTCATTTTTGTTAGCTTCCTTAAGCTTACAATATATTTTATTAATATATTTTGATGAAAGACAAAAAGAAATTAATCAATTAACATGTTCTTCATGTTATATTTGAATTATCTTAATAATTATTATTGTTTAAATGTGCTATATTTTTGAAGTGGATGTTGGAATATTAATATTACTTAATTGATCTTATATAAGGTGTCACAATATCTTTTGAGATTGTTTAATATTTAAATTTGAATATGTAATCTTTATGATATTATATTGTGTGATACAAATTTAAATATGAGATTATGATTCTCTAAATATGGCCATATCTTTTGAAATTCAATTCTAGTTATTGCTTGGCCTAAAAATAGCACTAACAGATTTTTAGCATCAACTGGCCATTGTAAGAAATCAGCAAGGTAGCCATTGAATATTTGGAGTTGGTATTGAAAATTAGTTGCAGTTCAAGGCCTTGGAACTGGATTCCAAGGGCTTGAAGATCAACTGAAGATTTTTCTTCCATATTTGAAAGCAACGGTTACTTCAACTCTTTTTGTTATAAAATGGGAAGACTTTGCAGCTGAGGAGCGCACAAGAAAGAGAGCAAAAGCAATTGTCATACTCAATACTCACTTGCATACATCGCGCATTAACTTGCTCTACATTTATTTAAGTTGTATTGTTCAAGCTGTAAGTAGGGCGGGATTATAGAGTTGAAAGGTCAACTCTATCAATGACTTATTAAATGGTCAACTTATAACTTGGAACTTAGAGTATGTGTACTCTAGAGTTGTGTAATCCCTCCTAATAAAATTGGGTTAATCCTAGAGTTAGGGAACTCTATGTGGCGACTAAGCATGGTGGAAGCTAACCTCGTTAAAAATTACTTGTGTCTTGTCCACGTTAATCTTTCTGCTCTTTATTTTGATTAATTTGCGATATTGATTATCACCCTATTCACACCCCTCTAAGGTGATTTAACTAGGAAAAATCGGGCCAACAATTGGTATCAGAGCTAGTACTATTTTTTAAAGACTTTACCGTTTATAATTCGATCCCATGACTAGTTATGATTTTGACTCTAATTGCCCTCCGCTTTTTAAAGGTACTAATTATTTTTTGAGGCAGGAAACAATGGAATGTTGTATTAAGCACAAGAGTCTCGATCTTTGGGAGATCATGGTCAAAGGTCTAATAGTTATTGAGAAATAGGAAAACAAATATGTTGAAGATGATTACAAGCGGATATCCAAAAATTTTAAAGCTGTAAGCATTTTATATTGTTCTCTTACTATTGATATTTATGAGTTTATCTCACATTGTGATAGTCCCAAGGAAATTTGGGAGACTCTCTATAATTTATATGATACTAATCAAAATGTGGTGTCAAGCGAATTCTTGGGACATGATGAAATGATCATTGATGAAAATGTTAAGCAAGTTGATGATCAACTGCATGAAGAGCGGAAATATGAAAGTGGTGATTCAATTCAAGGTCTTTTACATAATAATGTCAAGCATGTCCAAATTGAGGAATGTCTTGGAAATTGTGAGAAAAACCAAGATTGTTGTTATTTGTCTATTATCCAAAGTGATAAGTATGAGGTAAAATCCATACTTGAATTATCAAATAATAGTTTATCTCAGAGTTGTCACAGTTTTTATGATTTAAATACCACACCAAATTTTCAACTTTCAAACATTCTTGATTATGGTTTTAAACTAAGAAAATGTGTCAAGATTAAGGGGAAGAAAAAATTTACCTCATTAATTTTTCTTGGTTCTAACAATTTTGAACCCAATAAGAAAAAGGTATCAAGATTTGTTTGAAGAGTTTCATTCTTGAAGAAATCAACAAAGAATGTGCATGGTTATGGGAAGTTATTAACTCTTTATTTAGGCACTAATAATGAATTTTCAATAGCCTTTAATTCTCTTGAAAATTCAAGTGGATAAGAAAAAATTGGAGCTTCACAATGACATATGGTAAGTTGTGATTTGTCAAAAGTAAAAATAAGGTAAGTTCGTTTTTTTTGTCAATGCTTAGATTTCAAGGCCCTGAAATACAGTTCAAGGCCTTGACCTATAAACAAAAACTAGAAATTTTGGTGTTATTGAATCAAGGGCTGGATTTTTTTGTTTCAACAACATGAATAGAAATCAAAATTTGAATTATTACCAAATGGAAGGTGATGTTATCTTTGCATGATTTACTTCCTATTTGAGAAAGTTTGATTTTCAAATTTTTCAGTTTTAATTTGCTTAATTATCTTTAAAAGGTGGGCATGACTAATATTCCATCATATTCTATGCTATTATGATATGTAATTATTTTTATGCTTAGATGATATCGTGTATGTGATCTTTTTTTGGGTCCATAACTGTTATGATATCTAATATTAACATACATGATCTTGCTTCTTTCTATAAGAGAAGAATTATATCACTTGATTATTCTAGTATAGCCTTGATTTATTCTTGAAGGGGGAGAATTATTATATTAATATGTTGATCCCTTGCAATGCTCATGAGAATATCAACTTAATGCATGCATGTTAGAATATATGATTTGATCAAAATGTTAGTGTTTAATCCCTTATTTTTTTTCATGAGTGCCTTAAATTGAGGGGGAGCGTCCTTATATATCATTGATTTGTTAAGGGGAAACTATATGTGTTTGCCATAAAATTTTTTTTTTGTACGCTTCGATTTTTCTTTCCCCTTCTTATGCTACCTTTTTTATGAAGTACAAAAAGGGGGATAAGTATTTGAAAAGCTTTCGTGGTGTATCGTTTAAAATTATATTGATATGTTATTTCTATTGGGTTTTTCCTTTCATCAAAAGGGGGAGATTGTTAGCTTCCTTAAGCTTACAATATATTTTATTGATAGGCCAAAAATGGTAGGGGCAAGAGGTCAGTCCTATCCAGTACATTCGGTTCCTCGCCTTATTATACATATTGGAGTTGGCACCAGAGGTTGGTTGGTGAATTCGGTAAAGTGTTCCGCTAGCTGGTGGATAGCAAGAAAGAAAGCTCAAAGCCAGCAATTTTTAAGGTCCATGGATTCGTGTGAGTGGATTTGTATTACGTGAGCCTAGGTGTAGGCAGTAAAGGAATGCGTATGCACAGGTGAAAGCTCAATCGAAGACATGAAAGTGGAATCACAACTGTCTTTTTAGGTCAATGAAAAAAAGACTTTTAGCATCAACTAGTTGTTGCAAGAAATCAGCAAGGTAGCCGTTGAAGATTGGAGTTGTTATTGAAAATTAGTTGCAGTGCAAGGCCTTGAAACTGGATTCCAAGGGCTTGAAGATCAACTGAAGATTTTTCTTCCACATTTGAAAGTAATGGCTACTTGAACTCTTTTTGTTATAAAAAGGGAAGACTTTGCGGCTTAGGAGCACACAAGAAAGAGAGCACAAGCAATTGCCATACTCAATACTCACTTGCATACATCGCGCATTAACTTGCTTTACATTTATTCAAGTTGCATTGTTCAAGCTGTAAGTAGGGTGGGATTATAGAGTTGAAATGTCAACTCTACCAATGACTTATTAAAGGGTCAACTAGTAACTTGGAGCTTAGAGTAGGTGTACTCTAGAGCTGTGTAATCTCTCCTAATAAAATTGGGTTAATCCTAAATTTAGGGAACTCTAGGTGGGGACTAAGCCTGATTGAAGCTAACCTTGTTAAAAATTGCTTGTGTCTTGTCCATGTTTATCTTTCTGCTCTTTATTTTGATCAATTTACGATATTGATTATCACCCTATTCACACCCCCTTCTAAGGTGATTTAACAAGCCAAAATTAGGCCAACAATTTTCAAAGGTATTTCACATTCAAGATATTATCTTTATGATAGTTCACATATAACAAGACAAAAAGAGAAGGCATAAATATAGAAAACATGCTCATATACAAGGATGTTTCTGGTATAAATAAAGATTGGGTTATACCTTTTTTTATTTAATATGTAATAATATGCGTTTTAAGTGAAAATAAAATACTTTTTAAGTGATTTGAAGCAATACATTTATCATTTTGCATAAACATTACAATAGTAATATTTATATTGCCATCCCCCCCCCCCCCCGGGTCGGTGCAGCAGAATAATGGGAGGGAGCTTAGTCGTAGCGTCCAATCAAAGCCAAAAGAACATATAAAAACCCCACAACAGGAAGCGCAGGGTTTTATAATTACTTTATGTAATCGGTTTCAACTTCCCACTTCTTATGTGTAAACCACTTCCCTTCCCAGAAGTTTAATAAAGAGAGAGAGAAAAGAGAGAGAGAGAGAAGTAGCATTAAGCATGGGAGATTGCAGGCCATTGGGGTTCTTGATAGGCCTTCCATTCGCCCTTATGTCCTTGGTTTTATCTGCTGTTGGTGCTGTTGTTTGGCTCATCGGGTAATCAACCTCTTTCTTTCCTTCTTTAATTACATGATGATTTGGGTTAATTCTCATCTGCTTAATTAATTATGCTTCTTAGGAGCTCCATCTGATTTCTTCTCCTGCGGAATGGATCTGATGTTTTGCTCTGCTTTGTTGTTTCTTTTCACTTTCTAATTTATGATTACTGCCTTGGATATTTGCACCTTTTTCTGCTGATCAAATCGAGTTTTATGATTTCACCTATTAATTTTTGGGATTAGAGTTTGAAAAGCCTCTTCAATTGAATGATATTTGAATGGATTCCTCCGTTCTATATATTGTTTTTGGGGCAATCAGGTCTATAGTATTGAATGTTCTAATCTAATCTGTATTTTGAATCTCTCAAACGGCTATAATTTGATTCCTTAGCTAGGTTTAAAAATAATTGTCCAAACTTGACCTTTTCTAAAGCCAAGATTTGCTAATTTAATTATTAATTAATGAAAAAATATCTTACTCTATCAATACATATTGGCTCAAATAGTTTGTTATTTGTTCTCTGTTTTTTGTAACTTATTTATCTTAGGTGAAGTATCATGTTCAAGTATAATAAATAAAATTTATGATAGACTCATATAAGTAAATAATAGTTAAATTCCTAGTAAATCGAACATTAAAGATAAAGAGCAAAAAAAAAGATACTCCAGTATTTATTGTCAAGAGGGAAAAAAAATACTCCTACTGTTGTGTTAATATTGAATTTTTGAAATTTTTACATGCGTATTTAGAATAATTATTTAAGTACACCATCGTTAAGCAATGCTTGTATAAAATTCAGTTTATAATTTTTTTGCAAATATACAACGACAAAATTAAATATTGGCCAGTATTAACAAATTTGCCGTTCTTTGTTTGGCTCAGTATTTGTTAAATTTATCATAAATCGGACCTTAATTCACCGAGCAGTGCATA
>JACYFF010031955.1:39202712-39275234 GCA_017589665.1 Selenicereus undatus | reverse complement strand
CAACCTATCAGCTAACCGACTAATTGTTAGCATTACTAACTCCAACAGACAAGTATGGTGATATTCACAAGCAGCAACAACTTTATAGAGACAGACATGATGTGCTACAAAAGAATAGCGAACTGTAGAATAAAGGGGTAGAGTGCTAGTCATAGCAGTTGAAAATGGGACCTTCACATTGAATCACAAGACTGGTGATATTCACAAGCAACAACAACTTTATAGAGACAGACATGATGTGCTGCAAAAAAATAGTGAACTGTAGAATCACAAAGAGAATGAATGCAATAGAAGAGATGGTTGGTATGGATGTTCTTTACAGTCATAAAGATAATATCAGCAGGAACCTACTTCGTCAATTTTCAAAGGATCACCCTTTTTTATTTGTCTGTTCTATGCAAAGGTTTTTCCTAGTACATGTTGCCCGACACTAGCTAGTTGCAAACTCATAACCTGCAATGGATGATGAACCAACACACAACCTATCATTTCAGCCATCCTGGATAAATCAAACACCAGGTACTGCTATGTTTCCTCACTGCTTACATAGGTAATACACACTAGGGTTGTATTTAACCACTCTCATGAAAACCTCTAACCTACCATGGATGATGAACCAATATATATGTGCATCCTGAGGTCAGACAACTCTATCCCAAACTTATATACAAACCATTTTCACTGCTTCAACATTCAGTCCATACCTTCAAGTTTGAGGAAATTGCTGTCTAATTTCACATTCGCATCCAACACATTCAAGGACATTGCAAAAACAGTACCTCAAGGGAATTGCAAATTCAAGCCCTAATTTTTCATCTTTGTTGCACGTTACTTAATTGTCGGCACCATGCCAGAGCTTTCCGATGAACGGTGCCGGAGAGAGGATGCAAACTGCATATCAGAGGCATTGGATTGACTGAGAGCGATGATAGATCGACAACTACACAAAATTCGATTGAGCAATAAAAAATTCAACTGAGAGCAATGACAGAGCACCATACTTGCCACAGCAATGGTGTTTGGCGAGATTTTTCATGGTTTAGCGCTGAATTGAGAGATGAGAATAGATGAATCAAAATCACCGACTCTCTATTGTTCTCTAAACTCAGTTTGCCTCTACAGTTTTCATAGAGGATACGTGTGCAAAGCTGAGGTTTTTCACGAATCGCAATAGGGTTTTGTGTTTGGGTTTTTTTTTTTTTTAGAATTGTAAATATATAATGTGGTTCTTAATAGTCATTTAGTTTCCCATGATAGTATGCTTGCATAACACCAACATAAGTTTTTTTTTTAAATGATTCTGTTGGTAATGTTATCACAATACCAACAAAAATTTTGATTGTTGCTAATGTAGTACTAATACCAACAAATCAATTTGTATTTGTTGGAAATATCAGGACGCTTCCTTCCCTCCCTACCTCAACACTTTAATACCAACAAATAATCAAGTCTATCGCAAAATAAAAAATTTAACAACAAAAATTATGCTTTGTTACTAGATGCCTGTTGGTAAAAGATACTTTTTTTTTGTAGTGCTCTGTCCATCTTCATTCTTTGCTCTCCTCAAAATCCAGAAATCTGAGATCAATCTTCATTCTTTGCTCCATTTTTTATCTTTTCCCCTCAAAAACCTAAAAATCTAACCTCCATCATCATTTTCCCCCTTCAAAGCCAACCCACCAAGAAGCCTCCACTGGTGGCAGTCTTTCAGCTAGCGTTGGTGGGGATGACATTGACGATGGGATATCCTAAGAAGAACAATATTTGGCCATGAAGCATATTTTCTCTCTCCTCTTCGCTCTCCCTCTACCACTTCCTAGACCTACGAAGAACAATGAACAAAGGGTAAAAAATATTTTTTGAGTTATTTTTCTTTTTTAAAAAAAATAAGTTGAACCCTTGGCGGACAGGGACTTAAAACCCCCAAATGAGGGAGGGTTCCATATCTAAAAAGCCTCACCAAACAAAAAGTAAGAAATGTAAAACCGAAAGGTTTCAAGTTTCATTCATTTTCTTCTCATCAAACGGCCTCTTACACTTGTTAGTTGGACTTCTATACCTCATTGTGATAGTCTTTTGACTCTTGTAGATGGTAATCTTAGTAGTCCCTTGAAAAAGGATATCTAGATTATCTCTCTTTTTCTTTCTTTTTTTTGGGGTCAAAATGCAACCGCGCATGAATTTTAGAATGTCAAAAATATTTTTTCAAGTTACTCACAATTATTATTAGTAGGTGAGCATGTGACCACATAAAACAGGAGGTTATTTAAGGTTAGGACTTAGAAGCTTTTGTACAAAGTCTTCTCTTAGTGCGCATCTATTACTATAAAAAAGGCTATTCAGAATAATGATTTGATCAAGAATTAGTATATCGATTCTTCACCAGTTGTTATGTCATACAACCACTTGTATAGAGGCGGTTATGCAACTGGATTTCGGCTCACTACAAATATTGTATAGCTCACTAAAATATGCTTATGCACGCCCAGTTCTGCTCACTAAAAATACTGTATAATAGATTAAAATATTTTAGTGAGATGAGACCCATTTTTAGTAAGCTAATAAATACTTTAGTGAGGAGACATGGCCAAACAACAGGTTTTATATGCTCAAGCTTTGTTCAGTTAAAACACTATATAGCTTATTAAGTGTTATTACACAAATATATATATATATATATATATATATATATATGCTCAAGTTGTACAGAAGCAGTCGTACACCCGAATTTTGGCTCACTAAAAGTATTATATAGCTCACTAAAATATGTTGGTACACATCCAGTTCTGTTCACTAAAAATGATGTATAGCTTACTAAAATATATTAGTAAGCTGAGACCCATTTTTAGTGAGCTAATAGATACTTTTAGTGAGCAGACATGCCCAAATAACATGTTTTATATGCTCGAGTTTCGCTTAATGAAAACACTATACAACTTATTAAAATGTGTTATTATATAAAAAAATGACATTGTGCATCTGAAGCTTACTAAATTATATTCTAATTATCTATATATATTATTCTTTACTTAGTGAGCTATGATATTTATTTAGTGAATTGTAATAGTTCTTTAGTGAACTATGAAGTATATTTGGTGATCAATATGATTTAGTGATTAGTATTAGTAGTTCATAATAAAAAAGAGTGATCAAACATATAATACACAATTTTAATGAGTATATACACATTCTTGTTCCTATTTTGATGTACGATTTTTTTAGTGAGCTGTACAGTGACTTTTGGTGAGTCATAGTATATGTTTGACGCGCAATACTTTATATTTATCTAATAGTGTGCTGTGGTATATATTTTGGTTAACTGAAATATAAGATTTTTTAAATGTAGAAGAGTGACATACTTGAAAAGTTTCAATCACTTGTACTATTTAATTTCTTTTAATGAACTATGATATTTATTTAGTGAGGTATGATAGATATCAAGTGGGTACAAAAATATATCAGTGATCAATACAATTCTGTGAGCAATACTAACTATGTCTAGTCAAAATGAGTGAGAAAACAATATAATATACAACTACACATTCTTGTTATATTTTGAGATATGATATGTTCTTAGTGAGTTGTACTATCACTTTTGATGAGCTATTTTATATGTTTAGTGAGAAATACTTTATTTTTATCTTTGAACATGCTATAATATGTCTTTTGAATAACTCAAATATAAGATTATTTAAATGTACAAGAATCACATATTTAAAAAGCTTCAACCAGTTGTACCGTAACCTTTTAGTGAGTGAGTTTTATTATGTTTTGGTGAAATATAATATACACATAGTTAGCAAATACTTTAAAAATCTATATTTTATTAATATGTATTATGTCTTTTAGTGAGCTATTATATATATATATATATATATATATATATATATATATATATATCTATATATATATATATATATATATGTGTGTGTGTGTGTGTGTGTGTGAAAGTAATTATGTATCAAAGTTGTTATCTTAGGAAAAAAGTTAGTTAAAAAGAATATTAAAAAATACCAAAAAGATGAAAAGTTATAGGTGTAGTTCAAGAATACTAAGAAATTAATGTCAAATGAATTTAAAAAATACAAATATGACAAAAAAGGAGGAAAATTAAAAAAAAAAAGAATAGATGTTATTATAAAATTAAGACCCAATGAATTTTAAAAATTGAAAAGAAGATAAAGGAGGAAAATTAAAATAAAGGAAAACATGCCACTTACTCCCACGAAGATTCAAACCCATGATGCCCCAGAAGCAAATGTGCAACCTCAACATCCAAGCACTTCCCTATCAACAACACTTCTTGCGCTTTAAAATAAATAAAGAAAAGATCGGGTGGACAAACCACATTGGGCACCGGGTTGTACAGTATAATTTACGATCCTTTACTGTTATAACAACTCTATATGTGAATTTTAATTAAAAATGTAACAACATTATGTAAATTTCGGGAGGGTTTTTAAATTTAAAAATTTAACAACTTTTTAAGTATAATTCAATGACTTTTTAAAGTTAACTAAAACGTGCAAATTTGATAGTGCACAAGCTACTAAATCACCCTAAAGGGGGGATAAATAGGGTGATGATTAAAATCGTAAATTAACAAAAATAAAGTGCAAAATAAATAAACGTGGACAAAACACAAGTGAATTTTTTAACGAGATTGGACCTCAACAGGCTTAATCCCCACCTAGAGTTCCCTAACTCCATGATTAACCCGAATTTTTATTAGGAGGGAGAATTACACAACTCTAGAGTACATCTACTCTAAGTTCCAAATCCCAAGTTGACACCCTCAACTAGGCTTGGTATCTCACCTAAAAAACACTACTTTGAAAAATACAAAAATCAATAGCGATTCAAGGCTCAATGAATTTCGAGAGAGTTAATGCTTGTATATGCCAATGAGTGTTGTTTGCTTAATTGCCTTCTGCTTCAGGATTTCCTCCTTTTTATAGCTCATGGCATCTAGAGAATTGGAGAAAGTAGTCGTTGTACTTTTTAAGGAAGGTAGCCAGTTCAAGGAATTGAATCATGATCTTCAAGCCCTTGATATTTGTAGATTTCCCATATTTTGTTCAACGTTGATCTTCAACGGCCAGAACCTATTTTTGGCAAGAAATTTTAGCGAGAGGCCTTCTAGAACCATGATTAGTTGGTAGCATATCACCTTGAGATAATCCACATAATATTTTCCATAATTTTTCCTCCTTTGACTTAATCTTATTTTTGGCAACCAAAATAAGTTTGTTCATGATTTTTCAGTTTTAACCATATTCGATAAAATCAAATTTAAAATAGTTATTTCATTCAAAAAACACAAATAGGATTTTGAGGGAGTCAACAATCTCCCCTTTTTGATGAAAGGCAATACTTTACATTTGATTGATTGGAGCAAATATCGTATAAAGTGATTTTGCATAAGTACTTGATACCAATGTATGAAATTGAAAAGTTTGAGAGACTTACCATTGATGGACATCAATCGAAGCTGTATGTGAGTACAACCAATTTTATCAATCAACAAACTAGGATTGTATGAGCATTACATATAAAGTTCATTGGGCCAAGTGAGTAAAGGATATGACCATTCTTAACCCATTTCTCCATCTTAGCTAATTGGGCCTATGAGTAATGCATTAACTATTGCAATACCAAGATGGATTTAGCTTGCATATTATATAGTTCAGTCCAATATACAATATTGAAGGGTCAATGCAAAGCAATACCAAAGTTTCAATGTCCCACCAATACAGCTCAATGTCCATATGATCATGAAAGATCAGAAAGAAAATCAAAGTCGAGTCCAATAATGTCCACGATACAAGACCGATACAAAAGGTAATCCAATAAGGTGCGATGTTCTCCCCCTTTGACTTTCATCAAAAATAAGGGGACAGGGGCAGGCTATGTTAGTTGCACACGTGGAAGGTGCAGTGTTCGAAATACAAGGCAAAAAGAGACTGAAAAGGATGTACCACAGTATGCTTAAGTAATCAGTGGAAGTTGGGCGCAGAAGAGGTGGACCGGATGATTTGGTCAGCAGACTATGTGGCATGGGCGATATCAGTCATCTGAAAAGGGATAGCTAATTGAGCACCATGGTAAATGAGGCTCGTCAGGCAAATCAGGGAATCGATCTTTTTGTTTATGAGCCCCATGTCCAGTTGAACCTGATCAAGTTGTTGGTGGAGAGTGGCAGTGGTCTCTTGTAACTCAGCAAGGACAATAGCAACATTTGATATAGAAAGAGTGTCTAAAAGAGTGACTTTGAGGACAGCGGCTTCAGGAGGTGTAAGATTAGAGGCGTGTTGCCACCCGCTGTGTTCGGTTTTGTAAACCGAAGGGTTTTGAGGGAGAACGCAGAGATGACAGGCACTGACTAGGTAATGCATTCCTCGGATTCGAGAGGAATGTGAAAGTGTTGGAAGACATGAGTGAGGAGGTTACCATATGGGAGAGGGTGGGCACAAATCATACTCGCAACTCGATTCATATGATCAAGGATGAGAGAGGCATAATCAACGGAGTACCCAATCATGAGGCGGTAAATAGCTTCAAGAACGATTTCATTTGTGGCTTCTTTTGAGTGATCCTTTGGGTACAACACCCGAACAAATACATAATGAAGCAGGCGAGGTTCGGGGAAGAGAATGTGGTAGGGAGGGGTTTTGTTCTGTCTTTTGTACTCTGCTATTTTGTGAGGATAGGCAAAGTGGGATAAACAGAAGTCCTTGGCACTTTTGTGGGTCAGATTGAAAGGGGCAGTGTTGATAGACTTTAGACCCAAAATAGACTCAAGCACTGAACAGCTTAAAGTGATTTAAACATTCTTGACTATGCTGTTAAGGAAAACACCATTAGGGGTAGCCTTTGCTTCCAAATTGGCGTAGAATAGGCGCACTAGTCTAGGGTATATAAAGTCACCCAGATCAAGAAGCCTCATGCAATTATCTTCAAGCCCTTAATATTTGCAGATTTCCCAGATTTTGCCCAACGTTCATCTTCAATGGTTAGAACATGTTTTTGGCAAGAAATTTTGGCTGGAGGCCTTCTAGAACCATGATTAGTTGGCAGCATATCACCTTGAGATAATCCACATAATATTTTCCATAATTTTTGCTCCTTTGACTTAATCTTATTTTTGGCAACCAAAATAAGTTTGTTCATGATTTTCAGTTTTAGCCATATTTGATAAAATCAAATTTAAAATATTTCTTTCATTCAAAAAACACAAAGAGGGTTTTGAGGGAGTCAACAAAATTATTATATCTTTTCTTGAAAAAAATATATCATATGCACATGCACCTGTAGAGAATAATCTTATATATAGAATGTGAATGTCAACATACACTAATAAAAGAATAGGGTGATGAGCATTTGGACTCTTCGCTCGAAATTGAAAGTAATTTTGCACTTTTTGGTTATAATTTACACATATAATATTATTTTGTATATATGGAATTCATAACGATTGTCATGTTATATCTAACATGTAGTATTTCACATTGACATTTACGTTTATGTTCAAAGAAAATTAATCAAGAAGTCAACGTCTATTTGTTATTATTTGATGTTATCACTATCAACATGATAATAGGGTTAGATGAATGAGTAAATATTTTATTATATATATTTTTTTAAAAGGCAACAATAATAATATTAGAGTTAAAATCTTTTAATATACGCATTTTTTTAAAAAAATTGCAGAGGTGGAAATAATATTATAAGAAATTAAAAATATTTATTATTTTTTAATAGGCTTTGATTTCGGCAGATATTAATGACAAACTTGTGAAAGCTTACCATATGTCAAATGTTAGGCCTAGATTATTTTTTTAAAAAAAAATCAAAGGCTTAGAATGTTTTGTTTAAATATAGATATCTAGATTCTCCTTTTATCTCTAATTGACTATCCTATTGAACTTTTAGTAAATGTTAATCACGAAAAAAAATAGTAATTAAGTATTTATTATTTTACCTAAACTACACATTAATCTTTGTATGGAACTGAGTTTTTCTTCCATATTTAAATTCATAATCTAATTTCAATTAAAGATAAAGCAATCAATTATATTAAAATATAGTGACTAAATAAAAAAATAAGGTAATTAAAACAAGACAAATCTTTATATTATAAGTGTAAAAATGTGTAATGTGTGGTTGTTGAGGAAATGAAAAATCATGGTATTTGGTCCAATCCCGTCAAATATATGTGGAATCAACAATTTCAAATTTTGAAGTGTTTGATATGACTAACCTAATTATTAAGACACATATCTATGCTAAAATTGCAAACAAAAAAAAAAGAGTCCCACATTTATGAGGTCTATATAATATAAATAATTGCTTAGAGAACGACAAAAAAAAACACCATAATTACAGAATTATGAGACTTAACTACCTTATCTTTGATATGCCTATCTATTCTAAAACTGTAAACCCAAAAACAAAAACAAGAGTCCCACGTTTGTAAAACTGTACATAATATATATGCCAGATATGAAGAAAAAAAACACATAAAAGAAAATTATCACACATACACAATGAAGATATTGGGTTCTCACTAGGATTCAACCCCTTACCTTTAGGAAACAAAATTATATTTACACAAATCCAATATCACAACTCATACTTTTTCGTATCAAAGTTTTTTCTCCTGCCTTTATTCTTAGTTCACCTGAACAATTCTTCCCCTAACATTGACTATCCTTGAAGGTCTCTGTCAAAGAGAACTTTAGGTATTAATTTCAACATGTTATGGGTTATGAATTGCAAAATTGTTGTGGTTCATGAATTACTTGTTGTGACTATTGTTGTCCTGAATATTTGAATGTTGCCTTATTATTCACACCAAGGTTTTAATGTTATTCTATTATAGATGATAGTTTCTTCCTTAAGATTATTTCATAGCTTGTATCCATTAATTCTATCACAATTAACTTGCTCCTCCCTTTCAAACACAATTCATGCCTAACTGTATTCATCTCAATTTGCTATGAATTTTACTGTAGATTTCCTACTTCATGTTTTTCAGATTATATAAAACAATTTATTCCTCTAGATGTTGTCTCTGTTTATATTGATTTATTCAAACACAATTACCTGCACTCAATTATGGCATTGAATTGCATTAATGTGTCTTTTTCACCATTGATACTGGTTACCATTCTATTGTAGATATGTACTCAAACATATTACTCACAATTTTCCAACACCCATTTTAAGGTACCAACTTCCTACTTTCTATCTTATATTAACCAATGTGCCTGTAGATTGATTCATGTTCCACATTTTCGATTACTCGGCATTCTACTTAATTCACTATATACTTATATTGTATCTAAACATAGCATGTATAATGAAATACTTCAAAAATTTTAAGTACATTTCCCATGACAAAAGTTGCTATCCATCCAGTTAAAAAAATTATTCCTAATTTGTATGGAGAATAAGTGTAAAAAACTTATCAATCAACATAGTAGAGTGAGACAAAGAGTACTTAAACATATTTGTCTGATATCCTCCACCAATCAACAAACAGAATCAATTATTTAGCATTTAAATGTCTAGGGTTATTATACTTAGTAGTTAGGCTTTCGAATTTAGCAAGCTAATTGAGTGAACCTAACCCCTTTATAACTATGTACATTAGCACGGTTAAATAGCTTATCTTCTCTCCCTCATGTAAATTTCTTTTTTTTAACAAGAAAAAAATAAATAACAAAGCAATTACACACAAGCCACCCAAAGTGAAATCTATTCTTCTAAGATTGTATTATGATTTGGGACAAAAAAGTGTTAGTATTTACATAATTTTCTCGTCAATCTTTTGAGAAGGTGTTGTAGATTGAAGATCATGATTGATTTATACTACATGAAGCCATGAAAATTACATATAAATTCTGTTACATTGGAGTATATGCCACTCTTAAACCAAGTAAATCTATACTTCTTTCATTCTATGATGCCCACTATTTGCGATCCGCCTAATTCTTATGGCAGTTTATTTCTCTCTCTCTCTTTTTTTTTTGGTTTAACACATTGTATATGGGGGGAAGGCTTTTTTAGGAGTTTTGCTGACTGGGGAAATAGGACCTTTTTTTTCCTACATTGGGGAATAGGATGTTACTTTAGTTTTCAGGAAATTATAAAATCAAGCATAATTTTACCTAGGAAAAAAGACATAAGAGAATCATGGAAGAATATCCATCAAATCAATACAATATACCATATAAAGAGCATAGATTGAGAGAAAATCATGTTCAACTAAATACCCAGTTCAAATTTCACCTAATCACGCTACATGCACTTAATGAACAGATCTATCAGTGTGGGTACTTGATTCTTATGATTAGAGAATAAATGACCACTAATCAACCAAATATCTGGTTCATATTTCACCTCATTTCCAAACTTGACCTGCTAATATACATGCACTTAGTCAATAGATCTATTAGTTTGGTTACTTGCTTACTATGGTTAGAGAGAGATTAAGTACAGATTAGCAGAAATAAAGTATGACATACCTGTGAGAACTTCATAATTGTGGCCGGTAGTAGAGCAGTGGCGAAGGATGGAAAAGTATGCCAAATCCAACTGTATCCTCAACCAAAAAAAAATGAACAAGATTAATACTCTTACATCGATAAAATAGATAGGTCTGACAACTGACTAACTTTACACTAATTTTCTAGCACGTACAAGGTTGGCACCAACGATTGACCAATTGACCATTGTCGGGGACATGTCGTATGAATCGCGTGCTAGGGGAGGATAGATAACAAGACTGTCAAGAGATGGGGTCGACCAAACTGTGAATTTGACACTAGAATAATGCCAGAGATAGGTAGATATCAACAACTAGAGAAAAGGAGAAAGGGTTTGGACTTGGGGGCTTGGTTGATTTCATAAATAAGTTTTGTTGATTTCCTAGAAGCTTCATTGCTTTCCAAGGACTGAATATGGTTGCTTTCCAATAATTGAGAGGAAAGAAATTGAAATGTGCAAGGTGTTTAAGATATGGACGAAGCCATCCCATAAGGATTCTAAAAATCCTTCTTATTTTTTTATATTGAATGAATGAATGGTGGTTGGTAGTTCTTTATTTTGAATGAGGCTGGGAACTACTGAGAGAGAGAGAAAGTGTAAACAATAGAGAGCGTTTTCCTTTTTTTTTAGAAAAATAGATGTTGTCCCTTTATGTGTGTGTTGTTCGTGGATACTTAGCACCTCTTGGATTTCCTTCCCCCCCCCCCACCTCAAATCATTACACATAACATAACCTAATAAGTGACATAGATGATTATAGGCGCCATAAGGTAAAATAACAAACACATAATAATGAAAGTAAGATGGATTATTCTTATTCGGATTTTTATTTTCATCCGTACGTCATACAACAACATATGGTATCATTTTATTTCATATCAATTATTTTTGGAGATTATTTTGTAACTATATTTAGTATTTACATTATTATTTAAATTGAACACTTATTAGTGAGTTAAAAGACAAATTTTATTTTGTAACTATATTTAGTAAACGAACCCAAATGTCAAATATTTAACCCGAATAAAGCACCCTAAAAATGAAAGTCACACAAAACAAAATAAAAAATGGATTGTGATTTTAACCTAAAATACAAATTAATCCAAACTAAACTCCCCTCAGTTATGAAAATCAATAAAGTTATATATTAGCATAAATGTAATGTTTCAATTATTTTTGTTGAAAGACAAACTTTAACTTTGTTACATGTAAAACGTAAACTAAAATGGCCACGTATTAGTTTCTACCTAACATAAAAAGATTATTATCGACTACATTTATTTTTGCTCACCAAAAAGAAGAATCCAATATTATTTCTTTTGGTTAGTATATTTGATTTACACATCGTATGATAGTTCTTACATATCACTGAAACTACACTTAAACTTAAAATCATTGAAGTTTAGGATAAAATTAGTTATATTTTAGTTGATTTCATATATGTTTGTGTGTGTCTCCATGTGTGTTCGTGTGACTAATTATGTATATTTATTTCCCATACGTATACCAACAATGTAATACATATATGCATATTTATTTCCCGTTGTACTTTCTTAGTTTATATGGACTTCATATTTTATAGTATATTTTTCGATCAATGTATAATTTAATGAAGTTTAGGAGATGTGTGTGTGTGTGTGTGTGTAAATGTGTGTGTGTATACACACACACACACACACACACACACACACACACATATATATATGTATATATTTAAATTGCCGCTACGTATCTACATTTGAGTTATGTTGGCGGATTTTTGAGTTCAGATTACAACATCAATATCATTCTGCGCAAAAACTTCAATACCACTTGCCTAGAGAGCAATTAGTCATGTTTAATGACAGAGAGGACTTATTTAGTATTACCAATGAACTAGAAGCGTAGAAAAAAATGTTGACAATATGGTTTGAAGCAAACAAGGATTACCCAGAAGCTTGACAGTCCTCATACCTCAACTTCCCCATACAATGGGCATGGAATCATTCATTTAAAAGATGGACAGTTTGTCAAAAAGGTTCTTCAATTGGTGGACTTCCCTTTGCACATCCAAATTGTAGAGGACGATATTATTTGAGATTGCTTCTTACAAAGGTCCATGGAGCAACTTGCATTAAAGATATTTGTACAATACATGGTGTTTTACATCCTACATTTAAGTCAACGTGCATAACATTGGGGTTGCTTAATGATGATGATGAATGGCATGCTGCCTTGAATAAGGCATTATCCCGAGATTCAGGTGTTCCACTGCAAAATATGTTTTGCTCTATGTTGATGTTCTCTGAGATTGATGACCCAGTTAAGTTTTGGGATGCAAATTCAATCCATATACCAGACAACCTTCTCTATGTCATACGATGGCAAATAGGAAAGCCAGATATGAAATTTATCATCTACCGAGTTGCAGAATCTTGGACTACTTGAGATAGAATGTATCTTAAATAGAAATGGAAGATCGATACAAAATTTCCCTCTAACGCCGCTCCCTTCTATCCAGGCTGCAGTTTATGCAACAAATCGACTTATTATAGATAAACTTGATTATGGTACAAATCTAGAAACATCAAGATTTGAAAGCTTAGTAAGAGGGTTGAACTCATATCAATATCATGTGTTCATATCAGTACTTGACACTCATAATAAAGGTGGAGGGTGTGTTTTTCATATATGGTAGTGGTGGCACGAGAAAGACTTATCTATGGAATACCTTAATCTTTAAATTTCGATCAGAACGTCGTCAATAATTGCTTCTTTATTGCTACCTAGAGGGAAAACAACGCATTCAATATTCAAGATACCCTTACAACCGAATAAGATTTCAGTTTGTTACTTTGATAAAAGGTCTGAACGTGCGGAGCTCATCCGTGAAACAATATTGATTGTCTGGGATGAAGTACCAATGATGAATCATTTAGCATTTGAAGCAGTTGATGGTCACCTCAAGGACATATGTGATAATCAGAATGCTTTGAGAGGAAAACCGGTTGTTCTTGAGGGGAATTTCAGACAAATACTTCTCGTGGTTACACATGGGAGTCGCGAATCTATTGTTGTGGCTACCCTCTATCAAGCTTCATTTTGAAATGAATGTAGTGTTATGCACTTGCCTATAAACATGAGGCTGCAACGAATAGATGAATCTAATGAGACTATTTGAAAAGTAAAGGAATTTGCTCGATGGATATTACAAGTTGGGGAACGTCAATTGCAAAGAATTTTTATTTCAGATGAGGGATAGCCAAATTTGATTAAGATACATGAGGATTTTCACATACGGGATGATGAGGATGTTCTGCACAGTTTGATCCCATCAATTTATCCTGATTTTAACATTAAATATGAAGATTGGTCATATCTTCGTGAACGAGGATTCTTGTACTAACTAATGATGATGTTGATGAAATAAATATAATCATGTTGTCTATGCTCGCTGGAGATGTCAGAAGTTATATGAGTTATGATACCCTTTCTAACTCTAACGATTATGGTCCTTTCAGTAATATGGAACCTCCTGAATTGTTGCATTCATTAAAGATTTTAGGGTTGCCAAAATCATTGTCTAAATCTTAAAGTTGGTGCGCCTATTATATTATTAAGAAATTTGAATAAGCCAATAGGGTTGTGCAATGGTATCGATTGATTGTTAGTAAAATGGGGAATAGAGTGGTTGAGGCCAAAGTAATATCTGGATCAAAAGTTGGAGAAACTATCCTTGCACCCAGAATCAATTTAACCCCATCCAATCTTCCTTATCTACATCTAAAATAGGTGTTTGTAATGACAATTGGCAAAAGTCACGAGCAAGCATTGAATAGAGTTGGCTTATACCTTCCACGACCTGTGTTTAGTCATGGTCAATTTTATGTTGCACTGTCACGTCCTTCCGGATTAAAAGTACTGCTTTGTAAAAGAGAGGTATTCCAATAGATGTGACAAAAAATGTGGTGTATAGGGATGTATTGATATGTTTATTGTATCATGCAGTTTATTTGTTTTACCTATTGTTTGTATTAATATGTTTGTCTTATAGCTACCTTTCAACAGTAATAATCTCATCCTCATAATAGTCAAATTCAAGTGTTTTCCAATGACAATTAATAAAAGTCAAAGTTAAACATTACTATATGTAGGAGTTTCTCTTTCCAAGCATATGCTCCCCTATAGTCAACTATATGTTACAATCTCTTGCGTCACCTCTCCTTTAGGACTAAAGTTCTTAATTTGCAACAAAAGGAATGCGCCTCACAATATGACAAAAACTATTGCCTACCGGAGAATGTGTTAACATTCCGAATGCTTGGTTAGTCCCTTTCCAATCATATAATAATGGTGTTATTTACATCAATATTCTTTCCTTCACAATTACGATGTGTTCACTACATTATGATCATACTAATCTATTTTCTTTTATTTGTTTATGATTACAGACAGGTCATGTTTAGTACATACTTCTATGCCTTCAACTCATGCGATCAATTATTGTTCTAGTATATGAGCAATGCACATTGTGGAAAGCTATATGCATGGACTATTAGGTATTGGATTATTGAAGTTGCTAAAAATTTTCCCTAACATGTACATGTATATGCTTATCAATGCACTTGATTGTTTTACAGTGTGATGACATATTCGACAACATAGAAGGCAATGCCAATATTACTCGATGAAGCTCTATGCTCAATGCCGGCAAAGTTTACCACATCTTTGAGCTTAGTTGATGCTGCGACAGATGACAACAGGAATGTGGTGAACAATAATTTCAAATTAATTTTTACGCCAACAAAGATTTCTCGGTGTCATTGATGATTGTCCTAATATTCCCTGCCAGCACCTACCACTCTTTGTGTTGTTTATCGTTGTCCCATGATGTTTATGGACATGTGATAATATTATAGGTACATATAATTTAAACAGTAAAGTTTGCTAACTATATTTCTACATGTATTTCTTCTCAAGTATCTATAATATTTTCATCTCCTTTAGCTGTATATACGTTATCGGTATGGCAGTTGCTATATATCCTTCAGAAAGGACAAGAAATAGGGGCACTCTAAGGTAGGAATTATTATTTTGTGATATGCAGTATGTATTTTCAGTAGTTAATATTTTTTCTTATTTATTAACACATTTTAATTATATAAAGACTAGTATATATAATTCATAGGTGTAGGACGCACCCGTTGAGACTAACTTTATGGAAGATTCTTCGGAAGTTTAGGGCACCCATCTTCAACAACATTTGATAGCTGAGAATATACTTCTTGCTTCTGAAGTGCACAATAGAGATTATCAACATACCCTTACATCCAATTGATATACTTTTATTTATAAAATTGTTTAATTTTTGTCATTACGATGGTATGCTTCAATAATATGTTTTCTCCCCTATAATATACTTTTAGAATATTGGTTTCTACTTTAGTAGTTAGTAGATTGCTGATTAATCCAGATATTCAAGCAATAGAAGACTTTGAGGGATGATGTATACAACATATAACATTAGTTTTTCATTTTCTATACAAGTTATATACATTTGAACTCACAAATGTTACTTTCCCTATATGTATTAGGTGCTCTGATACTAAGGGTGTGATGAAACATTTTGATTTCATGCGTAAGAAAACATTACGTATGTACAATCTAGAGAAGTTGTTTGCGGCTCAAAGGATTAGATTGGATAAATATGCAGCTGCGCCAAATGTAAGCTAGAAATTTATTTCACAAATGTAACTTCATGCTTACATATATTAATTCAACAACACATAATCTTCAAAGCTTACTATATCCACGTGAGACGTTTCTGCCTTTTTGCATATGTTGTCGAAATCCACCCGCTACTTTATGACGCTTACACTAATTCTAAAAAAGAAAAAAGTGTCTGCACTTACGTATTCGCTCTAAATGTACCGCCTGCACATGCTGACCTTCAAATTTGACTCAAAATAGGTTTGCATACTTGATTGTCTATTGTTGTGTCCTTCGTTATACTTTTTCAATTACAAGGTTGCATTAGCGTAATCATCCTCTTTTATTCAAAATTATAGGTACATCTTCAGAGTTCTCTTACAAGATAATACAGGTTATAGAGAGTTCACTGTTCTTCATAAGGATGTTTGAATTCTTTTATATACAATGACGACCCAATTGGATGTGTATGCAATACAGGTGTTATAATGTTGAATGCTTATCACGTTTTATACAGTTTATTGTTTTAGTATTGACTATCCCATGTTAATATTTTCTACAGCCATATGGTGATCATTTATCGCTTTATACGATTATAGATGATTACATAGGTAAACCATGGGTACTTATTATTGAGCCTCCAAGCCACAATGAAGTAGAAGTTCCTATCACTCTTATTGCGATAGTCAATTTGGAGGAAGAGGTATATTACTTACGAAATGCTAATGTTAGACACACCAGTGGACAATGTGTAAATATAAGCTTTAATTCTATCATTGTTAATCAAATTATTACTAAAACTTTATTTTCTTTGTTGGTACAAGAAGAGAATGTAGATTCTTCGTCATTGGTGTTATAAATTGACTTATCATCATGTCATTTAGCGAGATTTTTATCATATTTACTATCTACTATCTGAATCATACTTATATAGACCATTTTTACAATCATGTGGTTTTTAATTGTTAATTTCAATGGTTATGTACGAAGTTGCTATATACTTAGATTTTTCATTGAGCGATTCCATCATCTTTTCTGAATTCTAATATTAATTATGTCTGCAATAGCTATCCGTTTATTATTTTCATAACATATCTACAAAATGTGTATTTGAATATGTACCATACAAAGCACAGGTCCAGACTAGTGAAAATAAAAATGAGGACAACTATCGAGGATGAAAGGAGTGCGAAACTAATGCACAAAGACAAACTACAGTCTGTTGCCAAAAGGCAAAAGCAAAAAAAAAAAAAAGAAAAACTTTTTTTAATTTTTATTATTTTATCCCCCCTCTTTGGGGGGGGGGGGGGGGGGCGGTCCTCCCCCCCCCCCAGAATTTTTAGCCCTTGTTTAATTCACCAAGTGTTGGAAAATGGTTTTATTAAACGAAAAAAGCCCCCAAAAACAGAAGAAAGCAAACTGGGCCGGTTAGAGAGCCCAGTTGACAGCTCCCTCGAGGACGTTCCACTGTGTGCCGCGAAACGCTACATAAATTTTGCGTTCAGGAGCCAGAACCTTGACTCGCTAGAACCTTGACTTTAATCAGCAGACGAATATGGGATCCTCTTTCTGGAACCTTCTACAAGATTCTGCACCCCGCAAACCTTCCAGACAACTCTCAATAGATCCTCCAAAATACAAAATCCGCAAATGCCCAACTCTGGGTGGACTACTACTGACTCTCATTAATTTTATATCTGCACTTCACATATCATCAATCAATACAACCCTTTCCCTTTGGTTGAAGCCACCGAGTAACAACCAAGAAGGCCAAAACTAGGGAGACCCAGAAGCCAATTTCAACATCAAAGTGAAGAAGAGGAAAGGAGGAGAGAGAGGGGAGATGGGAGTCGATTACTACAAAATCTTAGGGGTTGATAAGAATGCTAAAGATGATGACTTGAAGAAGGCTTATAGGAAGCTCGCTATGAAGTGGCACCCTGATAAGAACCCTGATAATAAGAAGGAAGCTGAGGCTAAATTCAAGCAGATTTCTGAGGCTTATGATGTAAGTTTCCGGTTCTGTCTTTTTCTCTTTTTGGGTCTCTTTGATTTTCATTGGATCTTTTCCAATTCAAGCTCTGTTTTTTGGTTTGCTTGGTGATCAATTTTGATTGTGTAGGATTTTAGTTTTACTGTATATAGAACGGCCTTTGTGGCATGCGATCAGCCCTGTGAAATTAATTGTGTGGGATGAATCTATTAAAAAAAGATAAATTGTGTGGAATGAAAAATAATCCTCTGATGATTCTCATTGATGGTGAGCTTGGCTTTGACGATTAGTTCTGTTTGAAATTGAGAGTTTAGAATGTCAAGTCAGGTGTTTTGAATGCGTTTATAAGTGGTCTAATCTGAGTAGTACTTGAATTATTGCTGTCATCATTGAATAGGCTTGTTGGATTTTGGCGTTCGTACTAATTGGCAGTGAAGGTTTGTTGTTGGAACAATCTGCCGTTCATGTTAGAGAGTACTACACGGGACAGTGTGGATGAGTGAATAATGCTATTTAAAATTAGTTATTAGGGTAATGGATAAAACAATGGGAAGAATTCCCAATATAGCTTTGCTAACCACTGCTAGATGCTTCCGGTTTCTTTATAGGATATTGCTCTTTTGTTTCTACATCAGACTAGTACTTTAGCAGCTAAAAAAAGGAAAAGTTCTTGTATTTGGGGTGTGACTATTTTGTGTTGCCATGTGTTTGGATTTGGGGTTTTTTTATGGATAGCGTTGTTCAAATGGGTGAGACCATCCCAACTCAAAGTACTGCCCTGAAATCATATGCAAGCAAAGGAGCTAAATTGTGAATTTACTCTTAACTTGCATAGAAAAGATTCCATTTTATGATAGATTTACCACAATTTATTGCCTACTTCATAGAGAAGACATGAGATGAGGCATTTTGTTTTCGTTTCTTATTACTTGGGACTGAAAAGAATTGCCCATCGTGAGATTGGACCTGAATTGACGGGAAGATGAATTCTTTATTGCAGTTTCAATTAGAAAAGGATAGGGAAAGCTTATGATCTTTTATGTTATTGTTTCAGAGGTCATGTGTATTGAGCTTTATGCTGCAAGTTGGGTTAAGTATCAAATAAATGACGACAGTTCATCGAGAGATCTGGTTGTATCTCTTAGGATGTGAGTTTCAATTGTTTCTTTGCGTTGATTGATTTTCTGAAACTATTAGAGGAGAGTGTTCAAGTATGCGACAGCAATTATGTTGCCTCATATTTTGGTTTCTTGGCTGTTTTTATTCTTTGTTGATCTTTATGTTTGTCGTGAGCCGCCTATTGGTTAATTCTGTTATCACTTATTTTGGTTCTTGCACTTTTTGCTGGAAACTGATTCAATCTTCAGGTTCTAAGTGACCCTGAGAAGAGAGCAATGTATGATCAATATGGAGAAGAAGGCCTTAAGGGTGGAGTGCCACCACCGGACGCTGGTGGGCCAGGTGGTGCATCATTCTTCTCAAGTGGAGGTGGGCCCACATCGTTCCGGTTCAGTACACGTAGTCCAGATGACATATTCGCAGAGTTCTTTGGGTTTTCAAGCCCATTTGGAGGGATGGGGGGTGGGGGTGGTGGTAGTGGTATGAGGGGTTCAAGGTTCTCTAGTGGTATCTTTGGCGATGACATATTTGGAAGTTTTGGTGAGGGTGGCGGCGGCGGTGGCTCAATGAACTTCCAAGGAGCACCTCGTAAAGCACCGCCTATTGAGAATAAGTTGCCTTGTACTTTAGAAGAGCTTTACAAGGGAACGACTAAGAAGATGAAAATCTCTAGAGAGATTCTTGATGCTAGTGGGTAAGTATTCCATATTGATCCTTGAACTTTGTGTCAATGCTACTTGAAGAATGATGCTCTCTTGGTGGAAATATACTGCTTAAGGATTTGGAGCTTGATTACTCATTAGCACAAGTTTCTAGTGGGTTTGCATTGAATGCTATTTTAGGTTCTCAATTTGCTGCTTTGGTGATAATCCAAATATTGATTCCTAGAAGATGCCCCTGCTAGGAATGCAGTTACGTCTTTACTTCATTTGATCTTTGGATTGAGTGTTTATTATGACTTGGTGGAACTAATCAAATCCCATTCCCTTCTTAGTCCAAGCTAACCAAGTTCATTTCCAGCTCTTGAATGCAATGAGTGTGCTCTATATCTGTTCATTTGTTTTTTAAAAAGGAAAGAACCTAAATCCAAGGGAAGTTAGACATGGTGAAAAGAGATTCATAGCATGAGTACTGCAATTGCGAAAAATGATTTCTTAAATTGCTCGAAGTGGAACATATTAGGACTAGTTAGATCTAGAGAGTAACAACTAAGGGGTGTCCCCAGCAAATTCATGAATGGTAATTTGATGCATGAATTGGGGGAGGGGATGAGCAAGGTTCTTGGGTACCCTAGAACCTGTTCGAAACAGGTCAAACAGAATTTCAATATTAGACGTGAGGGGTACCCTGAAATTGGAACCGGAACCTGAAGTTCTTGTTCCAATTCCAATTGCCAAAAGTTAGGAACCGGTTTGATGGAGTATCCGGAGCCACTCACCCGTAGTTTGGGGATGTTACTCCCCTCTCGGGGTGCGGCCTTTTTCCTTCATTTTTCCCTGAGTGAGTGAATTTAATGATTGCGAGGACTGCTATGTAAATTCTTTGGCTTCTGGAGAAATTTTCTGGTATATAATTGAGGTCGTTGGTTATTGTTTGATGAACATACTCTCTCAAGTTGAGAAGTGGAATTGGCCAACTTAAATGAAGTACTTGCCTTGTGGGCTGAACTGAGCCTTCTGTGTTTTGTCTTCTAATTTTCTGTCTACATTGCAGGAAGACCATGACCGTAGAAGAGATTCTAACGATTGAAATCAAGCCGGGGTGGAAGAAGGGCACAAAGATCACTTTCCCAGAGAAAGGCAATGAGCAGCCTGGTATCATACCAGCTGATTTAGTCTTTATAATTGACGAGAAGCCACACAAGGTGTTCACCCGGGATGGGAACGATTTAGTGGTTACCCAGAAGATATCACTAGTTGAGGCCCTAACAGGGTATACTGTCGACCTTACTACACTCGATGGCAGAAGTCTCACCATCCCGATCAACAACGTGATCCATCCTGGGTATGAGGAGGTTGTCCCAAGGGAAGGGATGCCTTTGCCCAAAGACCCTAGCAAGAAAGGGAACTTGAGAATCAAATTCGACATCAAGTTCCCATCCCGGTTGACCCCTGAACAGAAAGCTGGAATCAAGAAACTCTTGGGTTAGTGACATAGAACAACTGGCGCTTTCGAACTAGCTTTGCTTGATTAATGTTTATGGCTCAGTCACTTGGTCACATTACGAGAGTATGTGTAAGGGTGAGTGTGAAATGGCGAGAATTGGAAATTAGCTGGCCTGGAATTGCCACATTGAACATATTTAGTAATGTAAAACATGGGGTGTGGATGGGTTGTTTGTTGTATGTTGAATTTTTCTTGCTTTCGGTATAGTCTGTGTTACAAGCTGAATAATGGGATGCATCGGAGATGACATTCCAATGAGTTTGATTTGGTGCTTGGGATGACTGGGATGTTTTATTGCTTGATTGGTGATAAGAGGAATATGTAACTCGATTTGAATCTGGAAAGTTAAACTCATGAAATTAGCATCCTTATGTCGGTTGGTACAAGGGCATGCCACTGGGTCCAGAATAGGGATGGTAGTGTAGTTTGAATTTGACGTAAATTCGATTTGATCCGATGTAAAACTATTCGATTCGAATTTGAGCAAAATAATGCAAAACTAATCCGATAGAAATAATCTAAATCTGATTTTGATCTATTCGGATTTAGTGGAAGGTTTATAAGATCCAATATTTTTTTAATAATTTCATCTTTTTTTGAAGATCATAACCTTAAAAAAAAATATGCATAATGCTGGTACTTTATATGTAATATACTCTTATTTGTTAATTATTTTTTTTCTTCCTTCTTGATCTTCTCAATCTTTGTTCTTTGTCAATAAAAGTCGTATTTTCTTCCGCTTTCTTTCAGTTTATGTACTATTATGTAACTCTTTTCATGTAAAGTGAATTCTCATTCTCTTTTTCTAACACTTTTTTAGTTTAGCATATTAAAATTGTTTGATATAAAAAGTTTGGCATTAAAGAGGTGTTTAAGATTGCATTTAAAAGTGAATAAAAACAAGGTTTGAAATAAAAAATTATGCAAATATTGAATAAAAATGTATAATTGAATATAATCTAATTATATCTGTAATTAATACAATTCAAATTCGATCTAACATTCGATCCAATGAAGTTGGATTTGGATCGGATTTTCAAATTCGATTATTAGTTGGATCGAATTTAGATGTCTATATATCTGATTTGAATTCAACTTGTTGTCATCCCTAGAACAAAATTTGAAGATGGATAATTGAATTGTTGGCGCAATACATCGCTCCCTGTGCTCTGTCCAATGAAAAGAAATTTAGGTTTATCATTTTCCTTTACTACCATTGAGTTGAGGAAAATTAGAACAAAACAATCACTATTCAAGTAAAAATGACATTTATCCTGCCTATATTCATGTAGCTTTAAATATATTTAATGAATCCTTGACACATATTAATGAATCTTTTTATTTTGTAAATAATGAATCTTTTCTTATGAATAATGAACCTTGTTTGGAGGGTGTATGTAATATTATACTATTAGATGTATGGTAGACTTATTGTTTTGTCCTATTGATGTTTGCACGAGAGTGATGGAGGGCATGTGCCTTCTGAGTAACTACAATGCATTTCAAAATGCGTTCTGCTTCGTTTGCAATGCATGAGCTTCACGTTCCACTTGAAAGACTCAAGATTAAATTTTGGTATTCGCGTAAGTGTTTTATGTAGATAAACAACTAAGCTTTTTTGGTTTGACTTTGATAGGTGGTCCTTAGGGTTGGTAAAAATTCCGGTCCGGGTCAATTCGGGTCCGGATAAATCGGACATTCGGACAAAAACTTCGTACCCGGACCCTGCTCGGATTACAAACCGGACACTTTGACCAGACCCGGACCCGAACCCGAATGTCCGATGTCCGGACCCGGCTGTCCGAATGTCCGAATTTGTGATATGATTTTAAGACATTCTGACTGAAATTTTGTGTGACCGAACCCGAACCCGATTTTTTAATGTCTAAACCCGGTTGTCCGAATTTGTTTTTACAAAATTTTCTGAAGAATTTGGACTAAAATTACATATAAACATAGTTGTCCGATGTCCGAACTCGGTTGTCCGATTGTCCGAATTTGTCCGAACCCGAAATGATTCAAAAATTCAGACAACCCGAACCCGAATGTCCAAACCCTAACCTGCCCCAAATTTAAATTTGGACATGACCGGTTGTCCGAATTTTAAATTCGAACATAAATTTGGTGACCGTACCCGATTTTTTTCAGGTCGGACAAATTCGGGTAATCGGGTCGAACAGATTTTTGCCAGCCCTAGCGGTCCTCTCTCTATCTTGCCTCTTTCTATGCAATTCAGTGAACTTTTGGATGTTGACTGGGATATCTGGTGTCCCATTCAATAAGAAGGCAACAAGTGGCATTGACTAAGTCAACATTGGGTCAGAGCTAACCAAATGGAAGGTAGAAGGATGCCGAATGAGTATAATGGTAATTTGACCCCCTAAATGGGGAAATTATTATCCTGCTCTTGGTGTCAACGCTAAGGCTATGAATACCCTGACATTTCTCATTTTGGGGAGACTTTTATGTTTTACAACCTAACTACCTCACTTAACACTCTCCCAAAACTGTACACTCCCTCTTTCTTTCTTCTCTTTTCTCTGTGCCTACTCCTATAATTCTTCGTGAGACTGACTTAAGCATCGAAGGGGTTTTCCTCAGGAAAAATACCCGGGGTAGACCTTCATGCAGGTCTTTGAAGGGGTACACGTTAGCTCGCTTGATCAATCGATACGTTAGCCATAAGTATGTCCGGACAATTTTTCCCCTACTGAAAGTAAGGTAACGACTTTGACAGAAGCCCTAGGGAGGGCTCAAGATGTCATACAAGCCAGTGAGATATATGTTGGGGATGATTTTTTCTGACAAGACAATCGGAAAAATGGAGGGGATGATAAGGGTTCCCAGCCGGACAAACGTCCTAGGAGGGATGAGGAAAGAGTTGGGCGCTTCCACACCAACCTTCGGAATATTCTCATGGAAATAAAGGGCAACCCCATGGTAAGGCAACCAAAGACGTTGAGATGCCAGTGAAATTCAGGAACAAAAACAAGTATTGTGAGTACTATGAGGATTATGGACACACTATCTCTGAGTGCCGTGAACTTAAGAAAGCCCTCCACAAGTTTGCCGATAAGGAACAGCTCAACCGCTTCTTCAGAAGGGGAGGAGGTGGGGATGGCAATTGCTGCGACCCAGACGGAAAAAAAAGACAATGAGGCTAACCAGAACACGGAGATGATAGTAACCATCATTGGAGGGATTGACAGTAAGAAATTAATCACTGGGTACCGGAAAGCTCGGATTCAGCAGCTCCGCCAGGTCATAGTTGCCAGAGAATTGAAACCGCTCGCTGGACCAACCATGACGTGTGGTCTGGAGGACATGCATCCTTTACAAACCCCTCACAATGATGTCTTGGTGATACAACTTAAGATAGCGATCGTCATGGTTTGCCAAATACTTGTGAACACGGGAAGCTCCGTTGATATCATCACTTGTGAATGCCGAAAGAAACTGCGATAAACCGAAAAAGACTTGGAAGCAGTGAAGGCTCCTATCATGGGATTCAGGGAACAAGCCACATGGACCCACATAGACCCTAGGAACTAAAAGATTACCTGTCTAAGTGGACGACAAGGACAACTCACAGATTGTACAAACAAACTTTCTAGTGGTAGACATCCCCATGGTATACAATGTCATCCTAGGACGAGCGGCCCTTAATGTTGTCAGAGCCGTTGTGGCACCGTACCTTCTACTCATCCGGTTTGAACTGAATGACGGTAAGGTAGGGAAACTATATGGAGATCAAAAGATAGCAAGAGAATGCTGTTATATAAATCTGAAGTCCATACGAAGGAAGGAAGAACCCCCCACAGACAATACGTCTCGACCAAGCAAGGCTAGAAAGAAGGTGGTCACCAAAGCAAAGGTAATACTTTTGGCCACGACAGAATAACACGGAAGACCCCTCCCGAAACCCACTTCCGAAGTGGATCTCATACCCTTACACCTCGGGTGCCCAAAGCGGACCGTTCATATTGGCAAAATCAAGGCAGTGCTGAACACGAAATCTTCGACAACCTTACGAGGTACTGCGTATGATGTAGGGGGTAGCCTAGGCCATTTGCATAAAAGAAAGGCTTGTTTCATTATATCACATCGGTTGTATGTTCGATTGGCCCCCGATTTTGTCACCTATGAATGATTGATCGCTTACTTGTATTCGTTTCATGACTTTTTGTCATCGAACTTGGGGGTAAAGAGGTTTAGAATGAGATGATAAATCTAACCCAAAAAAAAAACGACAAACCCGACTGAATGCAAGGGCCAACTAAGTCAGTTGATGACCGGATCGATCCCACGAATATTGTGACAGGCATTAGGAACGCTAGGACGTCGGCCTTGCAACCGAACTCGTCCTACCTCCTTAATGAAGGAGTCAAACCAAGTGCAACAGTTTGGTTAAATGATACGCTGGTGCTAGGATCGGCTCGTTCAGCTAGTGTTCGAACTTATTCCATGAATCTCATGATAGGAATTGGGAACGATAAGACGTTGGCTTTGCAATCAGACTCGTCCTACCCCCTTGAGAAAGGGGTCTAACCAAGCGCTATAGTTTGGTTAAATGATATGCTAATGCAAGGATCAACTCGTTCAGTTGGTGTTTGGACTTATCCCATAAATGTCATGGTAGACAATGTAAACTATAGGACGTTGTCCTTGCAACCGAACCTTTCCTACTCCCTTAAGAAAGGGTTTAAGTAAATGTAAAAGATTTGATTTAACGATACATTGATGCAAGAATCAACTTGTTCAGTTGATGCCCAGACTCATCCTACGAATGTGACTCAATCTTTTACCGCACTACACCTTTAGCCCTTAGGGGCTAAGGAGTGGCCCGAGTGGGTATGTAGCTATGAAACACTTCATTTGTCAAGACTCCCTCCGTGATGATAAGGGCAATGCCTCTTTAGCCTCATGGGGCTAAAAAGCTTTTGGATCATTAGGCTGATTTGCTAAGCAAACAACTAAGGTAAGAGCATATATTGCATAGATACGAAACATAGAGATACACCATCGAGTGTATGACCACACACAGGAAGTAACCATGCACATTAAGAAATATAAAGTGTCATTATACATGCTCCCCCATGTGAACTAAGCAAAGAAAGAAAGCAACAAGTTCGAGAAATGTCTAAAAGTCTAAAGAAGAGAGTAGTCAATGGAGGAGGCATTGAACTTGGTTTCCATCTTTTCCATTATCGTCTTCCATTTACTCAGTTATGAACAACCTCCGGGAAAAATTATATGGTCATCCGTATGTTGAATGGCCTCAAGATAAGAAATGAGAAAATGAGTATTCCGCTGGGCTCTTCCATTCGGCAAGGATAAGCCGCAAGGGGCTGGCCATTCAGTTTCCCATTTGGCTTGGCAATAACAGCAAAGTAGGCCTTCTCTAATTCGGCCAGGATGAAGCTGAGTTGAAGGGCCTTCGATTTGGCCGCAGTGACCTCTCCTATTTGGCCATGACCAGGCCAAGTTAGGAAATCTTCAATTTGACAGCAGCAATCTGTATGATTCCGCCATGATGAAGACAAATAGAAAAATCTTTGATTCGGCTGCGGCGCCTCTTCGATTCGGACATGATGAAGTGGAGTCAGAAAGTCTTCGATTCGGCCATGACGAGGCAAAGTGGGAGAGTCTTCGATTCAGTTGTAGCGACCTCTCTTATTCGGCCATGACAACGCGGAGTTAGAGAGTCTTCCATTTAGCCACGACGACCTCTTCGATTTGGCCGCGATGCCTCCCCAATTCAGTTGCGCCTCTCCAATTCAGCCATGAGGAAGCCGAGTCAAAAAGTCTTTGACTCGGCTGCAGTGATCTCTTCGATTCAGATATGACGAGGCCAAGTCGAAGAGTCTTCGTTTCGGCCATCGCAATGACCTCTTCGACTCGCCATGACCCGGCCGAGTTAGAGAGTCTTCCATTCGGCCATGACAACCTCTCTGATGTGGCCACGACACCTCTCCATTTCAACCATGATGAAGCCGAGTCAGAAAGCCTACGATTCGACTGTAGCGATCTCTTTGATTTGCCCATAATGAGGCCAAGTCTGAGAGTCCTCGATTCGGGCACGACGACCGAATTCAACCATAACGAGGTCGAGCTAGAAAGCCTTCGATTCAGCTGTGGTGACCTCTTCAATTCGCCCACGACGACTTCTCCAATTATGCCATGGGGAAGCTGAGTCGGAAAGTCTTCAATTCGGATGTTACGATCTTTTTGATTCAGCCATGACGAGGCCAAGTCAAATAGTCTTTGTTTCGGTCGCAGTGACGTCTTCAAGTCAGCCACAGCGAATTCTCCGATTCGGCTATGATGAGACTGAGTTAGAGAGTCTTCCATTCGACCATGACGACCCCTGTAATTCGGCCGCGGTGCCTCTCTGATTCAAACATGTTGAAGCTGAGCCAGAAAGTCTACGATTCGGCCGTGGCGATTTCTTCAATTCGGCCATAACGAGGCCAAGTCGGAGAGTCTTCAATTCGGCCACAGTGACCTCTCTTATTCAGCCATGATGAGGTCGAGTTAGAGAGCCTTCTATTCAGCCACGACAACCTCTTCAATTCGACCACGACGACTTCTCCTATTCGGCCATGACGAGTCAAAGACAGAGAGTTTTCAATTCAGCCACAACGACCATTCTGATTCATCCATGATGAAGGGGCGTCGAAAGTCTTCAACTTGCCTTCGGTGACCTCTATAATTCGGCAACGCCTCTCCGATTCAGCCATGATGATGCCGAGTCGGAAAGTCTTCGATTTAGCCGCAGTGATGTCTTTGATTCGGCCTTGAAGAAGCCAAGTCGGAGAGTCTTCGATTCGGCCGAATTAGAAAACCTTTGATTCGGCCGCGGCAACCTCTCCGATTTGGCCATGACAAGACTGAGTTAGAGAGCCTTCTGTTCGGCCGTGGTGACCTTTCTAGTTCGGCCTTAAGGAAGCCTAGTCAAAAAGTATTCAATTCAGCCGTGACGATATCTCCTATTTGGCCATGATGAGGCCAAGATGGAGAGTCTTCGATTCGGCCGTGGCGACGTCTCCGATTCGACCATGATAAGGTCGAGTCAGAAAGCATTCGATTCGGCCACGATGATCTCTCTCATTCGCCCATAACAAAGCAAAGTTATAAAGTGTTCGATTCGGCCACAGCGCCTCCCTGATTCAGCCACAGCGAGGTCAAGTTAGAAAGTCCTCGATTCGGCCGCGGCGACTTCTCTTATTCGGCCACGACAAATTCGAGTCAGAGAGTCTTCAATTCGGCCGCGGTGACCTATCTTATTCGGCTATGACGATGTCAAGTCGAATAGTGTTCGATTCGGCCACGTCAACTTCTTCGATTCAGCTGCAATAGCCTATTGATTCGGTCTAGCCCAATCGAGTTGGGAGGGGATCTCTCCTCCGTCCTATTGATTGAATGGGAAGATATCTTTTGCTCGCCCCGGAAGACTACCATCATGCTCTATCCTATTGATCTGATCAGCCGAATGCAGAGGTGACACCTCTTCCATTCGACTAGCTGAATGGAGAGGTTAGCAGAATTCCATTTTGTTAGTCGAATGGAGGGAGACCTCGTCTATTTAATCAGCCGAATGAAGAAGGACCGCTTCCATTTGTTCATCCGAATAGGGAGGAGATCCCTCTCCCATTTGGGCTAACCGAATGGAGAGGCGACCCCTCTTCTGTTCGGCCTTCTTCTATTCAGTAAACAAAAAAATCGGCTTATCCATTTGGCGTACGAAAGTGGACAACGCGAGAATATCTTCACACAACACCTATGGGTTAGATTATGAAAAGAAATCCCATAACTAATAGCAAAAACCGAACGCATCAAGGGCCTATAAATTATGATGCATTGAAAATTTATGCGAAGTCAAATTGATGAAGCTCAACATTTCATTGATAATGGAAACTTCAAGTACACGATGGAAATAAGCAAAACTAGCGACGAAGATAACAACGTTGTGACTTGCATACACATCAAAAGAGGGAACTGATGCCTGTTATAAGAAAATAAGACTAAAGTTAAAGATGCCAACATCATCAGTGATGAATGAGTGACAGTTGTTAACACAACATTGAGACCACAAAGTCGAACCGAACTCCTTTGTGGACGAAGGAGGACTTTTCTTCTCCTTAGGAAGGAGCACTATTCACCCAACAGATGGGGGCCACGTCTCCACCCAAGGAGCAACCTCATCCCTTGCCTTTAGAAGTAGTCATCTCCGTTCTGGGGTGACGCTCGATTCGTCATTCAAAGGAATAATCTATCTCTCCATAAGGAGGCTCATCTCTTTCCCTTCCGCCAAGAATCTCTTTTGCTCCTTCAGCGGGATGCCCTGGGGAAGATGAAGGGGAAATGCTGAAGAATTTGAACTCTCCACTGCCTCACGACCAACCAGGACATTAGTACTCGCTTCTTGCCGGTAACACCAAGTGAGTCGATCACTATTGGCGTCCACCCAAATCTCGAAACTCTCCTAACAGAACCTGTCCAGAGCCTCAGTCAAGTCTTGGGCTACGAGGGGGGGACGATATGGAAACAAAACAGATGCATAGAAGACCAACTGTACTATCTTGGGAATCCCAACGTCATATATATAGCACTCAACTTAGCCTTCACAAAACGAGGGCAGATCGATGGCCACTGAGATAGGAGCGGTATGGGCGGTGAAATTAGAGGTTGTGCACGAAGTATCCAAAAATCAAACCGCGAAAGGATGAGCTTGGCATCCTCCTCGCTCCCAAGAAAGGCAAATCCATACTTCGACATTGTGAATCTGTGAAAAGTTGGGCCTTAAATGGAGGCATCAAGTATATTTATAATTCTCCGAAAGGGTGGACCAGATAAATCCACATCTCAACTGAACACCTCGGGAGGCGTTCCATCAAGATACGAGGGGCTAAATGATTGGGATATTTAGTGACTCATCCAATAGGAAGGCAACTCATGACGCTGACTAAGTCAACATAAGGTAAGAGTTGACCATAAGGAAGGTAAAAATATGTCCAACAGGTATAATAGTAATTTGACCCCTAAGGTGAAACTTACCATCCTGCCATTGGGTGCCAACCCCAAGGTAGGGATGGGAGTTGCACCTGAACTTGAAAAACCCGCCCCATATAACGGGTATGGGTACGAAAAAAATTGGAAAAAAATGGGTATGGAACGGGTACACTGAAAACGGATATGGGTATAGGTACGGGTTCGAGATCGGGTTCGGGTTCGGGTGTAGGCATCACCAACCCCATACCTAGGGATGGCAACGGGGCGGGTTGGGGACGGGGAGTATATTCCCCATCCCCGTCCCCGTCGGAATCCCCCCCGCCCCGTTCCCCGTTGCGGGGAAAAAATTCCCCCCCCATCCCCATCCCCAACGGGGATTTAATCCCCGTCGGGGCCCCAACGGGGATTTTTACCCGCTGATTTTTCCTTACCTTCTAAACTATTTACGGCCATGACTACCAAATTCAGTATATACCTAAGATTTTTACAAAGAAAATTACATATACAACCTTAGTTGTTTCATTTAAAATTTTTGAAAATAAGGTTATTTTTGTAATTTTAATTAAAATTGGGGGTGGAGGCGGAGATTTTTCCCCAATCGGGGAATTGCGGACGAGGATGGGAGCAGGGCAAAATCCCCAGCGGGGAAATGGGGACGGGGACGGGTTGAACTATGTCCCCGTCCCCGTCCCCATCCCCGAGCGGGGATTAATTTTCCTCCCCGTCCCCGTCCCCGTCCCCTTTGGGAACGGGGATTTTCCCCCACTTCGGGGCGGGGCCCCGGCGGGGACGGGTATTCCCTAACTTTTTGCCATCCCTACCCATACCCATACCCGGCCCGTACCCAAATTTTTTAGGAGGTAAACTAAATTGTTGAGTAGAGTTTTGAGTTTTGAACATTGGTAATTTGTTTAAAAAAAAAGGCTTCATACCCCAACTCATCCCCAGCTATGCAATGCATCTATTTGTGTCGCTTATTTAAAGCACCCCCTGCCCTGTGGAACGCATGGGACTTGGGGGCCCTAGGTGTCACATGCATTCTGGGGGGCCTCTGGCAACCAGAGGAAAATGGGGGGGCACGCGGGCCAACACGCCTGCCCGTTCCTCTCCCCATTCCACCTTTTTTTGTACTTCTTTAATTTTTTATTCTTTTTTCTTTTTTTTCCTTAATAAAAAATACTATTTAGATATTTGAAAAAAATTATGTTATGCGGTGGGTCCATATAAAATATTTATTATATAATTTAATTTGGAGTCCCATTGGTTGAGAAAGTAATGAAATGCAAGATCCAGAAATGTAGAACTTTTGATAATGTGGCATGTCTGAGTTCTAATTTTTAGAACTCAAATTGGAACTTAGGTTGGGAATGCTCTTACTATGGCGATACATGAAGTCACATCACTCAAGGCTCACAAATCTAAAATCCTAACTTATTTGATGTATCCCTCACTCCCTCATTTTAGTCATTTCTAGAATGACGTTCTTGTTTATGAGCTAAGTATGAACTCTTGCACTTAATCCAATGAGTATTGTATTTCTTTATAACATTCTGTCTAGTTGAATTTAATTTTATGATTTTCTTTAGATAAAAGAAATTATTGTACACAATGGGTATTATATTTTAATATCTATATATACACGAATAAAATCCAAAATACCCGATGGGTATGAGTATGAGGATAGAATTTGAAAACCCAATAGGTATGGGTGTAGCTATGGTGATGACTTTTGAAAATGCGTATGGTACATATAATAGTCTGCCCCTAAATCATGTTTATTTATTTAATTAAGCCATGTTATTCATTTTTCTCATTTATTTATCTCATTTAATTATCCCGGTTGGGAGAATTCATTTTGGGCCCTACTTTGCAATTTGAGATTCATTTACCGAAAATAATTTTTCGAATAAATTGATATTAGGCCTCGACGATTATGATTTAAAAAATTTGATTATTTTTCATCATATCACAATTAATTTCGAGCTACCAAAAAAAAAATTCAAGCGCACTCAGTTTGAGCTAGTTTTTGAACCCGAGCCCGTTTAAGGCCAATTTCGGTCCACTAAGACTTGACCCTCTTTGTTTAGCTGATTACCCTTAGTTAGGCCTTAATTATACTTAGTAAAAAGTAGATTTTGAGGGTAATTCTCAGCCAAGTATTATTTTTGCCTAAGCTGCATTTGCACTAAGCAAACTACAAGTCACTTTCTCTCTCTTATTCTCTCTTCCTTCTCTCTATCCCACTGCCCAACCAGACCAGTAGCAACAACCCTTCTGTGGTGGTTTTTCGGCCAGCTCTGGCAAGGAATTGCAACCTCCAACCACCTCCCTCCACCGGCTATCATCTTCCACCCTCAAAATCACCAAATATCATCTCCATCTCCACTTGTTTCAAGCCTTGTCCTTTTGGACGGTGGTAATGCCCCTATCATTGGGTTGTCTAGATTATAATTAAGGGATTTATTAAGGAAAATACAAGCAGTGAAACATGTCTAATTTGGGGGCATTACAGATTTGGTATCAGAGCCAGGTTGAGATTTTCCTTATGGGATATAGAGTATGGAGTTAAGATATTGAGAAAGTTGGTTAGTGAGGAATGAAGATTATTATGATATCATGGGAGATTTGTGACAATAGTAATGTTTGCTTATCTCTCACATAGTCTACTCGTATATTCTTATCTGCGTCAGATGGATCCATACAATATGTATATAGTTTGATCTCAAGCATCAGATTCGAGGGTGATTTTGAACAACAAGTTAAAGGTGCCTTCAATGCATTTAGGTAAGTATGGCTATATTGTCCAGAAGTTGCTCAGTATGGCCGTAAGAGCCACCCATCTGAATGGTATGTCATCCTTTTAGCTGAAATTATTTATTTTTGGGATGTAAACTCTTGTCTCCTGGTGTGTGGCTCGTAGAGTTTTGATCTCTGGTGTGTAGCCGTTGAGCTTGATTTGATGATATCCTTTTATACTTCTAGTCAATGCAGGGGATTTGCTGAAAAATGGCCAGTTTGCAGGCGAAACTCTGTCTGTTTCGCCCCAGAAATTCAAGAATCACTAACACTCGTAGCCCTAGAGTTGGGGGTTGTTACAGATGTATCCTATGAAGGCCCTTGACTCATTTTGAGGTTAAATGCATAGGGAAAACCAAGTATGGGCAGAATACACAAGTTCAATCAACTTGATAGTGTTGATCATTGCACAATGACCGACTTTGAGATAACCTTTGTCCATGATCAATATGATTTACGCAAGGGTTTTCCATCCCAATTTTAAGGTTAAGGAGATATCTTTCATATGAAACAAGTTTCAAGTGGATTGGAGATCATTTGGTTATTCAAATAGACAAATCAAAGTCTGCACACTAGGCAGAATCCTAATGCATAAGGTCTAAGTTTAGCTCACTTGCAGCTTATGCATTCCATCATATAGGGATGTTTTGGTTAGTCCATGTCACAGGACAGGAAGTAAGTTTTCCAATGACCCATGTTGTAGCACATTGGAGACCATTGGTCAATGAAATTCAGCTTAGAAGTCTGATGGTACAGATTGTCCAAGTCAGCGGGTACCTGCAACTGTGAGCATATGCTTCCTCATCATATCGGTGTCATTTTGTGCGTTCTTGGATTCAAGTGACAATTAGTTTAACATGCTTTAATGATTACATATATATTTTCTTCTGTAATCCAAGGATTCCATCTAAGCAAGCTATAGGGGGGTTCTTGATGTAGTATTCCCTGAATTACAGGATTTTGAAAAGGCTTATTCTAGTATACATAAGTTTTGAAACCATTGACTACCAACCATTTCAGATAAGAGAAACCAAGGACACTTTAGAGACACATTTTGCTTCAATTTACTGCAATTTAAGATTTGCTTAAATTGCCCAAACTCTTTCAAGTAGTCTATTGACTCCACCTCAATTTGTGAAGTAGATATTACTCTCGAAGATATGCCACTACATTTTCTGGTAACATACCATTTACCATTGTCTTGGTTGGATTATCAACTGTTTGGATATTCCTCGCTTTGACCAGGGGCTCAGTCATTCGGTCTTCATGGCATCCCCCATCCAGTTGCAACACCATTCACTCTCATGTCACATCTTCATCAGTTCTTGTCACCTTTTCCTATTTTTAATACCCCAATCGCTGCTAGTAGCTAGATTATGGTTGGGTTGCACCCATGACTATAGATGATAATTTTGTAGCACGCCTGAACAAAAGGTAGATTTTAACTATGCTTTGTATAGCGGTTGATTGTTGTCCAACTTGTGGAAATCCAACTCTTGGAATCCATTGCTAAGGTGAATGCGATGTGTCTACCCTTTTTGGCTGATTCAACCTCAGTTTCCTATTGAAGATCACTTTCATAAAGCTTAAGTTGGACAATTAAAATCTTTGTCATGCATTTAGATTGCGACAGTGAGAAATTTTGATGGGTTACTACCCCGTGGAAAAATGTCTTCAGTTGATTCATACTAAAGGACTCTAGAGTGGAAAGTATGACCCAGTGGAACCTTAAGAATGGATTCGAGGAGTGGAGAAAGTTTCACTGTAATAGAGATTCCAAGAGATAAAAGGGTGAACATTGGAACATTTTATCTAACTGGTGAAACTAATATTTGGTGGAACATTGTTAAGAATAGGCTCCTAGGGCCTGACTTCACTTCGAGTCACTCCGGATTGCTAAGTGGGAACTAACAAATGCACATGGTGCGGTAGCCCAGAGCACCTGATCGCTACTTGTTCCCGAAAATTGAAGGCTATAGAGAAGGCCTCTCACTTTCAAGGCTTGCAGCTGTAAGAAATGCTTATGTGTTAAGCAAGAAGGAAGCTGCCATCTCTGGTGCAATAGTTACTGAAGCTCTCTTTTAATTTTGAAACCCTCTTTGTCTATTGATTGATCCAGTTGCCACTCATTCATTTATAATCACTCAATCTGCCATACAACTGAACCTTGAGAATAAGGAGGTATAAACTAATTATGGACTCAAGTTATCCAATGACTCTAGAGTCAAGTGTTCTATCTCTCATACACTTGTTTCAATTACTATTGGTGGGATAGTATTCACTGGAGTTCTGATTCAATTTGACTCGTCAGACGTTGAAGTCATGCTGAAAATGAACTGGTTGTATACTTATGGGGTCAAGATGGATTGTGATGACCCTAAGGTTATTGCAAGAGATGAACAAGGGAGATAACTATGTTTCATGGTCACATAGAGGAAAAAAACCTTATCCTTTAAATTTTGTCATGAAAACAAGTGAGCTCTTATGACAAGGATATGTTGTGTATTGGTGTTATGCTACTAACATTCAACCAAAGGAACAAAAAGCAGAAGATATCCCTATAGTTTGTGAATTGAAAGTTGTTTTCCTGAAAAGCTATCAAGATTCCCCCCCCCCAAGAGAAATTGATTTTGGAATTGAATTATTCCCTGATGCTCAATCTATCTCCAAAACCCCATATCGTATGGCCCCAATTGAGCTTAAAGTTCTGAAGATTCAGTTAGATGAGCCATTACAGAAAGTATTTATCAGACCATCCAAATGTTCCTCAATGGGATGCCTAGTTCTATTTGTAAAGAAGAAGGATGAAACCTTGTGGTTATGTATTGTTTCATGGAGATGAGCACGATCCCCATCAAAAACAAAAAAAACAAATACCCATTGCCCCAAGTAGGTAACTTATTTGCTCAATTGCAAAGAACATGAGTTGTATCTCAGATTGATTTGAGGTCAGGGTACCATTAACTTCGGATTGTACCTGAAGACATATCCAAAAGTAAACTATGGACCATGTTTGGATCACTATGACTTCACTGTGATGCCTTTTGGCTTAATCAATGGCCCCTCGGCCTTTACAGATCTTATGAATATAGTTTCAAACCATACCTAGACAAGTGTGGTGGTGTTTATGAAAGATATCTGAAAATACTCCAAGGATAAAGATGTGCATATTGTTCATTTGAGGACAATATTATACACCTTGAAGGAACATCAATTACATAGCAAATACAAGAAGCATGAGTCCTAATTAGAAGCAATGGTATTTTTGGAACATATAGTTCCACAGGATGTACTTCAGGTTAATTTGCAAAAGGCGAAAGCAGTTACAAAGTGCCGAAGATCCACCAATGCATCAAGATTAGAAACTGTTTGGGTTTAGTAGTGAATTATCGAGTTAAGGAAGGATTTGACAAATATTATCCTCCCTAACCAATTTATCGAAGAAAGCTATAAGTTAGCAAGAAGTTAAACTGGTGGCTCATGCCTCCCAACAACTCAAGCCTTATGAGAAGGATTACCTAACCATGATATGGAGTTAGAACCTGTAGTTTTTGCAGTGAAAATTTAGAGACATTACTTACATAGAGTACCATGCAAAATCAATACTGATCATCAAAGCTTGAAGTACATCTTCTCTCAAAAGAAGCTCAATCTACATGGAACATCAGTTGTGGCAGATCAAATGTCACTTAAGAAAGAGAAATATTGTGGCAGATGCCCTGAATAGGAAGGCACAACATACCTTAAACATTGTAGTAACTACTCAATTGAATCTCTTAAGAGAGCAGATCTTACAGGAGGCTCACAACACTTACTATTCGGTGCATCCAAGGATACCAAGTTGTGTAAAGATCTGAGGCAATATTTTTGGTGAAATAATATAAAAAGGGAAATTGCAGAATCTGTGGATGAATGATTGATTTGCTAAAAAGCCAAAGCAGAACACAAATGCACCATAGGTGAATTGAGACCTTTAGAAATCCCCACTTGGAAGTAGGATTTAACTTCAATGAACTTTATCATGGGATTCCCTCAGATAGGATCAAGTCTGTTTTGGCAAGCACTTCAAAGGGCCTCTGGAACTAGATTGAACTTTAGCAGTTCGTATTATCCTGAAACAAATGGGCAAGCATCTAAAAATATCAATGGATCAACTCTTCTAAGTTAGCGCCTTTAGTGCTTCACGACCTACGACCAACATTTGCATTTGAAGAAAGTATGGAACTTCCAGCGGTCAACGTTGTGATTGCACTAGCAGAGAATCCAACATGAAACATCATGATAAAATGACGGCAGACTTTGACAACAAAATCATCTTTTGAGTCATGAAGAACTTCTTCAGCATTCAATAAGGCGGCATATTTCAGAAGACTCTTGAAAACATATGATTGGAACCGACAGAAAAGCTATGTTGATAAAAGGAGATTCGTGAAATTTTCAGTGTATGATGAAGTTTTTCAGAAAGTCTCACCAACTAAGGGTGTAAGGAGGTTGCACTGCGACCTAAATTGAGGCCAAGATCTTTTGGACCATATCAGTTCCATAACTTGTCTACCAAACTTGCCTATATAACTCAAACATGTGCATAATATGTTCCGTGTTCCTTACCTTACAACTCAGGTAGTACATTTCAGATCTTGACCATGCTGTCAAAATCAAATCCACTGCAGTCATTGAGGATCTTGTGTTTCAAGAGCATACAATTCAGATATTGGATCACAAGATTAAGCAGTTAAGTGTCAAGTAGATACCTTAAATCAAATTGCCTCGGGCAAATCATACCTTCCCAGAAGCTACTTGAGAAACCGAGCAAGAAGTGAAAGCCAAGTACTCATATTTATTTCAAATCACCCTGCATGATATGGTTAAGTTCATAAGTTTCGAGGACGAGACTTTTTAAGGAGGGAAGGTTGTAATAGCCTGACCCTAAATCATGTTTATTTATTTAACTAAGTCATGTTATTTATTTTTCTCATTTATTTATCTCATTTAATTATCCCGGTTGGGAGAATTCATTTTGGGCCCTACTTTGCAATTCGAGTTTCATTTATCGAAAATAATTTTTTGGAGAAATTGATACTAGGCTTCGACGATTATGATTTAAAAGATTTAATTATTTTTCATGATATCACAATTAATTTCAAGCTACCAAAAAAAATAAAAAAAATTCAAGCGCACTTGGTTTGAGCTAGTTTTCGAACCTGAGCCCGTTTAAGATCAATTTCAGTCCACTAAGACTTGATCCTCTTTGTTTAGCTAATTACCCTTAGTTAGGCCTTAATTATACTTAGTAAAAAGTAGATTTTGAGGGTAATTCTCAGCCAAGTATTATTTTTGCCTTAGCTTCATTTGCATCAAGCAAACTACAAGTCACTTTCTCTCTCTTATTCTCTCCTCCTTCTCTCTACCCCACTGCCCAACCAGACCAGCAGCAATAGCCCTTCTGTGGTGGTCTTCCGGCTTGCCTCTGGCAAGGAATTGCAACCTCCAACCACCTCCCTCCACCGGCTATCATCTTCCACCCTCAAAATCACCAAATATCATCTCCATCTCCACTTGTTTCAAGTCTTGTCCTTTTGGACGGCAGTCATGCCCCTATCATTGGGTTGTCTAGATTATAATTATGGGATTTATTAAGGAAAATACAAACAATGAAACATGTCTAATTTGGGAGCGTTACAGTACGAGTATAACTCCACCCGTCCAACGCTCATCTGTACCCAAGGCTATAAATACCCTAACATTTTCCATTTTGGGGAGACTTTTACTATTCACAACTTAACTAACTCACTAAACACTATCCCAAAACAGTAAACTCTCTCTCTCTCTCTCTCTCTCTTCTCTTTTCTCTCTATCTACTCCCATAATTCTTTCTGAGACTGGCTTGAGCGTCGAAGGGGTCTTACTCGGGAAAAATACTTCGTGCAGGTCTTTGAAGGGGGTACACATCAGCTTGCGCGATCAATCGACACGTCAACCACGTGAATCCAGCCGTCACCACCATTCAAGCTTCTTCCAAAACAGATATATATTAAATATAAAAAACATTAAGAATTGCTATCGATTTTGTCTTTATCTAATTAAAAAAAGAATATATTTAAAGAATGAAAATTAACAGAATAGGACAATATAAAGGTGCGCAACATATCAAGAGTCTTTTTTATCCCTTGAAAGTTCATCTTTCATCGAGATTGATGAGTCAAGGATCCTTCAACTCGTATTTGAAAGCCGAAGGAAATTTCAACTCGATGCAATCTTTTGGAGGGGAGGAGTGGAAAGTAGCAAACACTTGGCCTTGGTATAAATTTAAATCTTTCGTATGTTTGTTACAAAAATGTTGAAATATTAGCTGCGACACACTGGCGTCATCCGAGTATTTTTTTTTTATTGTAGTTTTCAGTTTATCTTGACAATCAACAAAATGTTGCTTAGAATTTCAGCACTAGCATCAGTGCGCTCTAATAATTGGACATGCTTTCAAAGAATTAGCTGAACTACTCATACATACATGATCATAAGCAATAGACCAAAAACAAGATGAAAGGCAAGACATCAGAGTCGGATGGGGTAGTGACCGGGAGAGGGGGAGCCCAGTGCTATCTCAATCTCATTGAGTCACACCTTCCTATCAAGGGGTCAAGTAACTCCTATCAGACAGCCTTTCATAACGGTGTCAAAATTTTGAATTCGGCTCAATTTGAATATGGATAAATTAGGCATTCGAACATAAAGTTTGCAGCTGAATCATTTTTAGATTGTTGATTCCAACCTCTTGATTGGATCCGTACCTAAATCCAATTCTAAATATCTAATGTCTGAACCCAATTTTACGAATGTTTGAATTTGTAATATTTTTGAATGTCCATATTTGTGATTTGAGCGCTTGAAAAATTGACTGAAATTACATTCATGAGGGAACTCAAACCCAAATTTTGATGTCAAGGAACTCAAACCCGAATTTTGAATGCTTGAACCTAGTTGTCTGATTGTTCGAATTTGTCTAAATAATCATAAAATTGGTACATTCAATACCAAATGTCGTGCATATTTTGAAGTAAATGTACAATACTCTGACGAGGGGCAATCCAGACTTCATCGAGGAACTGGCCTTCGGTCTCTACTTGAATTTATAATTCAGACATTGCCGTCGGCTGAACATGAATTTTGGAAACAAAATTTGTGACGCGGTAGGTAGGACTTGGACAAATACAAATAATCGGTCAGAAAGATTTTTGCCCGTGCTAATCTTTCTTATGATTTATTTTTCGTAAAGCTAAATGACTGATGCAGATGGCCACGGAGTGACCAAGACAGATTGATGCAGATACAAAGAAAGAAATGGAGGAGAATTCCTTTTCACAAATTGATAATCTCATACAATTGGGGCAATGCCCTCTGGTGACAATCTGTGTATCATCACTATCATATGTAGGGCCTACGCTACAACTATCTAAGACCACATTAAAAATTTAAAACATTAGCCAATAAAAAATGTTTCATCCTGTCTAGTTGCTACTAAGCTTATAACCTAATCACTACTATAATCAGTTGATGCAGACTCAGAGGAGTAATCTTGATTACGATAACGTTCATCATCTCCGTTTCCATCATCATCTGAGTCAGCGTTCAAAAATCCGCCAACGTCTATTTCTTCCTGATCACCATCATCCACATCTTCATCCATATCGTCTCCTACTTCACGGTCATCATCGTCTCCGACATCATCATGGTCATCCTCTTCACTATAATTATTTCTATCTACTACTTGGTGTGTGGGCTTGCCATTATAAGCAGCAACATAGTCATCCATAGCCATGTCGTCATACTCATCCCCAGATGCCTGGCCATTATCCTCGCTGTAGTTAGATCTCTCTGAATCGCTATTGTCATGGGCATAAACCTCAACATCCTCCACCTCCATTTGCCTACTTTCTTCATCATTCCACCGGTCTCTCCCGGAAAATCCAGGCGGAGACCTATCAAAGTTGATTGGCTCTGGGAGAATGCCTCCACTGGCACCACCAGCTGCCTTCTTGAGGGGTCTCTGCCGAGATCTAGCAGATCGACGGCCCTGCTTACGCCCTCCTTTCCCACGATTGCTACGGCCTTTCCCTCCAAGTGCAGGACCTAGCCTCCTGATAGATGCAAGACTTCTGCTACTGCTAGGTTCAGCTTGAGAACCGCCAACTCTCTTTTGTGATCTCCCACCACGGGTTCGGGCCCGACCCCGTCCATGGCCCCCACGTGTGGAGGCAAAGGCTGGGGGTGCACTTCCTGGATCAACCCAACCATCCTCTAGTTGATGCCCACTCTGAGGACCATAAAGTTCATCATCTTGGACATCTTTAGCGTACTCGGAAGGAAGTTTCTGTTTGTGAACAAGAGAGGGAACAGTGAGAACATAGCTGAGTGTTTTTAAAGAGACATTTCTGTGAAACTTCCCCCCAGCCCCCCAAAATTTTTTTTTAAAACTGAAATTCCCACACAACTCATACTTTTCTGCGGATTCCAGATGGAAAAACATGGTGACAAACAAAAGTGTCACTCTGTTGTACAATCCCAGAGCCCAGAATAAAAACACCATACCTGACCAAGACAGTTATAATTGGCTTCAGCTTTAAGGCATAAGAAAAATTGAAACAGAGAAATCCAAGCATAGGACTGACCCTACAACTTAACTGCAAGTACTTGGCCACTTGTTACCACTTGTCACTACCGCTGTATGTGCCCCAACTGCCAAACTTGCCCATTTTCCACATTTTTCATGATTTGTATCGGCAACAACTTTCATGTGCCCATACTAACGTCAGGGTATTGTGTCATTCACACCTCAGGCGGAATAAACGGTCAAAGGAACATCCACCCACTTGAATGTTTCATACGTCCTCTGATTTCATTGTACCCTTTTAACATTACATTGTATAGACATAAATACACCTTTTTCCCTCCATCCAACCATAGCATTACTAGACAATCAATGCTAAAGCACTAACAGAATACTCAGGTATTGCCGCCGCACTTAAAGCAACTTAAACGGATCCTTACCATCTTTACTCACCATTCTTGAGACATAGAAATGCCTCCACCGCACCCCCATGACATCCCACAATCTGAATATCAAGGCGCTCTCCATGGGGAGGAGCCCCGTGAGCTTTTTTTTTTTTGGGGGGGGGGGGGGGGGGGGGGGGGGGGTTGTTGTTGGGCCCCCCACCAACACAAAGTGCTTTGTACGGGGGAAAACAAACACCATGCACTGCGTTTTAGGCCAAAAGCTCCATGTTTGCCTCCCCCCCCCCCCCCGCAAAACGGGGATGAGAGATCCCTTTCATTTTCCTCCCCCCCCCACCCCCCAATTTTTTCTCCTCTTCTCTCACAAATTAATGAAATTTTTTGGGGGCTTATGTGGGATCCATGTTATTTAGCGGGATTTAAGTGAAAAAAATAAAGAAATTTGCAATGCAAGAAGTAAAACGGAGAGATTTAGTGAGGCATCACATTGGTGCCTTGGAGAGAGAAATTGGAGAGATTGCATTGCGGTGCTCATAGTTAAATGTGTGCAGGGACTGCTATAGACGACGGAAGAGGGTTAGGCCTCCCCTGCAACAAGTAATCCCTCCAAAAGAACAAAATAATAAACTCAATACTTACAATGAATTGCCTAGCCTCTGCCTCTTTTAAACTCTCCATCTTCTGATCTGGAGTGTACAATATTGCTGAATCAAGCTCCATCAGCCGTAACGCCACTGCAGATGTTGTGTGGGGTATCCACGGAAGCACAGACACAGTAATGAAATTCAAGGCATCATTGACAAGTCCAACCACATTCCCAGACGCCAACAATTCACTAGTAGTCTGGAAATTTGAAGACAGGGAATCCTGCTTTATAGCTCCCTCTAGCAGTGTGAGGACCTGATCAAAGACAAAGCTGCATTGTCATAGCTATTACTCGAGCAAAAGAAACAAGGGGGTTAAAAGAGAGAAGATGAAGGGAAATGAATCAAGATAAACAGTCTCCCAAACAAAGCTCACAGATGTGACACAATATTTAAAAGCTAAGATCCAGATCTAAAACCTGAAGAAGGTCTTCTGCTGATGATGACATAAGCAGCTTCATGCCCCACGACTCTCTGTAATTATCCGACCAAACAGGCAGCAAGTCTTCAGGAGGAATGCAAACCTGTTGGAAAAAAGTGAACCTGAATTCATTGGTCGGTTCACCAGAGAAATACATAAGAATTCCATAAATTCAAAAGGAATGTTATCTCGTCACCTCTACTTGAGCTAATAGGGCCTTAAGCAATCTTATCCTTGCAGGCGGATGATCTGAACGATGAGGGATCTCATTTATCTTAATCTCATCACACCCAGCAATGTGTTCAGCAAAACTGAAGCTCTTAGTAAATGCTGTGAAGGTTTTATGGCAGGAGGAACAGTGGTTGTCTTTGAAAAAGTAAACATCGTGGCAAGAATCACATAGGCACACCAATTGTGTGGAACACCTCTTCCCATACCTTGAGGCACATAAAACTGAAGAGTTGAAGCATTCTCTCCACATCCACTCTTCAAAATTTTTGTACCGTTTTAATGCATTCTTTACTTCAAGCCTGTTTCTTCCACTCTCTATCTGGAATGAAGACGAGGGTTCTGGCATTTCAGAATTTGAAGCACAGACAGTACTGCCAGGGCTATCCAAGCCAGAATTGCAATCAGGATTAGAAGGCCCTCCAGAAGCTCCTGTTTTGAGAGAAATATCATTCCTCCCATCCATATTAGTCTCTAACTTCTTCCTAACAGAGTCCTTGAATAGCGGCTCGACCTTTCGCAGCAATGCATGCAAATGTGACTCCCGGACTCCACGGACATCCAAGGAAATTAAGAGAGCATCAAAAGCCTACAAAATAACAGCAAAATAAAGACCTCATTAGACCAAAGCTAACCATTACACCTAACATTTTAAGGTGCAACTGAATCTTAGATCAAAGAAATCAACACTTCAGAGTCCAGGAACTTAAAGGAATCAAAAGAAAAGAGAGGCGGGGTAGAGAAGGGAAGTGGAATAGAGAAAGAGACCTCTGCAGAATCAATGAGTCTCCAGCCACCATGGTGCAATTCTACAAATATCCTGCCAGCACCAGGATCATTACAAGAAGCTGATGCAATAAACTGCCAGTATCTGTTACGTCGGCGATCTTGACCAAGAGGCAAGGACCTATAAGCATACATTTCTTCAGCTTTATGTCCTATATAAGCCTTCAACTGAGCACGACACCTCTCACTAGTATACACAGACTGTTGCAGACCAAGATTATCTGGACCAACCACAAAACTAGGAGTAGCTGCATTCTTCCCAGAGGACAGATCAGCATGCCCATCATCATCATTATGAGGATCATAAATTGGTTTTTGCTGGGCCACATGATTAGTAATTGTCTCCTCATTAATTTCATCTGGAGCAAGTGCTGGGCTGCACCTGCTGTTAATATCTGGCGCAGAGGATGGCATATTTGCCTCTGTCTTGTTCATCGTAAATGCCGCATAGGGTGTCTTCATCAGATATTCCTCTTTCAAACGACGTTTATCTAGTTGTGCTTCTGCCCACATTTGCTTTTTCAGAGCAGTTGCTGCCTCCAAACGTTCCTGGAAAAATGTTACAATGTCAAATGCCAACAAAAAAAGGCACAGGAAAAATGGAAAAGTCATGATAGAATTTTCCATCACCCGTTTCTTAATTAAAATGAAAAGAGAAGATAATCACCTCAAGAACACCTCGAATACCGTTCCCCTCAGTAGCCACCCCAATGAGGGCAACAAGAGCATGAAGTCGCTCCTCAACACTAAGATCAGCGTATTCACCCTCCATAAGTCCTTGAACCCAGGGTTCACCAGGATAGCTCTCATCTATATCAGTATCTTCATGATCAGTATTTGTTTCGTCATGGCACATTCCCCCAACGTCTGTAGATTTCTCAACTGAACGTCCATTATCATTCGACTCCTTCAGACCTTCTAAATCAACAGACAAGCCTTCCCTTACATTCGCAAGCCCATTTCTAGTGCTATCTACAGTGTGGTCATACAAATTGCCAACTCCATCGCCTGAGTGAACTTCAGGTTCACATTTGTTCAAGTCATAAAGGGTATCTACATCTTTGTTTGGAGTTAGCTCAGCACCTAAATCATCAACCTCAGCATCTTCAGCTGTATCACTTTCAGAGTCTTCATCTTTTTCCACATCATCAGCCTCCACCCCATCAACATCTGCCTCCACCCCCTCCACAAACCCACTCTTAAATACCTGGACTTTTTCCCTGGCAGCGGACAGAATAGCTTCTGCATCAGCAGGATCCTTCCTGTAGGGTGACCGTAAACAGTAGGTTGAAGGAGCAGTTCTTTCAAAAAGCTTTGTGTCCCTAGACAGTGCAGCTGCAATTGATGCTTCAGGCGTCTTACTTGTGGTAAGGTCACGAAGCCCAGATTTCTAAAAGATGACAAAAAAACCTCTTAACTATAAGCCACAGTCAATCAACAAACTCTGAAGACTATTATCAATCATTTTACCTGTATTCTATCAGCAACTTCCAAAATATTAAGCCCCCTGCTTCCTTCAACAGACAGAACATGAAATGCCGCAAATTTCACTGTGCCTGGGGTCAGCCTATGCCTTGATCTTCGTGGATTTGAGTAACCCCTCTCCCGCATAATAGCAACAGCATTTTCAACAGCCGCTCCAGTGCGCAAATTAGATACTATGTCTATACCATCATTGCCCTGCAACAATAGATAAAGTGAGAGATCAAGAGCAACACTACCCCAATTAATAGAAGTCACAGGCTATAAGTCCATCAACACAAGTAACATATAAGCATATATCGACAGCTTTAAACAAGAGTTTATGGTTTGACCAGAGGTTGTGAAATAGCAGGTTAGAGTCTCAAAAGATTGTGATTCTTATCAGATCAGCAGTCAGACAAAGAAAAGTGTAAGAATATAATGATGACCGGCCAATTATTAGAAATAAAGTTTTACCTCAATCTCATCACGAGAACATGCTTGCTCAACATCCCGTTTCTTAAGCTTCGGCCCAAACCCAGCAGAAAGAGCAAACTGTCGAAGAACTTCTGGCCATGTCAATGGGGTCAAGTTGTGCTGCCAGCTACGTATATCAAAACCCCACGTATATGCCTGACACAGCAAGATAAATATAAGAAACTCAAGTTCAACTACTCCATGCGACTTTCAAGCCAATGGAAAAACAAGATGGCATAGAGTATACCCCTTCAACTATCTGAGGATGACCGCCACCAGGATTTGCTGCATTATTGTGATTTGTCGCCAGTCCACTGGAAGGTGTTCTAGCAACATCCTCAATATCCTTAATGATGGTTCTCAGAAGAGCCAAGTGTACTTCTCCAAGTAATCGGGGATCCTGTAAGAACAACAATGAGCATAAAGATATTAAGATTACTATGTTCAGTTCAATAACTTCAATCAAGTCAGATAAAGATATAGGGACAATTCAAATACTCCAAAACTATGAGCGTACATAATCATGAAATGCTTGTATAAACTCATCCAGAGTGAACGGCCACAATCCAAGAACATCAGCAAAGGTTATTAAGAATTTCCACACCTGAAAATGAAGAACCACAGTTAGACGAAAGCACATATGACTAGTGGAATTGTGAAGAACAGTCCAGACATTAAGAACCAATGTCAAGACACCTGTTCCACATAGGTATTGATACTTGACAGCTGACACATCATCTAACAACCCCCCCCCGACCCTCTTCCCTTAAAGCTTAAAATGCAAGTAGATATGGATCAAAAGTCAAATCTTTACCATCAAAAGATTTCCGACATGCTCTTCAGAATCCATCCATGGCCGTAGTGCAAAAGGCTTCTTCAGCTGCACAGATTTTGGTGGGAACACCCGCAGCATATCTGAAGCATAAACATTTTTTGTCCACTTCAATAATTGCAGATAAAGCTTAAAAGTAAGGACATAATAAGACTGAAACAGAAGGCCAAAGTAATGGATGAAACAAGCTGTCACCTATACGAAACAACTCTAGCACAAAGGAAACATTTAATGTGAAATAGGATTTGCTAATTTCTACCATTTAGTACACAAAAAAAAAAAAAAACAGAGGCAGCAAACAAGGCTAAACATCTCATGGTACAAAAAACAAGACGCCAAAAAAGCCAGACATCTCACCCTTACTACATGCTTCAAGCTATGTTAGACTCCTCAGCTAACCTCAAATGCCCATCCCAAACTCTCAAGCCACCTACATGGATGACTATTTAGTCCTTAATTTTTAATTAGAAAGCGCAAAACTCTTGGAACATAGTTGAGTCCAACTGCAACACCCAGATCCTTGATGGTCGCTCAGCACATCAAAAAGCATGTAGCCAAGTCCTAGAGACACTAGCTAGAAGACCTTTTACATCTGCATCCCAAAACATGAGCTGAAGAACTTCAAAGCATTTGGACTTAGTTTGGGGCATTAGCCAGGTTGCCACGATGCAAACTTACAGTGTCGTAAGCACTTTTCAGCAAGATCTACCACATTGAAAAGTTTTAATAAGTAGAAATGTAACATCTGGTTATGTGAGCTATAACTATCATGCTAACTAGACCCCAAGGAAAATTTCATAATGCCCCAAACAACAAAAGATCAAATCAAGGATAAGTTTTTCATTGGAATATATTAGTTCATCATTCATGAGATAGTATTCCCTTCTAACCAATCAAAGATATGTCTTCTAATTTGTCTCTTTTTGGCACGTGAAGCTTCAAGTGCATTTTCAGGACTATTGCAAAGTCTACACAATTTCACAATCATTACACTATTACTTACTCTAAGACCATGAACTCCTGCAAAGATCTCAATTGAAAGAGAAATAGGGGATCTTGCTAATTCCCTATGCCATTCTCAAGATCCTTTTTATTTTTCTGGAACTATTCTAAGGCCCAAAAGATACTTTTGATAACTATATTCGAAATTAATTATCAGGCAAGTCACAAAGGACCTACCTCTGAATGAATCAAGATTTTGCAAAGTTTCGCTATCAAGTGAAACAATGGATGGCAAACCCTTCCTCGAAGCAGCAATCTCCATAAGCTCCAATCTTTCATCTTCAATCAGCTCGATCGATTCTTTAGCAAGTTTGCGGGCAACAGCCCTATCATTTGCAGCTTTCTGTCTGGCTGCTTCTCTTTCTCTGCGGAGCTCTTCCTTTTGCCTCAACTTCTCAGCCTGAATTACAATACAATGATTAAACGTGGCCAATACATGGCTAATATGATGAAAAGGTGTCAAACTTACTTTAATAGACTCTTTCAACAAAAACTTTTCTCTTCGTTCCATTTCACGCCTTTGCTCTCTCTGATATCTTTCCTCTTCTCGCTGTTTTTCACGCAACAGTCTCTCTTCTTCCCTTCTGCGCTCGCGATCTAGCCTCTCCAGTTCTTTCCTCATTTGTTCTTCTCTCTTGAACACATAAGACATTTTGTTATCCACATGCAAAATTTAACATACAATATAAACATATATGTTGGGAACACTTTATCTCTGGCTGCCACAAGCAGTACCTTCCGCCTCAGAATATCCTGCTTCTCTAACTCTTTACGCATCCTCTTCTCTTGAGCTTCAACTTCCCTAGCTATTCTTGCTTCTTCACTCTGAAATGCAAACAAACAAGAGACAAGCATAAGTTTCTAGAAATGGAAGCAAACAAAACAGAGCCTCCACGCACAAGGTGGGTCATCCCTCAGAATATCATAGTAAGCTACAATCAGAATCCATGCATGAAGCTCAAACCAATTTATTGAAAGCAAGAAAAGGGGCACAGGGAGAGAATATTTTCAGCTAAGCATACCTTGCGCTTCCTTTCAACCCTCCCCACATCCTCCTCATGTGTGACATGCCCCTCAGAAGGCATGAGGGCATTCTCGAGTCCTGAAATCGGGTGCGCACCAAAAGGTGATTCCATGCCCATACCCATACATGGGGATTTCCTTGCAATGTTATCATAGTCACTAGAAGGCATGGGTCCCCCTGTTTTACCCTGATGAGACATTAAATTCAAATTGGGCACATGATTCGGAACACCATATGCTGCAGGGACCTCTTCATAACCATGCACGTATGATCGCCCACTAGATAATGAAGGAGCCTTCGTGTCTAAGCCGTCAGACGGAGAACCATAGTAATGAGGTTGAGCAGCTCTTTCATAAGGGTCACTTCTAACTGTTGGCTGCTCTGGAAGAAATTGGTACTCATGTACGGCTCTCCCAGAACCCTGTAAAAGAGTCCAGATTAAAAACCTACAGAACAGGGAAGAAATATATGACAATAGAAATAATGATGATGTAAGTGTGGGCCACTTCGCAGAAACATGAAAAGCCTTGAGTCAACGGCTCACATCCATGGCAAATGCCCAACAAGCTATATGATTCTCATCTACGTTACCCAGAATCTGTGTTTTACCCAAAATGTACACTGTCCACAACACCACACCTGGATAAAGGTACAACACCAAGATGCTTTAAATTAGAAACCAACCCAAATTATTTTTTTTTAAATAGCTGAAATAACATTTTGGATTAGTAAGTACCCAACACTTGTAGGCAAATCTAGGTACAGAGACTTGGTTGCAAGCTCGCCTCTCCGAGGATCAATTATATCAACTCACCAACTACTCCAACCATTTAAGCTATGGATAATGTTAAAATTCCTCCCCCTCCCCCCCCCCCCGGACACCCTGCAGGAGTGGCCAAGGAAAAAGAAAAGAAAAAAAGACAGAAAATAACCTGCCAATTAATGAAATGGGTGCACCTAGTTCCTCATAATTTGCTCCATAGGTCAATGACAAGCATGTCCCTTGCGCATATGAATTCAATATAATCCCCTCACATCTTTACGCTCAAAAGTGTGTAACTTATAAGATAACCTTTTCCACTCAAAATTTAGTGGGATGCTAAGACAGCAATGGTTTCAAGAAAGATCCGAGCACAATGAATTGCTAAAAATATAACACATAACGTATTTAATTGAAGAGGAGAGTGTAGACAAACCTTAATAGATTTAGTATCAGGACTTTCAAATAAAGAGGTCTCATAGGCCCGTCCAGCCGGCTTTTGTGGTGCCATTGAAGTAGCTACAAACATAAGGCAAAACTTTAAGGAACTGTTCTTTTTGAATAAGAGGGTACTTAGCAGAAATCAAGAAAAGCTTTCCCACTACTTGAGGAGACTTTAACAAACTCAGACAACATTGAACATATTTAAATTTTAAAAAAAAAAAAAAAACCCAAGGCATGATCCACCTGAAGAAAAGAAGCAAACTGAGTACTACTGCAATTATAAGGATCCCATCTCAGTGCTGTTTGGGGAGCCAAGATCAATGCGACCTAGCCTCTAACATAAGGTGTCAAACAGACTGTCTCATAAAAAGGTGAGGGAAAAGAAATTGAACAGTGTCAACCCACTAAATTACAGAACATTTGTGCTGAAAGAGCAAAGAGGAAGCACAGGCATATTAGCATGCCAAATAAGCCTGTTTGCAGAAACATTAATTACTTTTTGGATTTCCAACCGACAAATTAATTTTCAAGTTAGGATTAAACACAGAAATCATTCAGTTCATGTACACGAGAAAAATTGGTTTTGGTGTGATATTCATCAATCATCAATGAATTAACACATCAGTTTTTTCCTAATCTTACATGGAAAAGAAATGCAAAACCTTCTCTTTACCAAAAGCTACAATCATCACATCCCAAAGGGAAGTTTAAAAGGCAAAGGGAAGACAAGAGAGTCAAGGATAGGAAACAAAGTGGAGGGAAGGGAAGGCAACAATTTAGTCTGTTTGCAAATACTCTTTCCCTCCATTCTCCCAATATTTGGAGGGAAACAAAAATCAAAAGAAAAAGAAGAACGTAGGTGAATTGTTCCTGCAAATTCACCTCCATTAACCGCCAATAGTAATCTCCTTAGAAACTGTTCCCCCCCCCCCCCCCCCAAAAAAAAAACTCGCAAATGGGTCATTGGTTGTTGGAGTAACTCTACTCTAAAAATAATAACAATAATAAATAAACAAATCTCCTCCCCCTCAGAACCAAACTCCACTCATATGGCCTTTGGAAGTTTACTAGCAGAAGGAAAAGAGAAACCAACCTCTGGCCTTGCTTTGGGGGGAGAACATGATGCTGAGGGAAGTTCTTATTACATGTGTAAATGTGATTCAATATCCCCAGATAAACACTCTAGGATATCTATTCTGGAAAAAATAGAAGGTACAGAAACCTAGGCTTTCCAGCTTAGAAATGTTATTGTCATCACTATCATTCATCCTACCCGAGTTATTTTGTAATTTTTATCGGTTGTCCCATGTGAGCTGGTCTCTTAGCTATATAAAGTACAAACCCCCCGTAACCAAGATAGGAGACTTAAGGATTGGAGAAATATAATCGATTCAATTGACAATTTTGTGTAAGCCCATCAAAGGAATTGTACCAAGAGTTTCTACAAGAACATGCTCATGGTCCTATGTCAAAACATTTTTACTGCTTTCAGAAATGGAAGGGAAAGGAACAGGTTTTATTCTTCTTTCAGTTTTTTAAAACATGTAACCAAGTCTCTTCCCCTGCATTGACCTTGGATTACATTTTCTACAAATCCAAAGAGATGTTTAAAACCTGCACTCCATTTCCCTATGCTTACACAGGCTGTTAGTCGCAAAACAGCTAAACTACATAAGTATTTGAAAAAGTTTTTAAAAAGGCTTGCCATATGCAAAATATCAGCTAAAGCATTGACTGCATCATGTAAACATCAGTATCTTGCCCAAAAACACAAGCCCTCGTTCCAACATAAGTTCTATCAAAATATGAAGAGTTACTTCCAAAAATTAGCATTACAGACAGATAAGTACAATGCCCTGAATTTTTCCATCCGATCCCTGTGTTGTCAACAATCTAAAAGCAGAATCAGCAACCAAAAAGAGGCTTACCAATGGGAGCACCAAATGCCCCAGGAGGCAAGGGATCGAACTCCATTCCAAAAGCAGGGCCATCCTCCCTTAATGGCTCCCCAAGCTGTGCTTCAACAAATGCAATAGCCTGAAGCTCATCAATGGACTGAGGAGGAGGCTCATAGTATCTCCGGTGCCCGCTAATCCTAGGCACAGCAACCCCAGTCCGGTGTGCATAGCCCCGGCGTGGGTCCATTTGCCCATATGGGCTCGAGCCCGAACCAGAGCCAGATACATGCTCATTACCAAACTCAGCACCCAACATCTCATCCTTAGCCGCCACAGGGCGTGGCAGCAGAGGTGGTGTTTCAGCAGCAGAAGGGGCAACAGGGGTAGCGCTGGCCTTTGAGGTCTCCCCCTTCTTCGACCGCTTTCCAGACCCTGACGACGGCGCCTTTCTGTCCTTTAACCTCCTATGACAGAACCACATCTGCAACTGCCTATCTGTTAGGCCCAATTGGGCTGAAAGTTCTGCCCTCAAAGCTTCTGAAGGGTATGTCTCAACTGAAACAAATCAAATCAAGCACAACCTCATAAATAAAAACAAAAACACAAAAGAACAACAACCAAACAAGACCTTTGAACTTCATATTAAAGAAGGGGGGTCTGATTAGAGAGAAAAAAGCTAACCTTGATAAGTTCTCTCAAGGACCTCAAGTTGAGAAGCAGTTTTCATCTTCCTCTTAACCTTAGGCTCCCCACCACCACCACCACCTGCCCCTCCAGCACTACCTGCTTCAGAGGGTTTTTTCTCTCCCTCTGAACTCCCTCCCTCCATAGCTGATTCGCCCAAAATCTGATCACAAACAAAACCCTAGAAATCGAAGAACCCAGATCTAGGGTTGCAAAAATCGCAAAAACAGCGGCTACCCGGATGAGAAAAAAGGAGGGAGAGAAATGGGTTTCTTGGGAATCTTTCCAATTAACCACAAAACAACAACCATATTAATTAAACCGAGAAATCCAAGTTAGGTATTTGACAAGCCAAAAAGAGAAGAGGGGAAAGATGAGACGAGAGAATGTACGAGAGAAAGAGACCCAGATAAAAAATTTCCCAAATTCCGTCTTTCTCTCTCCAAAAAAGTAGACCCCCTATAGGAATTGTTGAAACCCACGATGAACATGAGGAAATTTCTGATGCATTGGATGAGATTTGGGAAGTAAGGATAATAAATAATACTGATAGCAACAAACAAGGATGAAAATTAAAACAAGATTGCTTTTGCTGCTGATAAATTTCAACATTGGCCAAAAAAAGGACAGCAGAAAAAATTAATAAAATTAAATGGCGTGATTGTTGTTGATGTGGGAATTGGTGATTTAAGAAGCACCTGCTACGAACAATTACAAACGAACGAACAGTCTTTCTCTCTCCAATCACTTCCATATTCTCTCTCTAACCCTCGACTCCCGAATTTTTTTTCTTTTTCACAAACAGAGGGTTTTTAATTAAAATCCCTTTTTGTTTGTCGACTCGAAGAACAGAAGAGAATAAATTTTGTTCGTAGGATTTGCTTTATTGGGCTCAAGATTCAGAATTCTCAGGCTACGGTATTTTGCGTTTTGTGTTTCTTTCTTTTTCTTTTTGGAATTTTGGGCTTTTTTTCTTTTTTTTTTTTGGCCTTGCGGGAGTTCCACGAATTCAACGCAAGCGTGAGGCTATCTGCCTTTCGAGTTTGCGTATGCTGTTCTGCTCTCCTCCTTCACTTCTGCAGTCTCTCTCTCTTTTTTTATTCTTTTTTTGTTCCTTCCAGCTTTTGCTAATAAGTCCTCTTTAATTCAGTTTTAAAAAAAAAATTCAATTCAATTTAATTTAATTTAATAACAAAATAAGTTAAATTTAGTACAACAAAATAAGCTCAATTTAATTCAATTCACCATAATTCAGTTGATAAGAAGAAGGTTTACTTTCAAGTGTGTTTTTTTCCCTTTTTAAATCTCAACTAAGGCCCTGGTTTTTCACTGGTAAACCTCAATATACCAACTTCAATCTATTTCAATCAACTTTAACGCACTTCTATCAACACTTCTATCAACTCTAACAAAAAAATTTTAACTTCAATGTACTTTAACCAATTTCACTAATCTCCTTCAAAATTTTCTATTTGTAAATTGTCACATAAAAATTAATTATGTAAAAATTATATGTATAAAAATTCCCTCAATTTATGCATTAAAAAATGTCATAAATAATATTTGTTGATACAAAACGTCATAAATAATTTAAAACTTACTAACGTATTACCATTTACAACAAGCATGTTCTTTCCGTTATGAAATAGGAGCTAGTAAATGGGTGAAGTTGGTTGAGATTGGTAGAATTTGGTTGAAGTTGGTTGAAATTTGTATTTTTTTGGTGTGATGGATAGAAGTTGAATGAAGTGGGTTGAAATTGAAAAACATTGGCATATTTTTTTTGCATGATCGATAAAAGTTGTGAAAAATTTGAAGGAGTTGGGTTGAAGTTTGAATTTTTTTTTATTTTTTTTGTTAGAGTTGGTTGCAGTTGATAGATGTGGGTTGAAGTTGATAAAATTTGATTTACCAACGAAAAAAACAGGCCAAATTATTAAAACAAAATGCAATTTACAAATTCACCGAATTTTAGTTACTTTTTAAATTACAAGAAATATTATGTCAAAAACTAAACAAAATAAAATATTCCCACTCTTTTAAATTAACCAACTTCTACCCATCATATCACAAAAAAAATATATTAACTTCTTCAAACTTCAACTCACTTTAACCAACTTTAGCCCTCTTCAACCCACTCCACCAATCTCAACTAACTTTACTCATTTATCAACCTCTATTTTCCAACAAAAAGAACAGGCACTAAGGTGCAAAAATATTAGACAAATATTTCGTTTTTGATCTTGGATCCTCCACTTCACTAGAGTTGAACTACTCTCAGCCCAATAAGGAATGGAGCTTTCCTATCACAAAAATTTTTTTATTCACAAGACTCGAACTTGATATCTTACTTAAGGAAAACAGGTATCAAATCACTTAAACCAATCTATATTGGTTAGACGAATATTTCATAAGCACATGATATTTCAAATTATGCATCCTGCTATTCCATATTGGAGAAACTAGGAGCATATCTTTGTTGGGGTGTGAGAAGGCCCGAGCCCTCAGTTTTTTCCACATTATTTGATTTATATATGTGTGTATGTATATATGCATATACACACACACACACACACACACATAATGTGTTCAGCATAAATACACATAAGCTTTATACAAGAATCATGGTAAAACTCTCTCTATTTAAAAAAAAAGGACATAACCCCCTAAATATTTTTTAAAAGTTCCATCATTGGAGCCACATTACCTTGTACTTTTGGGGGGGGGGGGAATAATATCATTAAGCACTTCAACACAAACTACGACAACACACATTTGGAGGTGCGATTGTGGGGGTGAGCAGAGTTACAAGGAATCAACATGCAAGTGATCGTTTACAACTAGTAAACTATGATTTTCCATCTATGACTTTATGAAGACAACTATATTGAAACAAACCACCTTGACTATCAAATTAGGATGCTGGCAACATCGGTGGTTTCATATTCCAATTTATGGATCTATCATAGGTTTGGTGAAGGCTCCAATAAACTTACAAGCATCACAAAGCACATGTCGGAGCCTGATCCGATGAAGAGGAGAACCGAAAAGGGGTGGAAATGATCACCTTTACATCATATTGTTGACGGCTACAAATTTGACATATCCCAACAACATTGTCATTTTCTAATGGTAGTGTGGTTAGATTCTTATCACCAACTGCAAATGGATCAAGTCCTAGGTCACTTTGGGTACTATCCTTACTCTAATTTATCTCTTTGCAATACGGTAGTTCTTGTATTAGTTGCTCGCTTTTATATGTAAAAGTCTTAGAACTCATAGCTTGCTCTTGTTGGATATTGGGAACGAACACCATCTGGCCATATAAGTCTGCTTCGAAAGTCGCTCGAACATAGGGTCCTTAGTCTTCTTGTAGAAGCTTACCTGGATATTTGTGTTTGCATTGGGGGGGGGGTTCCACATTCATGGTAGTTGGGAAAGAGCACTAGAAGAGCTATTTGCTGATGATTTAATCATGGCTAACTCCGTTCCCATAGATACAGTATAAGACTTAGGATCACTATTGCAATCATCATCCAAGAAGGTTCTCATGTAATGTTTAGAGGATATTTTGAGGTCCGACAATGTTCTAAAGGAGGAGATCTTATTTGATCACAAATTAGTTTTGTTAGACTTCAAGTTAGCACCTTGTGATGATGTAGCCATATCTAGAGCTTTTTCAACCATTGTAAGCCTCATGTGCCTTTGTGACAGCGATGGATCATATTCTAAGATCAATTAGATGGTTGAACTAACTTGGAATTCTAACTATCAAAACCATACTTATAACGACCCAAATGTACATAAATCATTGTTTGCGATTCTTTCATTAGTGTTCCCAATTAGACATGATAACCCAAATGATCAGGCATGACCGCCGTCCGCCGTCCAGCAAAGACAAGGCTTTGCTTGCATATGATAAATTTAGCCATAATAATCAATGTTTACCATCAAAGGCATTCACACCATCACAACCCATCAGATCATTTAGATAAATATAGAAACTGTTCTAACATCAAACCCATTCAAATATCTCAAGGATTACACTAAAATATAGAATTCTAATAAAATATATAGTTTTCACACCAGAATATATCACAATACGGTGCTATAAACATCTCAACGATAATGCACCACTATTCCATATAGACTTCCTGGCTCACTTATCATCTTCAGTCGTCCTACCCACTTGAGGGCTATTCACTGAACACTTTCCTGAAACAAAACATGAAAACATTTCGAATTGTGAGCCTAAGCTCAGTACATGCATTCCTGTATTGTTAAACGTTCATAGAAAAACTGGTTAGGCCCGTATTGCCATTCATTTTTAATTAAAAATAGGGAATGAGATAAATATGAAACTGCGTTGTCAATTATTATTTGACAGTGAACCCCTAGTAACTGTTACGATATGAAGATAGGTGTACACCTGCCAAGCCTATCGGGACCTAGCCTGAAGTAGCGCGGGTAACTGAAGGGCTATACCCTGTAACTGATAACCGATAGGGTCACTAATTATGTGATAAATTACTGATTAAACCGATTCATTAATGTACTTACCAAAACATTATAATTTTGATAAATACGTGCTGATTTCTAAAGATACAGACAATGAATGTACCTGAAATTTTTAAATGTAAGCTCACTAAATAATATTATGCACAAAAGTGCAAGGAATGATAGATTAGGTCCTGATTATGTACAAAATTATTGTTGTAGGAACATACGGTTAGCAAAAATATTTATTTCATAGCTAATAATTTAGTAAAAGAAAAGTAGAAGCATAACAAGGCTTAGAAAGAATGACTCATAACTTAGTCATCTGACCTTTGATTGAGACTCAAAACCCTAAAACAGAAAACCTAGGAAGTCCCAAAAATCTTTTATTTAGAGCACCAAGCTTGATTCCTACAATAGAATTCCCAAACTGAGGCTAGAATACAAATATGTCAGTTTTGGTCCATTCTGCACAGTTTTGGTAAAATGATCGTAACTTTTTCCACAGACCTCGGATTAAGGCGATTCAAAAGGCATTTGAAATATAACACACTAACCTATCTACCCACCAAAAATCATAATTTTCTAATGGGCCGATCATTATTAGTCTAATCGTGAAGTCTGTCCTATTTTCTTAAAATTTTCAGCCCTCACTGTTTTAGTTTTTCTCTCTTTTGTTTTACACAGATCCTCAACTCAAACCATTTCTTAAAATCATGTAAACAAGGTTTGTTCCATCCCAACATCATACAAACCACCACACTCAAATTCACTTTATTATCATATCCAATAAAGATCATTTTTCAATCAAATATGCACATAGACCAAGCTTAATGCTAGTTTAATCCAAACCATACATTACTTGTCAAAACTCTAGTTTATGGCCAACTTGGACTTACTTCAACTCATTTGAAATCACCAAAAATATCATCATAAACACCAATAGGTTAGAACATGACCAAAAAGAGATAAAACAATAAAAATCCAACACTTTAACATCAAGCTTGCATGATTAAGGAACAACCCTAACCCTAGCATGATCCAACCTGAATTCCACCATGATCAACACCAAAATAACTCTTATTTCTTATCAAAACAACATGATCAAAGATCACAAACATCAAAACAAGAATCAAAACTAAAAATTAAAAAGCAAAACCAATAAGATCAAGTTTCAAGATTACTCACTTTGCTTGAAGATAAGTAGAGATGGAGGTGATGTTTAGTGGTTTTGATGATGGAGAATGGTAGCTAGAGGTATTAGGATGGTGGGGGGTCACAAACCACCAGGGCTGACTGAAAAATTGGCAGGAAAAACACCCAGAAGCTGCTGGACCTGCTGCTATGGGGGGAGAGATAGAGGAGAGAGAATGGAGTTTTTGGGGTGATTTGTGTTTTTTGACTAATCAACTCATTTGGTTGAGTTTTTATCTAGTAAAGTAGTCTTTTTGGGCTAACCATGGTTAAGCTTAATCATAGTAATTAGTTAGGTTAATAAGCAAACTTGCTGGGCTTCAAAACGGTCGAAATAAGTTGGGTTCGGGAATAAAACGCTTCGTAATGAGAATGTTTTTACGAATCTCAAAATTAAATTTTTGTAATGTTACGGAAAACAAAATAAGTTACTTAGATTAAACTTGTTAGGGCCTACTATCAATTCTTCCAAAGTTTTCATTAATCAATTAAATAAACAAATAAAATCTGAATGCCAAGTTAGGGCCCAAATAAAAATTTTCTTACCGAAGTGAATAAATGCGATAAATAACTATGAGAAAAAAAATCATGAACATGAGGTAATTAAATAAATAAACACAATTAAATAATTTAGGGTTGGGCTATGACAATCTTCCCCCCTTAAAGAGCTTCGCCCTCGAAACTTATGACTTTACCATGTAATGGAATATTACCTCAAATAATTGAGAGTATTTGGATTTCATTTCCTCTTCAGCCTCCCAAGTTGCTTCTTGGGAGGTATGATTTGACCATAGCACTTTGACTAGAGTATTTGCTTGTTGCGCAACTGCTTAATCCTGCAATCTAGTGTTTAGATTAGTTGCTCTTCATATACTAATTCCGCAGTGATTTCAATAGGTTCAGATATAATGGTGTGGTTTGGATCTGGGGTATACATTCTAAGCTGAGAGATGTGAAACACATTATGCACTTGTTCTAGTTCTATCGGCAAATCCAAACGATAAGCTACAGGATTCAACTTTTCAATGATTTCATATGGTCAAAGATATCTTGGACTCAATTTACCTCGTACCCCGAACCTCTTGATACCCTTAGTTGGCGATACCTTCAGAAAAACTTTATCACCTACTTGAAACTCCAAAAGCCTCCTTCTCTTGTCCGCATAACTCTTTTGCCGACTCTTGGCAACTTTAATATGCTCTCAAATCCTTCTTATTGTTTCCACGGGTTTCCTGGATCCTTTCAGGGCCTATAACCAATGCATCATCCAAATCACTCCAGCATAGTGGAGTTCTACATTTTCTCCCATATAGAGCCTCAAACGGGGCCATTCTGATGGTGGATTGATAGCTATTGCTATAAGAAAACTCCACCAAAGGTAAATCATCTTTCCATTTTCCTTGGAACTCCAATACACAAGCTTTCAATATGTCATCTAGAATTTGATTCACTCTTTCAATTTGCCCATCTGTCTCAGGGTGATAAGAGCTGCTAAAGTCCAATTTGGTCCCAAAGGCTTTTTGAAGTGCTTGCTAAAAACGGATTTGGAATCTTTGATCCATATCTGATACTATATCTAAGGGGATTCTATGTAGTCGGACTATCTCTTAACATACAATTGGGCTAATTTTTTAACTCCCTAGGTATCTTTGAGTGGCAGAAAATGGGCCAACTTGGTAAGCCGATCAACTATAACCCAAATAGCATTCTTCTTCGAGGTAGAAAGGGGTACGCCCATAACAAAGCCCATCGAGATCGAATCCCACTTCCAAGTGGGAATTTCTAAGGGTCGCAATTCACCCGTGGGACGCCGATGCTATGCTTTAACTTTCTGGTAGGTCAGACACTTGTCTACATATTCTGCAACTTCTTTTCTCATATTATTCCACCATAAGTATTACCTCAAATCTCTGTACATCTTGGTGCCTCTTGGATGCACCGAGTAGGGAGTATTGTGAGCCTCCTCTAGGATCTGTTTCCTTAATTCCTCATTTCGGGGCACAAATAGGCGATTCTGGAATTGCAGGGTCCCATCCTCATGTACTACGAACTCGGGAGACTTTCCTTTCTCTAAATTTTGCTTTATCCTTTGGAGTTCAGGATCACTTTCTTGGTTCACTCGAATTTCCTCCACTATGGAAGGTTGTAAGGTAAGTGTTGATAATTGAACATGTGCTTGCCTATGGGACACTTGTTGAATTCCCAAGTCCTCAAGTTCTTTCAAGAGACTTAACCGAGTAATCACCATAGTATTTGAGCTATGTTGCGCCTTCCTACTCAGGGCATCTGCTACAACATTTGCTTTTCCTAGATGATACTGAATTTACAAATCATAATCCTTAAGCAACTTAAGCCAACGCCATTGTCTCAAGTTGAGCTCCTTCTGGGTGAAGATATACTTCAAACTTTGATGGTCAGTATAAATCTTGCACGGTACTCCATATAAGTAGTGTCTCCAAATTTTCAGTGTAAAGATCACGGTTGCTAACTCCAAATCATGGGTAGGATAGTTTTTCTCACAGGGCTTGAGTTGTCGAGAGGCATAAGCTATTACCTTGTCCTCCTGCATCAGAACACACCCCAAACCGTTATTTGATGTATCACTATAAATGGTATACTCCTTACCTTCTATTGGTAGCGTTAGGATTGGGGCGATAATTAGTCGATGCCTTAGCTCTTGAAAAGCTTTTTCACACTTCTCTGTCCACTCAAAGTTATTCACTTTCTTCAGCAAATTAGTCAAGGGTGAAGCTATTTTCGAAAAGTCATTAACGAACCTTCGATAATAGCCTACTAAACCCAGAAAGCTTCTAATCTCAGTGATGTTAGTAGGCCTTGACCATTCTGTGATTGCCTTCACCTTCTGGGGGTCAACTTTGATTCTTTCTTTTGTAACTACATGTCCCAAGGACACCACTTCTTCCAACCAAAACTTGCACTTCTTTAATTTGCCATAAAGTTGATGTTCTCTCAGGGTTTGTAACACCATCCTCAAATGATCAGCATGTTCATTTCTATCCTTAAAATAGATAAGAATGTCATGTATGAACACCACCACAAACTTGTCTAGGTAAAGTCTGAAGACTCTGTTCATAAAATCTATGAAAGCTGCGGGAGCATTAGTGAGGCCAAATGGCATCACTGTAAACTCATAGTAACCATACCTAGTTCTAAACGTAGTCTTGGGAATGTCTTCATATTTAATCCTAAGTTGGTGGTACCCTAACCTCAAATCAATATTAGAGAAGACTCCTGCTCCTTGCAATTGATCAAACAAGTCGTCGATTCACAGCACATGATATTTATTTTTGATGGTGATCTTGTTCAACTCCCTATAGTCAATACACAGCCTTAAAGTTCCATCCTTTTTCTTTGCGAACAACACTAAGGCCCCCCATGGTGATACACTTGGCCTAAGAAAGCCCTTCTGCAACAACTCATCTAATTGAAGCTTTAGTTCCTTAAGCTCAGTTGGAGCCATAGGATATGGGGCTTTGGAACTAGGTTGGGCATCAGGGATTAATTCAATTCCAAAATCAAGTTCACTCTGTGGGGGTAATCCTAGTAACTCTTTAGGGAAAACATCCTCAAATTCACATACTATAGGAATATTTCCAGCCTTATCTTCTTTTGCTTGAGTGTCAATAGCATAACACCAATATCCCGTACACCCTTGACATAATAGCTTACTTGCTTTCATAGCAGAAATCAAGGGATAGGATTTTTCCTCTCTCTGCCCATAGAAGAATACTTATCTCCCTTTTTCATCTTTCAAAATAACCTTAAGATCCTCACAATTAATCTTAGCTCCATAGGTGTGCAACTAATTCATTCCTAGTATGATGTCAAAATCAAACAAATCAAATTGAATCAAATCCACAAGGAAGGTGGTTCCACCAATGGTAATGGGAACAAGTTTATAGGAGAAAGGGTATTTAATCATACAATCATTGGGTAGCTTGATCCTATAATTGGTTTTCGTCTTCATATCTTCCAGGTTCAATTGTATGGCAGATCAGGTGGACATAAATGAATGAGTAGCACCCGAATCAAATAATACACAAAATGGCTTTGAATTTAAAAAGTGAGTTCCAGTGACTAGGGTACTAGAGGTGGCAGCTTCCTTCTTACTCATTACATACGCCCGATCTACTGCTGCAGGCCTTGGTGGTGGGACCCCTTGGGGAGGTGGGGCCAAAGGTTTTGCTGCCCCTGTATCTATGGCCTTCAACCTTCGGGGGCATGCAACAATAAGGTGTTTAGGGCTTCCACACTACATGCATTTATTAGTTCCTACTTGGCATTCAGGGGTGGTGTGATTTGTCCTTTCGCATTTTGCACATAACGTTGTTGAGCTGCAGGATGGCTCTTGGGAGGAGCAGGAGAAGGTTTCTTCTGGTTCACACTCTCACTTGGAGTTCCTCGCTTGAACCCCTTTCTCTTTTGGTTGATTGGATTTAGTGCTCTCAACTCTGTCTTTACTCGCTCCACTTCAGTCGCTCGCTCATAGAGTTCTTGGTAAGTCAAAATTGGTTGCCCAGCTAACTGATTCCGAATATAGAAGGCCAAACCCTCTTCAAATCTTCTCATCTTCAACCTTGAAGATGATACAAACTCAGGAACAAACCTAGATAATTCTGTGAACTTACTGGCGTACAACATCACAATCATGGTGCCACTCATCTTTAGCTCCATAAAGTCTTTCTCCTTTTGCCTTTGGATCACAACTGGGTCGAATTTTGCCCTCAACTCACTCAGAAATTTATTCCAGGTGAAATCAGACCCTACGAGCTTATCCTTAACAGTATTCCACCAAATGTCAGCTTCACCGGTCAAATAATACGTTCCAAATGTTTACTTTCTTTTCTTCTGGCACTTCTACCACTATAAAGATTTTCTCCATTCCCCTTATCCATTCCGCCAATGCTACTGGATCATAAGTTCCATAATTAACTTTAGGGTTGCGTCGTGCTACCCTATGCGCTAATTTATCTTCTTTAAGAGGGGTTCTTTAAGAGGGGTTTTAGTAGGTACTTGGGGAATCTGCTTCATCAATTTAGCTACTAAGGTTGGGCAGTAGTTCGGGTCCCCAATGTTGTTAGCTAGCTCAGAAGAAATTGGTGGCATTTGGCCAAAATTTGATGACACATGATGGGAGGCTTGATCACCTGATCCCTGGCCATGATCCTATATTTCCTCTATATGAAACTTTTCATTATAATGTACTGATTTGGACATTCTGATCATACATTAAACGATACAATTCAATCATTGGAATACTCAAACATATAAGATAGGTATGCCCAACAAATACATTTAATATAACTCAAAGATTATTAAAAACAAACCCAAAGCTTCATTATATCATTTCATAACTGATTTTTTTTTACATACATAACTGCCTGTTTATATACATGATTAGCAAAACATATTACATCTAACTGACTAGGCAAAGTCAGTTTTGACTTCTACCTCAACCCCAAATACTAACTAGCCCTAAGATACTAGGTCTCTCATATGACCAAAAAGAGATACGGACCATGTCATCACGGTCGGAGATGATCTAACTGACTATATACAATGTCATATCCTACACAAAATACATCCATCCAAACCGACCATGATATAAACAAACGGGGCTCAAAAAGAAAACTATTAACACCAACCCCTAAAACCACCTAACGATCCTTAGATGGATCATAATCCGGGTCGGACTCATCATCAGGCTCTTCGGCTGAATAGAAGCTGCTAGCCGATGCCTCTAACTTGGCATCACCAGCCTCCTGCTCAACCTGTTGCTCCACTATCATCTCATCAATCTCTTGATCCCACTGTTGCTCTACCACCCCCTCATCAATGTCTTGATCCTCCTTGGGATCATCCTCCTCCTCCGGATGACCCTCGTCCGCAGAACTAACCACCACTATCTCTGGTGTATCAGGGAGGTCTATCACCACATGAGCCTCCCCAGGACTGTCAGGCATCAGTGGGGTACCTGGTGCGGGTGGGGCGGGTGGGGAGGGTGGTCCTAGTGCTAGGGCTAGGGCTGTAGGCGGGGGATGTGCCTGATGTAACGGGAAGATATGTTGTAGAGTCTCCATGGTAATCCCTCTCTGCTCAAACTCCTCCCTCAACAACAACTCTGTAGTGATAGTAGTTTAAGCCTCCTGAATCTGAAACCTAGGCCTGTCCCAACCTGGGTTCCTTGTTACCATATAGTGATGATAACGGAGCCTAAACTCCACCCACTGATGAACTGTGGGTAAGGACCAGAGCAATCTATGTGTACGGACCATAATATTGTGAAACTTAGAAAAAGGGTCCCATGTATGAGCCTCTATACTAGCATGCAACAACACGATATGAGCAGCTATAATGCACTCGACATCATGTCAACATCATAAGGGTCCATCTAACAAAGAAAAAACATATATAAGAGGCATACATAACCATAATTAAGGAACATGCAAATGTAAACAACTTGCATTTCTAATATCGTTACTACACTTCTAATATCACTCTAGGTGTATACAATGGCCCTCACCACCAACCATTCTCACCCTCTTATTTCTAAACTCCACATTCCATAAAGAAAATCTCAACCCAGCTCTGATACGAATATGTAACGCCCCAAATGTGCGTCAATCACTGTTTGCGATTGTTTCATTAGTGTTCCCAATTAGACATGATAACCCAAATGATTAGGTGTTATCGTCATCCAGCAAGGACAAGGCTTTGGTTGCACATAATAAACTTAGCCATAATAATCAATGTTTACTATCAAAGGCATTCACATCATCACAACCCATCAGATCATTTAGATAAATATAGAAACTGTTCTAACATCAAACTCATTCAAATATCTCAAGGATTACACCAAAATATAGAATGCTTATAAAATATGCAGTTTTCACACCAGAATATATCATAATACGATGTTATAAACATCTCAATGATAATACACCACTGTTCCATATAGACTTCCTGGCTCACTTATCATCTTCAGCCGTCATGCCCGCCTGAGGGCGATTCACTGAACACTTTCCTAAAATAAAACATGAAAACATTTCAAACTGTGAGTCTAAGCTCAGTACATGCATTCTTGTATTGTTAAACGTTCATGAAAAAACTAATTGGGCTCGTATTCCAATTCTTTTTTAATTAAGAACAAGGAATAAGATAAATATGAAACGACATTGTCAATTATTATTTGATAGTGAACCCCTAGTAACTGTTACAATTGAAGATAGGTGTACACCTGATAAGCCGATCGGGACCTGGCCTGAAGCCGCACGAGTAATTGAAGGGCTATGCCCTGTAATTGATAACTGATGGGGTTACTAATTATGTAATAAATCACTAATTAAACTGATTTATTGATGTACTTACCAAAACATTATAATTTTGATAAATACGTGTTGATTTCTATAGATACAGATAATGAACTTACCTCAAATTTTTCAATGTAAGCTCACTTAATAATATTATGCACAAAAGTATAAGGAATGATATATTAGGTCCTAATTCTGTACAAAATTATCGTTGTAGGAACATACAGTTAGCAAAGATATTTATTTCATAACTAATAATTTAGTAAAAGAAAAGTAAAAGCATAACACGGCTTAGAAAGAATGACTCATAACTTAGTCATTTAACCTCTGATTGAGACTCAAAACCTCAAAACAGAAAGCTTAGGAAGTCCCAAAAATCTTTCATTTAGAACACCAAGCTTGATTCCCACAATAAAATTCCGAAAATGAGGCTAGAACACAAACATGTCAGTTTCGATCCATTCTGCACAATTTTGGTAAAACAACCATAACGTTTTCCACATACCTCGGATTAAGGCAATTCAAAAGACATTTGAAAGCCAACAATGAAATATCTACCCACCAAAAATCATAATTTTCCAATGGGCCGATCATTATTAGTCTAATCTTGAAGTCTGTCCTATTTTCCTAAAATTTTCAGCCCTCACTGTTTTAGCTTTTCTCTCTTTTGTTTTACACAGATCCTCAACTCAAACCATTTCTTAAAATCATGTAAACAAGGTTTGTTCCATCCCAACATCATACAAACCACCACACTCAAATTCACTTTATTATCATATCCAATAAAGATCATTTTTCAATCAAATATGCACATAGATCAAGCTTAATGCTAGTTTAATCCAAACCATACATTACTTGCCAAAACTCTAGTTTATGGCTAACTTGGACTCACTCCAACTCATTTGAAATCACCAAAAACATCATCATAAACACCAATAGGTTAGAATATGACCAAAAAGATATAAAACAATAAAAATCCAACACTTTAACATCAAGCTTGCATGATTAAGGAATAACCCTAACCCTAGCATGATCCAACCTGAATTCCACCATGATCAACACCAAAATAACTCTTATTTCTTATCAAAACAACATGATCAAAGATCACAAACATCAAAACAAGAATCAAAACTAAAATGAAAAGCAAAACCAACAAGATCAAGTTTCAAGATTACTCACTGTGCTTGAAGATAAGTAGAGATGGAGGTGATGTTTAGCAATTTTGATGATGGATGATGGTAGCTAGAGGGATTATGATGGTGGGGGGGGGGTCAGAAACCACCAGGGCTGGCCGAAAAACTGGCAGAAAAAACACCTAGAAGCTACTCGACCTGCTGCCATGGGGGGAGAGAGAGAGGAGAGAGAAAATGGAGTTATTTGGGGTGATTTGTGTTTTTGACTAATCAACTCATTTGGTTGAGTTTTTATCTAGTAAAGTAACCTTTTTGGGCTAACCATGGTTAAACTTAATCATGGTAATTAGTTAGGTTAATAAGCAAACTTGTTGGGCTTCAAAACGGCCAAAATAAATTGGGTTCGGGAATAAAACGCTTTTACGAATCTCAAAATTAAATTTTTGTAATGTTACGGAAAACGAAATAAGTTACTTAGATCAAACTTGTTAGGGTCTACTATCAATACTTCCAAAGTTTTCATTAATCAATTCAGTAAACAAATAAAATCCGAATTGCCAAGTGAGGGTCCAAATAAAATTTTTCCCACCAAGGTGAATAAATGCAATAAATAAATATGAAAAAAAAAAATCATGAACACGAGATAATTAAATAAATAAGCTTAATTAAATAATTTATGGTTGGGCTGTTACAATACTTATCAACACTCTTATCCTTAGATGGAGTGCTTGGGGCCACATAAACATCATTGCAAGCATCCCATAACGAGTGCATTTGGGGTAGATTCTCATATACTGCCTCTTCTATAAAAGGGAGTCTACCAAGGTAACTTTGGGGGAGGGCTTTTCAATATGAACAGAGACACAAATGCGAGCATAGCGACCATTTTCAACATCACTGGCCACTTTATCAATGCATAGAGGGACTCCAATTTGGTTTGCAATGTACTTCAAGGAAAAAAATATCACAGCATTCAATTGGCAAACCATAGAGGCATACCCATGGGCACATGTTTAATTTCAACTTTCGGTGACCTAAAGTTGGGAACCACCTTTGAACGTGCAAATAGTTCTCACGTACAAACCATGGAGGGGTACCCATGCGAGCATTGAAGGATGAGCATTGAAGGATCAATAGAGGCATAAAGTACTTTATTCATAGTGTAGAAAGTTTTTGCTATTGCAATGACATTAAACAAGGCCACCCACTAGGCCCATAACTCAGGGAAACCAATGGGCCAACAAACCTGAATAGGAGGGGGTAAGCAAGCACAAGCACAAGGCCCAAGCCCCCCTAACTCCCTCCCTCAAACAAGCGAAATGGGCCTCCCCAGGCTACATATACTAATAAAGTTGAAAATTAATGAATTGATACCAATACAATAAGGCAAAATAGAAAGTATCATTATAAAAATAAGGGATTTTAATGGTAATAATCAAAATAATCCAACCACAATGTGTAGGTGCACTTCTCGTTGGTACAAATATATTTTTCTTATTAGTATTTTACTTTTTACAATAGTTAGATCCAAATACAATTTGACTTAATTTGTATTGGCAGTAGGACAACTTAGGCCTATTCTTTTAGATGAAATTTTTGAGGCTAAATGTGGAAAAGAGTTGAATGGAGTGGAATAGAGTTGAAATAAGTTTTATTTAAGGACATGTTCTTTTAGGTGAGATTTTTATAAATTCCCACTCCTCCCCATCCATTCAACTCCGTCAAAGTTTCAACAAATTATATTATAATATTATATAATGTGAAAATTATTTACTTGTTTAACCAATATTTAAAATAAGTTCCTCATTCATATATATGTTAATCTCATGTACCTTTTGCAAGAAATGATTTTAGAATTCTTTAAAAAAAACATGAATACAAAGACTACCTAGGAAAATTAAAATTTTCTAATTTTTGATAAAATGAAAAAGCAAAATAACTGGACAAATTATTTTAACACATAACTAAAATATTAAAACAAAATATTTCAAAATATAAAAGAAGTGAAAGACATACTTTTAATTAGATAAATTACCAATATTGACGCATAGTTAAAGTACTTTGAGGAGCATATAAACACCTATGTATTTTTTCGAAGTGAGAGACATAATTAATCCGACTTTAAATTTTTTTTATGTATTTTAATTATGTACATATTTTAATTATTTGGATCAAACAAATAAGTCCATTTCAATCATTCGCCTCGCCTAAGCAAAAACACCATTAAAAAATAATAAAATAAGGTCATGTAGACAGCCTTTCTTGTACGTATACAAAAGTTATCAACAAATCAACAATAGTAAAACAAAAAATATTACACTGTAGCTTAAATTAAAATTATCAAGTCAGATGATTATAAAACTTTTTCCAACTCCATTTGCATAAATCCCACTCTTTTCCACTCCATCCAACTCCTCACATCACAGTTTGAAAAATTATTATTGGAGGATTTCAAGGAGTCGGAATGAATGAAATAGAATGAGAACGAGTTGGAAAGAGTGTGATAGAGTGAGATTTCTAGCCATCCCACTCAACAAAAGTTACGGAACAAGCCCTCTACGTAAAGGAACAACTTTATAGTTGTAATTGTTAAATTATTAGTATGTTAAATTGTAGAATAATCTGTATTGTGTGTATTTGTGACTTAAATTGGAATTTATCTAACTATATTTTTGAAAAGTATGTTTGAGATCTGTGTTATGTATTCACTTGATTGTAGCACTCAATCCTCTTGATTCGCTTGCAAATGTATGGTTCGATTGTTTCATGTGTGAACACTGGTTGGCCTATGCAGGGAAAGATTGATAGATGCAAATAGAGATCCATTCACCCCAAATCGTTCCTTTTTTTTTGTTGAAAATGGGTAAATACAAAGTTGTACTCTAAACAACCTTTCTCACAAAGATTTTGTCTAAAAATCATATTACAGAGTAGAAGAAGACTTGGAGGGTGGCTACTTGCCCATACAACGAAACAGGGGCAGAATTAGAGGGGGTAGTGTGGTCAAGGCCCCCTTGTGAATTTGCAAAAAAAAAAAAAGAGATTGGACTAATTAAGAACCCGAAACCTCATTATTTTTTTACAGTTTTATGGTGTTTTCAATAGTGAATAGCCCAATTTGGCTGAAAATAAAGGTGGCGCATACAACCTTTTTTAAAATCAATTCATATCTTCTCTCTTCAAACCAAGTTATCAACAAACTTTTATTTGCTGTAGATTTGTCCCGCTATGCACAATTAGGTGTGCATATGGCTCTTGGATACCCTAGTATGAGACTGAAATTGATCAAATGAGTTCAGTTCCAAAACTGAAACCAGTCAAATAGTTTTTGCTCTAAATGACTCTCGAAATTGACACGAAACTGGTTGTTACAAAAAATTCATAGCCTAAGGTGTAGACCGAATTCTTCAATTAAAATTTGTATATAATAAAATTTCCTGACACAGTCTTACATTAAGCCCAAACAAAAAACCTGAAAAGTATTTTCCTCCCTCTATGTTTATATGCTTGTTTTTAGGTCAAAATTTATAATTGCTATCTTAATTTATTATTTTGCTTCCGTCCAATAAACGTTGCTCGCATCATATTAATTCAGTGAATCTAAGTTGCTACGTGAATTGGTGGATGTTAGTTATCAAGTGAGGCTTTACAGTTTATAGGCCTTAAAATGGGTGAGGCTTCATAGTTTACAGGCCTGAAAATGGGCCTATCTTGCTGTGATTTTTTAATAGTAAATAAATACCAAATATGAAAAATTGAAAAAGTACATAGTTACACGGGCATTGAAATCAGAACCAGAACTGGCGGTTAAGGTTTTGGTTCCCAAAATTTTGAACCGTAATTGATAGTTTTGGTTCTAGTTTCCCAAAATGAGGAACTGGTTTAACTGCTTCTAGTTCTAGTTCCTTGTTTTGGGGTCAAGCAATCAGAACAGCTCACCTTTATGCACAACAATCCAAGTTCCAAACTTTTTCTATTTTCCGCCCTTTCTATTTACACTCACCACCCTAGGTCAAGCGACCTACATACTTCAGTCACTTTAGATACCCTTAGTGAGAATTATTCTTCATCCCACAAATGTGACAAGAGTTTATCGATTGGCCAACATTGAGGTGTGCAACTTCAATTGCTTATCTTAATTATTATGAAGCCCTCTTCTCATTAGCCGAATAACGTATGTATACTAGTGTTATATCCTTGCATGATGCAAGGATATTACTAAATTTTTGTTTCAATTTTATTTGTGTAATTAAGAAATAAACATACATTATTAAATGTGAATTAGGTTAACAAGTCTATGGTCACATAATTATTGTTTCCTTTCTTTTTTTCATGTAAATCACTTTGAATTCCTTTTGTTTTGATATCATAATAATGATTTAGTACTTATTATAACATGTAAGACATCCAAGTTTTGGATAGGTTTACTTTACTAGTTAATTAAACTATATTTTAATTTAACTTAATTTCCTAAAAATTATATTACAATCTTACCCGTGTGTTGCACGGATTCTTAAACAAAAATAGTTATTAAAAATTTTATAAATTAATTACCTTGTAGTGTATTATCTTTGTCACAAATTCAAATTGTGCATTCGTATATTTCCATTTGCTCTTCACAAAATTCGTGTTTGTATATCGTAGTCAATATAAAATTTTATAAACATAAAAAATTTTAGAAGTTACTACAGTACAATTTTCTTTTTAAAGAAACTTAATCTATTCAAAATTAAGCTTAGTATTGAGAACTAACTTTCAATATGTGATTGAATTGGTTAAAATGATCTAATATTCATTAGATTTTCACTTGAACTTCTAGGAGACATTGAACATGAACAAAAATTAAATAGATGACTTAATTAGATACATATTTCAAATATATGATTGACATTTTTTAAATAAAAGTTAACTGTTTCACAGTGATGCATTTGCTATTCCCGACTTCTGTAGTCCTAACTAGAAAGTATACAGAAAAGATATGAAGAAGCTATAGGAAACAAAAAAGGGGGACCAAAAGAGGAAATAAAAGCAATAAACCAAAAGAATCAAGCAGTGGTAATTCCTCTCATGACATATACAATTAACATATATATCCAAAAGTACAAAAATTTTAAACAAAAAGCACAATTGAAAGTCGCATTTTGCAACCTATAAATTAAAATGCATTCATGCAGCCCTTTTTCATAGAGGATGGCTGCATATCAGCCATCGCTTCTCTTCATCCAAAAAGTGCTCCTCACTTAGTTCAATCACACAACTATTTGTGTTTCAAAGTAGTATATTTTCTTAGCTAGCCAATTAAAATACTTTCATCAACAGGTATGTACACACACACACACACACACACACACACATATATATATACATGTGTG